>CM066327.1:41498794-42098794 GCA_033807775.1 Saussurea involucrata
ACAACAAAACACCTATAAAATCCCACCATTTTCTTTTCACTTTCAACCATAACTCTCACCAATACATCCAATCATCCATGGGTTCTTTAAAATCATCGGTTCTCATCATCTCTTTGTTTGTAACACTACTAGCCTTTTCGCCATCAGGACTAGCTCAAGGCCTGATACCAGGGTTTGGGTTCGATCCGCCACCTTCCCTGCCTGCCTTGGAACAATGTTGGTTGTCCATAGAAGAGATTGGAGGTTGTTATTCTGAGGTTTTTAGAGCTTTTCAGAGCGGGAGAATAGGATTTACCATTGGACCAGCATGTTGTCTTGCGATCAATGACATAACTTCCGATTGTTGGCCCCAAATGTTTCCTAATGCTCCAACTTTCCCTTTGTTACTAGATAACTATTGCAAGCATTATGAAGTTGGACAACCCAATGCATCAACCGCTTTCGATGAACCCGATAACTTATGATCAAAGCATACATGCACCGCTATGGCTAACCTAGCTAGCAAGATTTAATATTTATGGGTTTACTACTACTCCTCGTTTGATTTTGTCACTTTCTTATTTTTCAAATGTTGGAAAACTGTATTAGAGCTTCTATCATGTAAGAGTTTATTAATTATATGGTATGTATTTCACTTTAATTATTATTATCTACAATTTCTTTTATATGATTTGGATTTTCATTTTCATTTATGGTGATGGTGATCGTTATGGTTATGGTTATGATTATGCAACCATACACTACTACAAATATGACTTTTATAAACGGTTGTTTTGGGCTTTATACGCGGTTTTGGAACCGCGTGTATGGCCAGTGTTTGTAAAAGTATCGGCTTTTATACGCGGTTCCAAAACCGCGTATAAAACTCAACTTTTATACACGGTTTTACAACCGTTTAGAAATGAATATTAACCGTGTATAAAAGTCACAATCTTACACGGTTTTTAGATGAGACCGTTTAAAGAAGTCCTACCAACCGTTTATAAAAGTGTCTATCTTACACATTTTTTTGCTAAAACCGTTTACAATTGTAATAATTTTTCACGGTTTTCATTACAAAACCGTGTATAAATGTAGCAATTTATAAAAAAATGCAGACATTTGTACACGGTTTTTTCACTAGAACCGTGTATAATGAGTTATATTTATAATTTTAATATTTTCCTCGATTTTGTTACCATGCATTATTCGATAAATTACATTTCCAAATACAATTGGAATAATGAAACATTTCAAACACAATTCCAAATAAGTACAAAAATCAGCTAGACACGTAAATGTAACATCTCAAAGTAACCATTAACCATTAAACTTTAAACATCGTCAACGTAAATGTAACATCTCCGAGTAACAAAACATTCTAATACTTTTTATCGTGTAATCAAGTCTAATAATTCTTAAAACAATCCCCCCATTTATCATCACATTTTACCATCTTTCATGCGCCTCAAAGTAAACGATCTTGCGATCATGCAAGCCATCTCTTCTACTTGTGTAATTGAGAAAGGAGTCGTCGTCGTCCATGTGTCCTATATATAAGTTTTGTATAACATAAGTTTTGAAAGTAGGTGTTATTATAAACAAAATAAAGTGTTTTGTACGATATATAGATAAAATGAAAGGAATTTAAAAAACACATACCTTGAAAGCATATTGTTCATGCATCACAAATTGGAAGATTTGCTTGACTACATAGTAACCACACTCTCAATCATCTTGTTGTTGATTACACTAAAGTGTAAAAAAAGTAGTGGTTAAACAAATTAAAGTACGAAATAAATTGTTAGGATATATTAATTATACCTTGTTTAATCTCCATGTAACCGAAGTGTTGGCTTGAGAAGACCCTATGGCACGATGGTAGTCTGAAATAGCCCTAAATGAAAATTAACAACACATTTGTGTTATTAGTCGATTAAGTATATAAATAAACAACAATAGTTTATTAAAGTGATACATTACTTACGTGTCAATTAGGCCTTTGATCTTGTAAGTTTCGGCCGTCTTTCCGCTTGACATCATCGAATCTAATACATAAACCAAGCTACGTCTAGGCCTAATGATTAGTAGCGACCAATGATGCCTAAAAATGGTAATGTCAATACAACTTAAAGTGTAAAACGTATATTATCATTATTAGAATAAGATATATATATGGAAGAATCATGCAATTTGTGGACCTTAATTACTCGTATCATTTCTTAAAATGCACCTTTTTATTTTATTTAAAACTTTGTAAAAAGTTGTCTTTTTATATTTTAGTAATTTGCACAATAGCCCTTTGACGTACCTTTATAGCTCTGTTACCCTTCTAGTTTCTCTAAACGTAAGTAGGAGCCCTCCTAGCTAGTTGCTCATATACCGTCCAAGATAGAATACAAGGTCAAAGTCCAAACTTACGTAACTCGTACAAAGCGTCGATATTTGACAAAAGAAAAAAACCTTAAAAGAGCCAACAATAATGATTACAAAACTAGTAAACTACTCGAGATATTTTGTAACTTCAATATATTTATCTCTTCATCCGAAAAACTTCCATGTAAAAGAGTCACTAAAATGTAATCAAAATGTTGGTAATAATTCATTTTTTCAATAACCACTTGCATAATATAATCATCTCTCTTTCCACTAACAAATCGGAAAAAACCCACAACCCCACCTGTCACCATATACATGAAACAATTGTTTATCAAGAATATAATTTCGCTTTTCTTTATATTCACTTGCATTTGCAAGATCATCATAGCATTAAAGTAATAATATCAAATTGCGTTTTGTTCTCGTCTTTCCTTGACGAAAGGGGAAGGCTTGCTAGCCTTGAGTGTCGTTGCAATACAATCGTGGAGGTGTGTGATGTCTCTTGGCCTAAGATTTTTCCGATGAATCCCTTGATCCCAGTAGGTGGAGCTATTTAGGTATATAACTCGAATGAGATTTCAGTTAAATTCATGAACTTTTCACGAGTCAAAAGTTATTTTTTATAAATTTTAGGGTATATTACACTTTTGGTCCACGTGGTTGCCACCTACTATCAACTCTCATCCCTCTTTTGAATTAATTACAGTTTCGGTCACCACAATTACCATTTTACTTCAATTTTGGTCCATCAAACTAACTTCTGTTAAATAAATAGTAACTCTAGGGGGGCGTTTGGTTCGCAGAATGTTTTTGGATGGAATGAAATATGTCAAAGGAATTTGACTTTGAAGGAACTGGAATGGAATCTGTTAAAGGAATTTGACTTTGAAGGAATTGGAATGGAATGTTGTCAGGTTTGACCAGCTGTTTGGTTGACAGAATTGGAATTGAATCTGTTAAAGGAATTGGAATCTGTCTGTTTGGTTCACAGAATGTAGCTTTGGAATTGGAATGAAATTTTGGTAAATGACCAAAATACCCTTTTGATAATTTTAATTGTTTTATTAATCCGAACACAAAAATGGAGATCGACATTAATCTTTTTCACTTTTTAATCTAGGAATTGGAATCTGAACACAAAAATCTTTTATTAATCTTTTTCACTTTTTGTATTAATCCACCTTTGGGCTTTTCAAACGAAAATGGAGATCGGCATCAATCGCTATTTCTTCTTCTCTCGCAGGGAACTCCGATTCCATACCATGTTTCATTTCTCCATCTTCTTCCGATCTCATGCGTTTCGCTACTCCACATCCACAACATCATCCCCCATTTCCGGCAATCGAAAACCCCATTTGTTCGTCGATTACCTTATGGGTTTACAAAATCGAAACAGATTGCCTTATGGGTTTACAAAATCGAACCAGATTGCGAGATGGGTTTACAAAATCGAACCAGAAGTGAGATGGGTTTACAAAATCGAACCAGATTGCGATGGAGAAGAAGCTAATATTGAAAAGTGATAAAACTAGGGCAAGGGTAATTTTGGCATTATGAAAATATTGAATTCCATTCCTTTAGAATACCATGGTTAAGTGATGGAATGAAAAATGGCTATTTCATGAAATTCAATGGAATGTTTTGAATTTCTTTTGTTCAAAAGATTGAACCAAACACTGAAATTGAATCTGGTCAAAGAAATCTGACATTCCAATTCCACCAGATTCCACCAGAATCTGTGAACCAAACGACATCTAGGGGTATTCTGTCTTTTCAATCCTTTTTGTCTTTTTCCTATTTTATTTTATTAAAAAATATTTCTTTTATCCCCATTCCCCAACCTTAGAGCATCCGTAGTGGTGAGGTTCTTAGCCACCTCACCACTTGATGTACCGGTCCATTAATTTTAAAACCATTGAGATTGAAGAGGTTTTTGCCACATGGAAGGAAAAAGTTCTTGCAGATGAACCGGTTCATGTTGATAAATTGGTGTACCTCAATGTACCCCTCTCTCTCCACTACTCTACTTTCCATTTTTTTAAATTGATTAATTTTTAATAACGTATATTTGTAATAATGGATGATAACAATATTGATAATTTTATTTTATTTGATATTCTTTTTGTTATTTAAATAAGAGTATTTTTTTATTAATAATACATTATTGTAATATTATAATTTTATTATATAATACTTTAAATAAGAATAATTTTTATTAATAATACATTATTATAGTATTATAATTTTTATTATTAAATACTTTAAATAAGGGTGATATTTATTAATAAGTACTTTTTAAATATCACAATTTTTATTATTGTATTTTTTTTAATTTATAAACTATGTCCGATTCATGATTAAGAGTAAAAGGTTTATAAAATGTGTATGAAATATAAAACTGATGTGACAGAGAGAGAAAACATATATGGCAAGTTCATGAACCTACTAAGACCATGAGTACCGCTACCCAATGAACCCACTTGCCACCTCAGCGCCACATCAGCTTTTCACTTTCCTACCTTCCTTACCCAAAAGTGGAGTACCGCTAACCCACTGAACCCAATTGCCACCTCATTTTTTTTAATTCTTTTATTTATACATTTAATTATTTAACAAAATAAAAATATTTATTTATTTTTAATAAATAAAAATAAGATAAATAATAAAAATAAAAATTCATATCATTCATTAAAAAATTAAAAATTACAAAATACAAAACACTAAAAAAATAAAAGTTACAAAATACAAAACACTAAAAATTATGATATTTTCTAATTTTCTCTTTTCTCGCTAAAGTAGCCCTCAAAACATCTCCCGAAAGGTGATCATGCGGGGCTATGAAAAACTCGAAGTTTTGTTCATATCGTTTTTCTCGTTCGAGTTCCAACTTTTGTTGTTCGAGTTCAAGTTTTTTCATTTTGTACTCCATTGTACCCTCAATCTGCTCGTTGAACGAGCTTATGGTCGTCAACAACTGAGTAACACTTTCGTCCGGTTTGATGGTTCCGGGATTGATTGTTGTGTGGAGATCGATTGTGGTGTGTGCGGTTGTTGGGTTTCAGGAACAAAGTCGTCGTCGAGATGGATTGCGGGTTGAGGAAGTTGGTAATTGGCGGGAGTAAAACCTTGTTGAATCAAACCAGGATATGTAAATTGATGAGGAATATACGGGTGTTGCGGAAATTGTTGGAAACCAACGTTCGGGGCCGGTTGCGAAATATAACCTTGTTGAGAAAACGCTTGGAAGCCAAGCTCCGGGTCTTGTTGCGGTGTATCCGATCGGTTACGACGGGGTGTAGGTGTGGTGTTTGGATTCATGATGAAATTTAAGATAAATGGAAGAAGGTATTGAATTTGAGAGAAATGGAAGAAATTATGTTTTGGTGTGAAAAAATAAGATGGTATAGGTTAATATATATAGTGTATAATTTGAAAAAAAAATTGTATAATAGCCGTTGGTAAACGGTATTGTTTAAAAAAATTAAAATAAAAAAAAATTTAAATATGAACGGGTATCATCGGGTTGGTGAACCCGCCCCCCCCCCCCCCCCCCCCCCCCCACCTTACCCGCTCTTACCCGCTAGCCCGAATTGCCACCTCGACCTTACCCGATCCCGTACCCGAGGGCGGTACGGGTGGCCTAAGAGGTTCATGATTGTGGATGCTTTTAGTCATCTTCTCCGATCAGATTCATCTTTTCCGGCCACCAAATCAAATATAATAAAATCATAAGTCAAACTCACAGTCAAATGCATTTCAAATCCAACCAAATCATAAAAAAACCGAGAAAAAAAATCAAAAATTAAACCCAACAACATCATCTCCAAATTCTTCTGCCAACAAAATCAAAAATCAAACCTCACCCCAAACATACCCCCTCCCTTCCTTCTTATTCCAGTAGCTTTCAAAGCCTTTCATGAAACCTTCAAAACCTTCCTCCACTTGCAACCATCCAGTTTCTTTGGGAACTGGGAAGAAGAAGAAACCAAACAACACTGGCAAGAAAATCGAAAACCCTAAAAACCCAAATAGAAATGTTGGCCCAAATGGAAACCCCAAACTAAAAACCTCGACAGAAGGGGACGGGACTTCTTCGTTGGGCACGTTGCAGTATAGAGGATAAGAGCTTCGTTGGTCTCGTTGGTAATCGTTGCAGCAGGGTGAGGGGATGGGCGACAAAGGTTTCTCATCAGTGGTGGTCATTGGAACAGAGGAGAGAGAAGTGAGAAGAGAATGGGGAAGTCATCGACGGGTGAGTGAAGGGAAAGGAGTTCGCCGGAATAGAGAATCGATTAGAGAAAGGTCATCGGTGGTTGTGCTTGCCTCTTGATCGAGAAGATGTTGAGGATAAGGCTTATATATTTTATAAACATTAAATCTTAAATTAATTTTATAATATTATTTTATTTTATTTTTTAGTTGAGAATTAAAGAAATACAAAAAAGACCAACATGTCCTCTAATTCTCTAAGGTTGTGTTTGGTACATGGGACAGCACATGACAGAACGAGACATAACTCATTGTCCCACGTTTGGCGTGACATGGGACATGACAAAAATTCACTGTCCCGCGTTTGGCGCGACATGGGACAAGAATAAGGATTGGACAGGTGTTGAAGGTTGTTTGACACTACCCTGTAAAAGAGAGTATCAAACAAGAGTATTATCAGCAATATCAGTCAGAAATAAACCATGACGCAAGTATACATCTCAGTCTATTATCGTCTTGTAACAAGTAATAATGGTACTAAGTACCGAATATCGATCCCACAGGAAAGCGTGGAAAAGTTTCTCTTTAAAGTTCCAATTTGTAAGAGCAGGTTTCAGATGGCGAATGCGAAGGTAATCTTTTGTTGGGAGTTTGTGATTAACAACTAATGAAAATTAACAGTTATAAGAGGAGAGCACAGGGTATAAAGATCCATTGGGGTTAGATTAATAATTAGATATCGAGATGAGACAGTATTCTTCAGTTATCTCAAGTGTCGAATATTTCATGATACAACGTACCAGTTGTCAGTTGGTCAATTGTGATCCACCACAAAATATAACCTTGATTTAAATAACGTCAGACAATCATACCATACGATACACCTTTTTATCCTTTTATTAGTCTTAGTCCCAATTTCTCTTTATACCCCGAACTAAGGGGCTGTTCGTTTGTGGCTTAATGGCTGTATGGTAGATATGGCTAATTCGCACAACCATATCTAGGTGTTCGGAACCAGCTTATTCGGTCAGCCCATGGCTGAATCGGTCAGTTACAAAAGTAAAGTCCTTTGTATTCAACCGTTTGTTCACTTTTTTATTACTTTTTTACCCTTCAGTTCACCCTCTATTATCTTCATCCCCTTTTAACATGCATCTCCACAAGTATCAGATCTGCCATTTCAAGAATCCGACCTCAGCCTCCTCCACAAGCATCAGACTTGTTATCTCCGGTCATATGCTTTTCCCCTGTCGTCGGCCATGGCTTCCCCCCGATCGCATTGTATAGATCCGTTTTCTTCTCTCATCAATATCTTCTTAAAGACACCGATCTGGTGTGGGAAAACATCTCCTCCCTTGTCGCCGGCCATGGCTTCCTCCCCCCCCCCCCCCCCCCCCCCCCCCCCCCCCGTCGCCGACCATGGCTTCCTCCCCCGTCGTCGGCCATAACATCTCGATTTTGATTTTCTAGGGCTTGGATTTTTGGGTTTGGATATAAATCTCGAAGAGGAGGTAAAATCTGAACTGATTTTATAAAATTTGAACTGAACATGGAGTTATATGGCAGATGGGTAACATCTCGATTTTGATTTGAACTGATTCTACTATTATTGCTAATCAAATTTTCATCGAGATGTTATAACAGAAGAGGAGGTAAATTTTGAACTGAAAATGGAACTCGATATATAAACGAACTACTAGGGTGTTTATTCAACAAATGTTCTACAAATGGGTTTTTGGATTCGATTTTCTGGTTTTTTGGGTTCTACAAATGTTCAGGGTTTGATTTTGATTTTCTGGGTTTTGGATTTGATTTTCTGGACGTTTACAAGAATTGTTGCTATTAAAGTTGGTTTTTCCTTCTAAAACTTGATCTACAAATGTTCAATATAAAACAAAGGGTAAAATAGTCATTTTCATCATTCAGACTATTTATTCAGTTGAACAACGGAACAACAACTTATATGTTAACACTCAGACAACCATATCTACTCAGCCAACTATATCCATTCATGTCTTAATAGAAAATGAACCGAACGATGAAATCAAATTATAAAAGATTTACGAATTTTATAAAAGATTAGCCCATCATCGTTCAGATTCCAATTATAAAAGATTTACGAATTTTAAAACAAATAATGGAAATGGACAATGCGTTAATTAAATTAAACTTACTTGAGGAGAACGTCGTGACTTGTTGCACAAGTTACCAAAGCTTTGAGAGAAATTACTAATCTAATATGACAATTATAAAATGACTTTTAAAACATGTAACATTAATGTAGTTTGAAAACGAAGAGTTCTTGATGATTTCTTTGCGTGTTTGTTAACGGACTAATTATGGAAACTAAATTTAACATGCGTTTGAGACGAGATGAAAAGTGGAACTTTTGTGAAATCATTTACCAAACCGTGAATCAATTTTACTTGGGAATTCAAAGTGATTAATTCAGACTTCCGGCTTATATTGTATGTGAGATTACGCGAGAACCAAGTTTTATCAAAAGTCGAGAATAAGATCAGAAAAGAGAACCGTGAGTTGTTTGACGAAAGATTAATTAAAAACACGATTTTGAAAGTAATTTAAATTAACTAAGATGAGTTTAAAAAGATGGCAAGTTTAGAGATTAAAGATCGAGTTAAGAGTTATGAAAATCGAATTTAGCAAGAGATTAGGAAAAGAGTTTTTAACACTAAAATTTCAAGTAACATTAAGATGTAGTTAATGGATTGAGATTAAAGTAGCAAACCAAGTTGTCCAAGTACAAAAACAGCAAACTTTGTGTCAAACGATGGGGAGTTCGGCTTAATGCATTAAGACCGAACCATGGTAACCGAGTGTCAAGGAGAACCAAGCACTTAAGCGCCTTTAACAAACTAGCCTAATACATATATTTATACTAGTAAAATTACTTGGTGGCTAAGTTTTAGAAAATGGAGCTCCATGGGTCATAAGGTCCGACCCATGGGTTAGCAATGTCTTCGACCCATGATCAAGTCACAACAACCGGCCCACATAAAGGTTTCATCGGCCCAACAGAAAATATCTTCGACCCATTTGGTACAAAGTCTTTGGCCCGAACACAAAACATGAAACGGCCCAACCGAGATTATATGTTCGACTCATCAAAAAATTTGTTTTCCAAAGTTCAAAACAATGCCAACAATCGGCCCAAAAATTGAAGTCTTCACTTTAAGCTTCGTGATCCGTCCTCCTTCAAGATCCAGATTTGACTTCAAAAACGGCCGTACTTACGTACCTACAAAATGTATATAAAACTTACTTATTTTTGTGTTTTTGAGATGTATTTTTGAGATTAAATACGAAACGTATCTAATATTTATTTTTATTGCATTTAACTAAAAACTACTATAAATAAAGCGATAAATGTGGGATTGAGCTCAAAATTAATGGAAAACATAGCTAAAATAGGGTTAATAAAATAACCCTATCACAACCACGAATTTGAACTGTTGCTTGCCCTCAAGCAACTTTATTAAGAAGAATTGATTTTGAGCTATTTTATTTGTTATAAATTTGCCGCAATTTTCCCAATCTCTCAACATGCATCTCAATCATCATTTGATTCACGTTATTCACACAACATGTACCGATAGCCCTTTGTAAAATGGCATCTCTCAACTTACTCACAAGAAAAAATGTCAATCCATAAGCTAGCCACAAAATTTCTGTTTAATTAAAATCACAATGCAACCGGTATCGGGGGTGAGTGTTTGGCCTTTTGTTTTGGTAAAAATAGTGATTTTTACCATTTTTTCAAAATGTTTTAAATGTGGCACAATTTTTCTTCCTTTTCTTTTGATGATTTGAGATGAGACACATTGGTCCATTCGGTGTCTTTGACACTTTCTTGATGTAAGGAAAAACAAATGTGAAGCTTTGCTTCTTTGTGCATTGTTAATTCCTTTTTTCTTTTGTGGGTGCGTTGCATTTTGCGATGGGGTGTGCACTTTAAAATGATATGGTTTCGAATTTTTATGTGAGTTACCATATCATTTCCCCTCCCCAAAATTTAGAAGGGTTCAATGTCCTCATTGGACAACCATTGATCAAGCGAGAAAAAATGGCTTTTTGTGATGGTGTAGTTGCAAAAGTGATTCTAACAAAAATTTGAAACAAAAATCCGGGGGCTAGTTCTAGTGACATGGAATGTGCTGGTGAGAAAACTTTCCGTTTTACGCTGGCTATCAAACAAGCATGCTAACAACAATCCTCAAATCATGAAATCAACACATGGCAATATCAAGCAAAAATTACTCCAAATTTACAATACAAAAATCCCGAATCTAAGCAATGAAATTAAAGTGCAAATTATTAAAGTGCGCGAAAATTAAAAGGGATAGAGGCGGGAAATTGAACCTGCCCTACTCATGGTGAGTAGGAGTACGCTCAACGGGTTCCCATAAAAGATGGATGGGAAACGGCGGTAAGCTCTTAGCAATCTCCGGGTGCTCTTTGATCCAAATACCTCTCATCACGTCATCCTTTGCTTTCTCAAACTTTAACCAACTAACTAGCGTGTTATCAATCCTCTTTAGTCGTGCATCAGTCTCATAATTTCTCACGCTCCTGCTGGTCGAGTTGTTTCGTAATCAACACTTGGTGTTCCTTAAGTGTTGTCCTCATCTCAATCTTAAGTGACTGGAGACTTGCTTCCAAAGAAGCAATTCCATCACTTTCAGATTTGTCCGAATCCGAATGCACACACATGTTGTTACGCATCAATATATCCACATTTTGTTTCTCCATAACCAGTTTTTCTTTTGAAAACGTGTCGGTGGATAGGATGGTAACGTTTGCATTTTTCATGAGTGCATGGATTATGGACGGATGGGACATTCTGGCGTTGCTCCGGTCAACACCTCCACGTATATTATTGGAGATGAGACGTCCAACATCAAATCGGTGTCCCTTAAGGATGCAATATAGAATCAAAATTCGAACCATGCAAATACTGGTATCGTGAGTTGTTGGAAACAAACTGTGCCTTAGAAAGAAAAACCAGACATTTGCCTCCGGTTTTAAACAATGCGTGCGGATTATTCGTGAATTTCCTGTGAATTCCCACTCAGATCCTTTATGTGTTACCGTGTCTAAAATATCATCTAGATCCTCATCGGTTAGATTTTCGATCAACCGTTGTAATTCAGAATGCTTAGGTGGGACAATACCCAACAGGTTATTTATGGCCGTGGCCGAAAAATCAACCTTCGTTTGTCTAACTAAGATCTCTACACCATCCGTGACAGATAATTCACTGTAGAAATCTCTCACCCAGTTAATATTATATTGACTTGGTGGTTCACATAAAATCTCCCAACCTAGTTTCGTGATCAAATAACCAATATGTGGGTGTGCAAGTAATGCATTATAATGAAATCCACGTGGTGCATGGCATATTTTATGTGCTAAAGTGGGAAATTTAAGCAAAGCCTCATGATAAGAAAATAAATCAAAGCGAGTAATTTTAGAGTTTAAAGAGGTATCGACTTTTTGTTTTCCCTTGTCCATAACACGAACTCTTTGAAAGTTTTCTGATTCCTTCTCTTCTGCCAGTTTATCCACATCTTCCTCCGAAGCAACTAGTTCACCATCTTCAATCTCAACCCAAGCTTTTCGCTTTTTGATTGGTTGCATGCTACTTTCCCCAGTGGGTTTTATTCTTCGGGTGTATTGATAAATGGGGGCATTTGGGTCAGATTCAGACGTACCTTTAGGAGAGATGGGAGTAGGTTTTGCGAGTGAAAGGGATGCAGTAGGTGGTTCGAGAGTGAGGTTAGTGGGTGGTGGTCGATGGTCAAAAACAAGTGAAGCTCGAACTGGGTCATATGTGCGAAAAGTTAACACCCGTAATTTCCAGATAGGTCCAATGTCGAATCAGTGTGGAACCGGTCTTTAAGAAAAATATGAAAAATAAGTTTTGGGGTTAAATTCTAGATTTTATGGTCTTGTTGGATGGGGAATTTGAATACGAGTCCAACGGTTCTTTCCGGAGCGAAAACAGAGCTATAACGAAGAAGTTACGGACGAAACAGTATCCGACCGACCGACCCAACAGGGAGCCGCGCGGCTTTCCACGCGACTTCAAAGTCGCGGGACAAACTGCGGGAATGGTCTGGTGTATTAAGACGCGAATTTCAGCCTCATACTTCAAACCTTCATAACTTTTGCATCCCAACTCCGATTTTGATGATTCAAGTTGCTACGGTTTCGTTTTTGAGAGATCTTCAAGGATTTAGAAAGAGTTTTGAAGTATGATGAATGATCCAAGAGTATTTGGTGGTGGTTGAGGTAAACTTCTGACTTTTCTTCATCTAAGAAGTTAGGGTTTTGGTGTTTTGGTGATTTTTGGATGTTTTATGTTAGAGGAAACATATATAAGTGTTTGGGGATGATTATTTATGGTTGGAAACTTGTGGATCTAGGTTTTTGGAAGTTTTGGGCTTGAGGATTCAAGTTCTTCAAGGGAGCTTACGTTTGGGAAAAAATCTAGATTTAGCCTAAATCTAGCAAGGTGGGTTCAAGTTGCTTTGTGAAAACTTTGTACATGCCAAAATGTTTCTTTTAAAGTATTTGTGTGCTTTATATGAAATTATCACTTGTTGAGTTAATTAGTGGGGTTTGATTTAATCAAAGTGTTAAACTTTACAAATCTTGTAAAAACACCCACATTTGGGGATTTTGAGTGATTAATGAATAGAATAAATCACGAGTGAAAGAGGTTTTGTTAATTTATTGCATAAGTGAAGGTTATTTGGTCAAAATACACTTTTAGTGTTTTGTGATTATGTGATAACTATGACGTGGCACATTTTAAAGTGTGAACGTGTGAGTTGGGGATTTTGGTCAATCCGACCATGTGAATGTTTTAAGAGTTGTAAACCTTTATTTTGGGGCCGATGGCCTATTGAGGAATTAAAAGATAAAGATTTTGGGTAACGATGCATTTGGGTTTACGTAACCGTGTGAGTGACACGTATTTAACCAAACATTTATTTTGGCCTTAAAGGCTTGATTTATACTCAAATGAGTCTTTTGAGTGTTTGCCGGTTTTAGTGACTCGAGATGGAGTCTTGGATGTGTTATATGCTTAATTGCATTTTATTCGAATACGTGTCGGTTTAAGTGTTGGTCTTATGTGTGAAGACCGTTTGATGATTTATTCTTAGTACCTTTGGGACTAATGAACCTTAGTGAGTTATATGCATTGTCAAGTAATAAAAGAGTTGCATATACGCGTACATATAGATGCATATATGATTTGACTTCATTGGGAAGGTGGCAATGAAGGGGTTGTGAGATTATCATGCCTCGGAGCGTGTGTTGCATGATGTGAGTTAGATGCATTTCATTTGCATGAATTGATATTGATAAATGATCATTAGATCTTTTGAGCAGAGGGCTCGGTTTTGGACTCGGTTGAGTCTCGAGGGCATTCGCCCAATTTTTTATAAGCTCGATGTGGGCTTGGGGTTTGAGTTGCATGAATTGCATCATATTTGGAGTTTACATGATTTGAATGCATTAGTTATTCTTTTGAGGTCATGTATGAATTTTTAAGTTAAGTAAGCTTGTTTTGGATGGTGGGTTTTCCAAGGTAAAGACCTAGTATGGTTGATGTCTAAGAGGGGCTAAAGACCTAGTATGGTTGATTCCAAAGACGGACTAAAGACCTAGTATGGTTGATGTCTGAGATGGACTAAAGACCTAGTATGGTTGATGTCTAAGATAGGCTAAAGATCTAGTATGATTGATGCCAAGGATTGACTAAAGACCTAGTATGGTTGATGTCATCCGTTTTCCACATCCAAGAAGCTTACCTACATTTATTTAATCGTGGTTTAATTTATGTGTTTGCCACACTCGATGAGATCGGGTCTCTCCCGTCACCGAAGGGTGTTGATTTCGGGTATTTTATCTATTCACATTGTTGAGGTTATATTACATGCATATGGATTGTTTTCCATGAATGATGGGCGGATTTATGTTACATTCTTATTGGATGTTTTAACTGCTGGAGTTTTATTTTATGGTATTTGGATTTTAATACATTTTACGTTTGCGTAAGTTTTGCTTCGTATTATGTTTCCAATGAAAGATTATATGTAAATGGATGGTTTCCATGTCTCACGGGTTGAGTATGTATTGTCAACCGTATTTGAAGGTTTTGCCTAAAACTAGATTTACGAACGTATTTGAGTGGGTTGGGATTCGTAACTCATTTTTGGAAAACGCTTTACACTTTTGGGGAGGATTCCCATGGATTTTGGGTGCGTTGGAAAATAAGTCATTTATGTCATATTTGGGAACTCTTTGAAAATGATAACCTTTGTCGCAAACTTTCATTAAAGATTTATTGAATCATGACTAAAGCTACTAATTTCCGATTTATGATTTTATATAGTCATGATAAAATGCTTGAACTCACTAGGCGTAAGCCTAACCCTTTTTATTTGTCGGCATGTGCAACAGGCTCAGGTTGGGGTAGCTCTAGCTACATTGTGAAGTGGCGAGTGCTAGTAGAGTGCACGAGAGGTGATTTGATTAGTGAAGTATTCCGCATTTGTTTGGACTAGCAACTTGTGTTGTGTTAACTGACGCCCGTTTTAAGTTATTAACTGTAGAAATTATGATGTTTTAATTCCGAGGTATTTTGATGAAGGAATTGTAGAAAAGATTTATCTATTTTGGTTATTTTATTGAATTTTAAAGTTAGTTGCTCGTTCCAAATTTGAGGGTGTTACAAAAAGCTGAAGGTCGATTTGGGAGTGGGTTTCCTTGTGAGTTTAACACCACTGCACTTGAAATCGAAGGTTGAGGGACCTGTTGGTTCATGTATCTTGGAGCAAGCCGAGCGTGTTTAAAACCCGGTGGTGGCCGAATGTTGGGTCGATAGAACATGGGTCTCAGACCATAGTTCATTAAAAACTTATTTGTAGCTAAATAAGTTGGATCATACCCCCTAGATGGGACTCCGGTCACAAAGCTTGGTAGTGGGTTTAAATCAGGGATTTTTGGCTTTTGGTCCACATATTCCGCGAAGAAGGGATTAGCGTATACCTTCGGTGTTCTTGTGTGGGAAGACGACGATTCTTGCATAAATCGCTCGGCCGCCGCGGCTAACTCTCGAAGCTTGGAGTGATCATCTGTGCGTTGGTGGTTCGCCGGAGAAAAGAACGGTGGCAGGATTGGGGGTTTTCCATCGCTTGCTACCATCGACGAGATTCTTCGGGTTGTTCTCGATCGTGTGCACCGATGATTTTTCGAAGCTACAGAACGAGTTTGGCTCCAAGTTACTATGTGATTCACCGAAATAGGTTTCTGGTTTTGGTGGGTTTTTCGAGCTCTTGTCATGGAGAAGTAAGGGTTTTGTATTTTTATAGAGAGGGAGATGGTAGGTCGGGAGGTGAGGTAGAAGAGAGGAGATGCTGAGTGATTGAGAAGACAGTAAGATATCGGCGGTGACAGTGGTCAGATTTTGCAATTCTCCGGGTATCGATACAGTGCAGAGAGTTGTGTGTGTTTGTTTTGCATATGAACACTGCATGCTCAAGTACATTGCATTAAATGCAATGCCATGTGTACTGTTTTAATACCAATCATAAAATCTGATTATTTTAACTGAGTTTGGTTGATGTAATGGAATCGCTTATTATTTAGTTTAAGACACAAACCCAATTTTTATAAAACTGCAACCGGGCTCTTATTGGAATTAATTTTCGGCTATTGGGCCGAGTAAACTCTTGGCCCCTTTAGAAAATAACAGCCCAAACTTGAGAAAACATATACCTGATCCACTGATTAAATAATCTGATTTTTAATGTGTGCTTTAACTGAAATTAGCAACTATTAATCGTGGCTTTGTAAGAAAAATCCGTTGTTCGGTATATATCTTCAATCTTGGGTTTGGTTACTTCCTTTTATAAAAATTTGGCCAAGGGCCCAAAATTTTTATCCGTCTCTTGAATTAAACTCTTATCTCCAAACCCTGCCTTTCCCCAAAATTTATATCTTTTCGTAAACCTCTCTTTATTTCTTTTAAAATGAATTATCTATTTTATTTTTATCACCTTTATGTTATTTTTTTCTTGGTTTAGAAATAAACTACATATATATATATTTTTTATTTTTCTTTTTGTATTTTTATATTGTCTATTATTATTGTATATACATATTTATTTTATTTTATTGTTATTCTAGAAAGTGGACAACCTCCACATGCTGTTGTATCAAAGTTGAAGACTCAACAAATGGCTTTACTCTTTGTCCGTTTACCTTAAAAGTTGTCCCTTTTTCTGGATCAATCAATTCAATTACACCGTAGGGATAGACTTTAGCAATCTGATACGGTCCTGTCCATCTAGAGTTTAGTTTTCCTGGAAACAACCTGAGTCGGGAGTTGAACAGTAGGACCTGTTGTCCTGCAGAGAACTCTTTTGGACTGATTTTCTTATCGTGCTATTTCTTTGTGTTTTCTTTATAAAGTTTGGCATTTTCATAAGAAAAATTCCTATGTTCTTCTAACTCACAAAGCTGCAGAGTTCTTTTTCCCGCCTCATCCAAACTCATGTTGAGTTCCTTTATGGCCCAATAGGCCTTATGCTCTAATTCTACTGGCAGGTGACAGACTTTCCCAAAGATGAGTTTATACGGGGACATTCCAATATGGGTTTTGTAGGCGGTCCGGTAGGCCCACAAGGCATCATCCAGTTTGGATGCCCAGTCTTTTCTGTGTGGCTTGACTACCTTAGCTAATATTCCCTTGATTTCCCTATTGGACAACTGTTGTCCCATAATCAATCGACAAATTCAAGTATATTGAGAGATCGAGATACAAACGTCATCCTCATATTAGATTTTAATCAAGTTAGTACAAAGGGAAGACTCTCTCTTTCTCTCACACTTTAGCTCTCACATTGTGCCACACCTTTACAAATGAGCCTCTAACCTCTATTTATAGAGACACTCACACAAGTCATAAGCATAGCAAGCTTTATACAAGCTTTACAAAACTTTCACATAATTAGGACATTTTCGGTCCTAACATTCTCCCCCTAAAGTTTTGTAAAGCAAAATCATTAATCTTCAAAAGCTTTAGCTCCTCTCCCCCTTGATTTTCTTGGAAAAACTTTAGCGATGCTTTTTCTTCGAATGAAGTCTAGGCTCCCCCTTGAAAGAAGCTCTTACTCTTCGTATTTTCAACCATGAAAAACCGGATTCGATGTACGCCATAACCTCGACTGGATGCACGAGCACATCTTCAAAAAGTAGAAACTCAAGTTCGTTCCGATAAGCTCACAAGAAAGATAACGAGCGAGTTTTGAGTGACAAACCATTGGTTTGAGGGTGATAAGCAGTAGCCACCCTGTGCTGAATGTTGTACTTGTCCAGGACTTCCTCTAATAGGTTATTAATGAAATGGGTGCCCTCATCACTAATCAAGGCACGAGGTGTGCCAAATCTAGTGAATATGTGTTTTTGGAGAAATTTGATGACAGTCTTAGCATCATTAGAGTGACAGGCCATAGCCTCCACCCATTTAGACACATAGTCAACATCTACCAAGATGTAGGCACAGTTATTTGACAGTGGAAACGGTCCCATAAAGTCAATGCCCCAAACGTCGAATAATTATACTTCTAAAATTCCATTTAAAGGCATTTCATTCCTCTGAGAAATATTTCCACTTCTTTGACACTCATTACAACTTTTTGCAAAGTTGTAGGCATCATTGTTCAGAGTAGGCCAGTACAAACCTGATTGTAATACCTTTGCAGCTGTTCTGCTTCCTCCAAAATGTCCTCCACATGGACCTGTATGACAGTGATATAGGACATATGCCACTTCTTCTTTAGGGATGTATCTTCTGATCACCTGATCTGCACAAATCTTAAATAAAAATGGATCATCCCAAAGAAACTTCTTGGAATCAAATATGAGTTTCTTTCTTTGATGCTTATTAAATTCCTTGGGAATAATTGATAAGAGTGTATTTATATACTCTTTTATACCCATTTAGGACTTTAGTTTACCTTATTTTACAACTTTCCCAATTAGATATTGAGTCTTTTAGTCTTATTTTACACCTTTTCTTTATAATGGAGCTAGGATGTAGTTTATGGATTAATCCTATCTTTTTGGTGAATTGTTGCTGAATTCTATGTTGCTACAGCAGGGGATGCTACAGCAGTGATAGTGGCAGGCATTGGCTCAATCAAGTTGGACGATTTTATTTTGTTGAAAGAAGATCTCAGGCATCTTTTTGTACTCCATTGGGCTGAAGTCAACCCTGGAAGATGCCCCTGAAAGATGCTCCTGAAGATGCTCCTTTGATAGACTTTATCTGCTTTTACTTTATGTTGTACGTAGATGCTTGGTTATTACCCAATGGGTATAACCACTTTTGTACTTGTCAAAGCATCTTTTTGATTCCTTGTCTTGTAGTATAAATAGTTTAGTTTGAATTTCATTTGAACTCAGCTTCTACTGGAACAAAGCTTGTTCTAAGCTTTGTTACCAAGTACTTTTAATTACAATTGCAATCTTTTATTTACAAGTAATTTCCGATTCTGTCTGTTGCTATATCAACCTTTACAGCTTTCTTTACTTTTTGCACTTAAATTACGTCATTTACATACATGTTATTTACTTTTAAGCATTTACATTGCAGTATGGTAGGCTAAACACCATAGTGTGGGTGTGAGTGAAGGTTGGCAGATTAAGCCAAGTGTCTTTGGGCATTTGTTTGCATTAATCTTTTGCTTTACTATTCATAAACAACATGAATGCTTCATCCTATAGTCTTTGACAAAGTGACGAGTGTTATTCTATTTGGATGAGTTGGACTCAAAATGGAGACAACGCAAGTGTTTATGTTGGGTGTGTTATAGAGACTATAAAGAGTTGCTTCAATCCTTTGGGTTGAGAAACTATATGGAAAGAAAGGTAAGATCCGACTAGTAGGTTCTTGTTGCACTTACCAAGTGCCCACCCTACGTAAAAAGTCTAATCTGAACTTCCCTTGGAAGGCCATTCAATTCAGTAGTATTGAGGAGACTTTGCTGCAGCACTCCTATGCTTGCTATAGCAATGTCTTGAGCACTTTGTTAGCCCAAATCCAACCTGATCTTGCACCCATACTATCTTTAATTTCTTGTTATTATCTTTCAGTACTTTGCTTTCAGTTACAAAGAAATCTTGTTACCAAAATCCAGCTTTGAGAATCAACTTGTTGTTACTCTTCTTGCTTTGAAAGTCCCTGAGGTACGATATCTGGTATTACTTACCATTATTACTTGTTTTTGGATGACACTAGTAGAACGTGTATACTTGCATGGTTTGCTAGTTGCTGTAGCCTTTTTGGGGTTACATTTCATCCCGACCATGTTTTTGGCGCCGTTGCCGGGGACTTTTTGCCAAAGAAAGTTACTTTAAGCTGTTTTGAAAAGTTGATTTTTACAATCTGTGTTTTTGTGGTTTATGCCAAGACTACCTCACGGGGCTGTGTTTGATCTTGATCTTGATACTGATAGAACTTTCAGAAGGAGAAGAAGGATACAAAGATCTTTGCTTCAGAATCCTCCTACTCCTGCTGAAATGGCAGCACCAGAACCCAACCCTGAGGAGGAAGTTATTAGGATTACTAACTCAAGAAATGGTGGTATTATGGACTATGCTATTCCTATGCTTGCCCAGCTGCACACAGGAATACGTAGGCCCCATGTTGAGGGTGACCAATCCGAGCTTAAGCCTATTATGTTTCACATGTTACAAACAAATGGTCAATTTGCTGGACTCCTTACTGAGGATCCACATTTGCACCTAAAGAATTTTATGGAGCTCACTGACTCTTTTCACCTTGGTGGAGTATCTGTTGAAGCCTTAAGGATGAAGTTATTTCCATGGTCTTTAAGGGATATAGCCAAAGCTTGGTACAATTCTTTAGCTCCTGACTCAATCACAACTTGGAATGAAATGGCTGAAAAGTTTTTAAGAAAATACTTTCCCCCAACCAGGAATGGCCAATTTAGAAATGAAATTTGTCAATTTAAACAATTAAATGGAGAGGCAGTTCCTGAGGCTTGGGAGAGGTACAAGGAGTTACTAAGGAAATGCCCACATCATGGCATTCCATACTGCATACAGCTAGAGACCTTTTACAATAGTCTTGATATGTCAGCTAAGCAAATGCTTGATGCTACTGCAGGTGGAGCCTTTATCTCTAGTACCTACACTGATGGTTACAACATTTTAGAAAAAATTGCCAACAATAGTGGTCAGTGGATGGATCCCAGAGCAATTGTACTCAGACCAACTGTGGGAACCCCTGGAACAGATCCTATTACTGCTTTAACTGCTCAGTTAACAACCATGAACACCATGTTGCAAAACATGAATGCTCCAGCTGCCAATACTGTTGTTGCAGCATCTGTCTCAGAGTTTCTACCAGTTCAATGTGTGTACTGTGGTGAAAGTCATACTTTTGACCAATGCAGCCTAAATATTAAATTTGTGAACTACATCCACAACAGACCAAATCAGTTTGGTAACACTTACAACTCCAGTTGGAAAAACCATCCAAATTTTTCTTGGCACAGCCATGTTTAAATCCACCAGCTGTGAAAGATCAGAAGCAGAGTTTTCAACCAAACCAACAAGGTCCATATCAACAAGGTCAGTATCAACAAGGTCCATCTACCTACCAAAAGCCTCCTAACCAGCAAGGTGAACAACCAGCTTCCTTGGAGGCTGTGCTGAAAGGTTTTATAAACCATACTACTTCAACCATGAATCACCAAAATGCTACCATCAAGAATTTGGAGACTCAAATAGGACAAATGGCCATAGAGTTGAGACATAGACCAAATGGAACACTACCTAGCGATACTGAAGTCCCTAGGAATGTAGTCAAAGAACAAGTGAAAGCCATTACTTTAAGAAGTGGAAAGGACTTAGTTAGCAGTGGTCCAAAAGAACAGAGGACTGTTACACTACCTGTCACTGAGAAGAGTGCTATAGCAACACCATCTGTTGCTGTAGCAACACCCACTGTTGTTCTTGAACCAATGGTGATGGAAGAAACTGTGACCATACCACCTAAGTCTGACTTTCCATTACTCTTTCCAAGTGAGGTAAACCCCAATACAAGCAAGAAAGATGCTGCCACAGATCTAACACCAGCAGATCCTGTTTCTGCAACACCTAACCAACCAATAGAAACCCCCTCTGTCCAACCAATACCAAATCCTAAGAAGGCAGTGATTGCTCCTGTTCCTCCTTACATTCCTTACCCACAGAGGTTGAGGAATCAACAGGAGGACATTCAGTTTAAGAAGTTTCTAGATGTGTTCAAGCAATTACACATTAACATCCCATTGGTAGAAGCTATTGAAAATATGCCTAGCTATGCCAAATTTTTGAAAGATATCTTGAGTAAGAAAAAGAGACTCACTGAATATGAAACTGTTGCCCTTACAGAAGGATGTAGTGCCCTTGTTTCCAATAGACTTCCCCCTAAACTGAAAGATCCTGGGAGTTTTGTAATTCCCTGCTCAATAGGTGGAAAACATGTAGGTCATGCTCTGTGTGACCTTGGTGCTAGCATAAACCTTATGCCCTTATCCATTTTCAGAAATCTAGGGATAGGAGAGGCTAGACCAACCACTGTGACCCTGCAATTAGCAGACAGAACCATAGCATATCCTAAGTTCATCTTCCCAGCTGATTTCATAATCCTTGACTTTGAAGCAGATAAGGATACACCTTTACTCTTAGGAAGACCTTTCCTTGCCACTGGTAGAACCCTTATTGATGTCCAAAAGGGAGAGTTGGCCATGAGAGTGAATGACCAAAATGTTACTTTCAATGTTTTCAATTCCATGAAACATCCTGATGAAGTGGAGACTTGTTCTATGCTAAGCTCCATTGAATCTATGTGTCATGAGGGAGCCTTGGAAGAGATTCTAGGAACCAAAAGTAAGCAGTTGGAAGAACTTGTGGATAGTGACAGTGAGGAGGATAGTATTTTAGACAATGGTAAGTTGCTGCAGCAAGCTGCAGCATTTGAACTTTTGGAAGAAGAGCCCACACATAAAACCCCTTTACCATCAATAGAAGCACCACCAGATTTGGATTTGAAGCAATTACCTGCCCACCTGAAATATGCATTTTGGAAGAAGACATTAAGCTACCTGTAATCATCTCAGCTTCTTTGGAAGTTGAGCAAGAGAAGCAGCTATTTGAAATGCTTCAATCTCACACCAAAGCCATAGGTTGGACCATTTCTGACCTTAAAGGTATAAGTCCATCCATTTGTCAACACAAGATAATCTTAGAAGACAAAGACTTTACCTCTGTAGAGCCTCAAAGGAAATTGAACCCAGTAATGAAAGAAGTGGTCAAGAAAGAAATCCTAAAGTGGTTTGATGCTGGAATCATTTACCCTATAGCCAGTAGCAATTGGGTAAGTCCTGTCCAGTGTGTTCCAAATAAGGGGGGTGTCACTGTGGTAGAAAATGAAAAGAATGAGCTAATCCCAACTAGGATAGTGTCAGGATGGAGGATTTGTATGGACTATAGGAAGCTTAACAAAGCAACCCACAAAGACCATTTCCCTCTGCCATTTATAGACCAAATGTTGGATAGACTAGCTGGAAAAGAATACTATTGCTTTTTAGATGGCTATTCAGGGTATAACCAGATTGCTATAGCACCTGAGGATCAAGAGAAGACAACTTTCACTTGCCCTTATGGTACTTTTACCTTTAGGATAATGCCTTTTGGATTGTGCAATGCACCAGCCACATTTCAGAGATGCATGATGTCCATTTTCTCTGATATGTTGGAAACCTCTATGGAGATTTTCATGGATGACTTTTCTGTCTATGGATCTTCCTATGAGAAGTGTTTGAAAAACTTAAAACAAAGCCTTAAGAGATGTGAAGAGACTGATCTAGTCCTAAACTGGGAAAAATGTCATTTCATAGTAAAAGAAGGCATTGTTTTGGGTCATGTAATTTCAAAAAGGGGAATAGAGGTAGATAAGGCCAAACTAGAAGTCATTGAGAGTCTACCTGAGCCCACAAATGTTAAAGGTATAAGAAGTTTTCTTGAACATGTTGGATTCTATAGGAGGTTTATAAAAGATTTTTCAAAAATTTCCAAACCCCCCTGTTTATTACTCCAGCATGACCAAGCTTTTGATTTCAACAAGGAGTGTAAATCTGCTTTCAACACTTTGAAGAAAGCACTGATTTCTGCCCCTATTGTTGTTACTCCTGATTGGACAAAACCATTTGAACTAATGTGTGATGCAAGTGATTGGGCAGTTGGTGCTGTTTTAGGCCAAGTCAATGACAAGATTTTCCACCCAATCTACTATTCCAGCAAAACTCTAAATGAAGCCCAAATAAACTACACAACCACTGAAAAAGAACTTTTAGCTGTGGTGTTTGCATTTGAAAATTTTAGATCATACTTAATGGGTACTAAGGTCATTGTTCACATTGACTATGCAGCCATCAAGTATTTGATTTCCAAAAAAGATGCCAAGCCAAGGTTAATAAGGTGGGTTCTTTTGCTTCAAGAGTTTGAGATTGAAATAGTAGATAGAAAAGGGGTGAACAATCAAGTTGCTGATCACTTGTCCAGGTTAGAAAAAGGAGAATCAAGCACTAGTGAAATTAATGAAAAGTTCCCTGATGAGCAACTCTTGATGCTGCAGCATCATACAGCCCCCTGGTTTGCAGACATTGCAAATTTCTTGGCTGTTGGGATCATTCCACCAGATTTAAACAAAGGCCAAAAGAAGAAACTAATTCATGATTCTAAGAACTATCTTTGGGATGACCCCTTTCTGTTTAAGGTAGGGGCTGACCAGATCCTAAGGAGATGCATACCTCATCAGGAAGTGCCTGCAGTGTTGCAGCATTGTCATGTTGCTGCATATGGTGGCCACTTTGGTGGCCAAAGAACTGCAACCAAGGTTCTTCAATCTGGGTTTTTCTGGCCAACACTCTTTCAAGATGCTGATAATTTTGTGAAAAGGTGCAATGAATGTCAAAGGGTTGGATCCATCTCCCAAAGACATGAAATGCCCCTCAATGGCATACTTGAAGTATAAATCTTTGATGTATGGGGAATAGACTTCATGGGTCCATTTCCCATGTATGGCAACAATCAATACATATTGGTGGCTGTGGATTATGTATCCAAATGGGTAGAAGCCACAGTATGTCACTCCAATGATGCCAAGATTGTAGTTAAGTTTTTGCATAAGCACATATTCACAAGGTTTGGTACCCCTAGAGCCATGATAAGTGATGAGGGTACCCACTTTGTGAATAACATGATGAAAGGAGTTCTGGAAAAGTATAACATAAACCATAGGGTAGCAACAGCTTATCACCCTCAAACTAATGGTTTAGCAGAACTTTCAAACAGAGAGATTAAAAGCATTCTAGAGAAAGTGGTAAAACCAACAAGGAAGGATTGGTCCTTCAAGCTTGATGATGCTTTATAGGCTTATAGGACTGCCTATAAGACACCCATTGGAATGTCCCCATATAAGTTAGTTTTTGGGAAAGCATGCCATTTACCACTTGAACTAGAACACAAAGCCTTTTGGGCTTTGAAAGAGCTTAATTTGTGTCTTAATGCTGCAGGTGAAAGAAGGAAGCTACAGATTAATGAGCTTGAAGAATTGAGAGATCACTTTTATGAAAATGCTAAAATTTACAAAGATAAAACCAAGAAATGGCATGATAAGAGGATCTCCCAAAGAGAAATTGTAGCTGGCCAAAAAGTCTTACTCTTTAACTCTAGATTGAAACTTTTTCCAGGAAAATAAAGATCCAAGTGGACAGGGCCATTTGATGTTCATAAAGTCCATCCTTATGGAGTAGTTGAACTCATTGACCCCAACAATGGATCCATCTTCAAAGTAAATGGTCAAAGAGTTAAGTCATTTCATGAAGCTGCAGCAACCGACTCCATTGGTACCACATCTGTGGTACAACTCTCTCAATCCTAGAAGTAATCTCAGAGGCTTGAAAAAGCCTGTCCATGTTGTAAATATGTAAATAAAGTAGTTTAGTTTTTGTTTTAGTATTGAAACATGAAGTTTTCAAAAGTTTGAAAAATTGCTGGAAAAGGTTCAGTGCTACAGCAATATTCAGATTGCTATAGCACTCTGCAACCTAAAACCCCAACAGTCTTTTCAGCCGAAAAAGTGTACTTTTTCCTGCAAAGATACTATTCTGGCTGTGCAAATAGTAAAACCCATCAAGTATTTTGAGTTCCCATAAAACTCTTGAGTACGTGAGACTATTAACTAGTTACCCTAGTTAATTTTGAACTAAAAGAGCACTGTTCCAACTCCCTTTCGGTTCCTTTTTAAATGATTCCCCAAAGTCTCACCCAATAACCCTTTAAAATATTGTGAGATATTCCACAACTTGCAGATTAACAGTGGTTTGTAGGGGTCTTAAACACAAAAGCATGGGGAAATTAAAAATGAAAGCAAAGAAACCGTCGAAGAAGGTGAACGATCGAGAGAGAAGAAAGAGTGCCAGAAAACAGAGCATTGCCATGGAGGAAACCCAGAAGCATTCAGAGGAACAACAAAGTAAGAAGAAATCACCATCTCCTTCTCCAAGTATCCCGCCGTTGAAAAAGCAGAAAATAGGGGAAGAAGAAACCGGTAAGAAAACCGAAACCTACACCTCTTCCAACTCTATTTCATCTACTTCTGCTAGCCACAAATCCCTCACTATCGATATCAACAAAGAACCCCAATCCCCTGTCGTTGAAATCCCGCAAATTCTGTTGTTGGGTGGTCGACTACCACTCACCCACAACCTTCAACAAACCATTCTAGAAGACCCCTCACAACACTCTCCTAAAACTGCAAATCCTCTTGACGAGGCAGAGGCTGCAATAAACCTCATTTTAGGAGAATCATCAGCTAAACCTACGAACCCCACTGAGCCTAAGCCATCAAATACCAAAGCACCTTCTGTGCAAAGTGAGAGTGCTAATCTGGAAACCAATCCAGAAATGCATTTATCAGGACAATCACAGCCTCTAGAAAAGGAGACTGTGATTATGACCAAGGAGGAAGAAGTGAGAAAGATGTTAGCTCAGAAGAAAGGAAAATGGAAGAGTCCAGAGGTTGAGGAAGAAGAGGACACAGAAGAGGAGAGCTTAGACTTTGATGATAGCAGTGATGAGAACGTTGCTGTGACAAAGGAAGAGATTGATGCAGCAACAACAGAAGATGAGGACATGCCATTAAGAGATTGGCTAAAAACTCCCAAAAAGGGGACTGTGAAGCAGAAGAAAATACCTTCTTCACCATCACCAAACCAAAACAGAACCAGAAGAGAAAACCCCTCTTTTGGAACTTTCAGTTGCAAGTTAGCATATGAGCAGTTTGGCACACTTGCTGCCAAAGAGGCTCTAGCAGATAAAGGATTCAGTCCAGAAGCCTTGAGGGACTACCCTTTCATCACCAACACCATAAGAACAATGGGATGGGAGCTGTTCTGGGCAGTTCTAGGAGCCTACAACCTCTCCCTCATCAGGGAATTCTATGCAGAGGTTGCAGCATCCACAAGCCAGACTGTAAGGGTAAGGGGTATTGATGTCTCTTATGATGCACACAATATTGATAATATGTATGGCATTGTGTCCCCTGCAGCTAATGATTACAGGAAATTTTTTGAGAAGGCCACAGAAGGAGACGCCAGGAAGGTGTTGAGCACCATTGCTCAACCTGGTGCTTCCTGGAAGAACAGGTTATTCAGAACAATGCATAGCAAGGACCTCTTGCCCGAGGTCAGCGTTTGGTTCTATTTTCTGAGGTACACACTCCAGCCCACAACCCATGATACAAGTCTGATCTTTGAAAGAATGATACTACTGTACTGTATCATGGGTGGTAAAAGATTCAGTGTGGGGGAAGCTGTGTGCAAAAGCATCAAGTCATGTGTTGAGAAGGCAAAGGGAGACCTTTGGCATCCGACCTAATCAACTCCCTACTCCTTAGAGCCAAAGTAAAAACCTTTCCCACAAATGAAATTGTCTCAGGAAAAGCTGTGATAGAAGCCCAGACAGTAAAGAGAGTGATGAGGAATGTAGAGAAAGCAATGAAGCAGAATGCAATTGTTGCAGCATCACTCCTGGATGCTGCAGCAACTGTGACAAGTAGTTCCAAAATATCACAGCAACCAAATAAACCCCAGTCAGTCCCAATAGAAGACCAGCTAGAAACCAAGTCCTTTGTGTACCTAGCCACCCAAATTGCAAACAACCAGGAAACTCTCTTGACCAAACTGCAAGAGAGGGACTTGATGTGGATGACCCTCTTGGCCAACCAAAAGAGAGATATGGAGGCCAAGATTGCTGAGACTGAGAAGAGATTGCTGGCCTGTTTGAAAGAACAGGATAAGGCTGCACAACATGACAGAAAACTCACTGCTCTGTACAGGCAATACCAAATGGTAAGAGAAGGGGTCATGGAGACAAAGTGGGCAACGGAGAATCCAGAGGAGTATGCCAGCATTGGCCCTTATCCAGAAGAGTTGCTGAAAGAAGCAGAGAAGATGATCCCCAGTGCTGCCGCAAAACCTACTCCCAAAGAGTAGGCAGGTCCATTTCTATACTTTAGCTCCATTAGTAGTTTTTATTTATCTGATTTTTAGTTTTAGAGTCTGGGAAATTGTTAAGTGTTTAGTTTTTGAGTCTTATGAGATTTGCACCATCACAAACCACATCCCATGGTAATTTTGATGCTACACATCCCTTTTCAATCCTCAAAACTAGAACCATGCTCATCCACCTGGGAAGCAAACATACATCCTTGTGTTTTTAGAAAATGACTTAGGCCATCCTTTCACATACACAAGCCACCTATACCCTTTGCACCCTTAAGCCATAAAGATTACTGTCTCAATGGGGACATTGACATTTGCAAGTGTGGGGGAAGGTACACTGATTCATGAGCACAAAAACAGCCCATAGGGCATAAAATTGCTCCAAAAAAAATATCAAAGAATGAATCAGTGGTGTCCAAGGTCAAAACAGATAAAACAGTAAAAATATGCATAGCATATACACTGTTTGTACATTATAGATAAAAGACTTGGAGGATGAAAGAACACTTTGTGCTACAAATCCAAATCAACCAAAAAAGTCCTAAAGATTCTGAATTCACATGGTCTTAATGTCTAACAATAGGAAATGTGTCATTGGCTTATGGGATTGAGTGAATGATGAGGGATGAACACAAAATTATGTGTGGCTATGGTCCTGTTGTGGTTTCCAAATCTCATAATCTGTTTAGTTTTTCATTTTCACCTTTTTAAATTATTTTCAATTTCTCATTTGAGTCATTTTTTAGTTGTCATTTTGGTTGCTTGGGGACAAGCAACAGTTCAAGTGTAGGGGTGTGATAAGAGTGTATTTATATACTCTTTTATACCCATTTAGGACTTTAGTTTACCTTATTTTACAACTTTCCCAATTAGATATTGAGTCTTTTAGTCTTATTTTACACCTTTTCTTTATAATGGAGCTAGGATGTAGTTTATGGATTAATCCTATCTTTTTGGTGAATTGTTGCTGAATTCTATGTTGCTACAGCAGGGGATGCTACAACAGTGATATTGGCAGGCATTGGCTCAATCAAGTTGGACGATTTTATTTTGTTGAAAGAAGATCTCAGGCATCTTTTTGTACTCCATTGGGCTGAAGTCAACCCTGGAAGATGCTGTAACACCCCGATTTTCGTTATGAGTAGTTTATGTATTTGCTTTGCATGTTCAAGTATTTTATTGATATAGCATGACTCGTACCTCGTTAGAATCTATTCAAGGGCTAATAAGGGGATCAAATGAGGCTTGGAGCCCTCTGGGCGATAGTGACCGGCGAGAGTGCCCTTGTCACTATCGCGGGTGTCACAATTGTCGGGTTTGTACCGCAAGATTGAACTTTCAGGCATTTGGGTTTCAGGCGAGTATGCCTTGGGCGATAGTGACAGTGTCACTATCGCATGGTCACAATCGCTCGTTGTGTACCGAGACTTTTGGAGTGTTGAGCGAGAGTGCCCCGGCGATAGTGACAGTGTCACTATCGCCATGTCACAATCGCACCGACCTGTTTTGGTATAAAATGAGAGTTACGGATTTCTAGTTCATTGGATGAAATTAGAACACTTTGGCAGCCGACTTCTTCTTCCAAAAAGGTAGGGTTTCGTTATTACTACTCCCTTCCATTAATTGTTAGTTGTTGGAGAGTGTTTATGAACATTTATGGTGGGTATTAGGTGATCAATCTCAACTTCAAGTACTACTAGCTAGAAGGGGTCAAGATCAAGGGTTTCCATTTCTAGGGTTTCCATATTTGGAGCTTTAAGGTGAGTAACTTTGATTTAAAAGTATACTTGTTACATAATTTACTCTATCATTTCATTTATTTCTAACAAGTTTGCCTTGAAGTATACTTTGAGCCAATAAGCTCTCATTTCTCTAAAGAGGAAATTAAAGGGACTTAATGGTAAGATAAAGGTGATGTAGTATTTTTATTCTACTTGGAAGTGTATCTTTTATGATGGTGATCATTTGAAATTGGTTAAACCTAAATATTAGGGTTTGGAGCTTAATGGATTAAGTTATGTCTTAATGAAGAAATTATGACTATAATAGAAGTGACTTAATCTGCTAATTTAGTATGTGTTGCCATGCTAAATGATGAACTCATGATATCACTTATATGTATGTGGATAATTGGAGGATTTCTTGTATGTAGAAATCATGTGCTCAATGAGATAGTTGGACTGTCTTTTGATGAAGTTAATGTTTGGATTTATGAACTGCTTGGAGTAGTTGTTTGTTGGTATTCACAAATTGGAGGAGTCTCTAAGTAGGCATTAGGAAGATATAATCTTGGGCACTTACCTTGGAGGTTTGTGTATCGATCCACGCTTTCGGGATTTATACCATATAGGTAGTCCCGATGTGACGGGCCTTGAGGCGTTACCTTGGAGGTGAACGCTAAGGTGTATCTTCAAAGATGATGTAACTTGAGTTGATGTTTGGGGTCTTCCCATAGAGTTCGATTTGTGAATGACCAAGTTAATATTTCTTATATGACCTAACTGCATGTTTTATTATATGTTTGACTCACTAGGCATTCCATGCCTAACACTTGTTGCATGTCTGATGTGTGTGTCACAGGTTCTAGTGGTGCCATCCCTAAGGAGGCATAGTTGGGGACATGTGAGCGTGGGATACAATTGAGATGCCAAAGATAGAAGACCAAAGTTAGTCTAATGATGACACATTTTGTAATCTTATTTCTATGGTAGAGATTAGATTAGTCGGTTGCCATTTAGTTGTAGATATTACACTTTGTTTGTAAACCGGCATGTGTAATCCCCCTCTTTTGTGAGCTCGTGCAATGGCATTATATATCACTCTTCCGTTTTATGGAAGTTTTTGTTGACCCTATTTTTGGGGTGTCACAAGTTGGTATCAGAGCATTAGTTTAAGTGAACTAAGTATGCTGAGGAGATACTTAGACTTAAGTTGTGATGAATTAAGTTATGACTTGCGAGATTTGGGTAGAAGTACTAAGACGAGATAGTCTTAGAGTCGACGGAAATACATGAATTTAGTACTGTAGCAATAGCAACGAGAATTCTCATGTAAAGTATGTTCGCAATTTCAATTAGCTACTGTTATTATGAATATGAGTTACACGAGCATACTTGTTTCTAAATTGTCACAGTGTCTAATGATCGGTAAAGTACGTTTTGCATGTTTATACTCGTATAACCACTTTATGGCTATCTCTTTGTGTTAGAATAGAACGATGGTGGGTACGCCACCAAGGTCCTTCAATTCTTTGGAGATAAGATCAGTAAATGATTGGAGGTTGGGAAGACAACCTGGAACTGGTAGGACTCATGAAAGCCGCTGAGGCAACCTGAAATAGGTGGATGGAAATGTGTAGAGATAGAATGAAAGATGATTGATTAAAAAGAAAATAATATGAAATGATTGAGTAAGTGGGTCGTGGAACGCATGGATAGCAAGTGTTACAAGGTCAATAGGACGACCACTAGTCGGAAGTAGAGTGTTGATGATAAGTGGGGTGAGTTGTCACAATAGCCGTGTCATTTTGAGAATTATAAAGGTGTGAGTCCTTTGGGAAAACCCTTTTTGTTTAACCCGTGATGAGTTTTGGGGTTAATGGTGATTTTGAAATATAGCTTGCCTAAACAAAGTTTAAATGTATTTTGACCAACGTATGGGTCTAACAAGCTTGGAGCATTTTGCTTGGTTTTGACTGTGAGTAAGTCTTGGGGACAATTGTCCGGCTTAACGGGCTCGGTGTAGAGTCTTGTTGATGGGTTGCTTTTATTGCACCGTTTTACATTTATTGCACGTTTGAATATTTACACGCTTGGGTGAGTGAGTCATTCCGGGATAGGCATGATATTTGTAGACTATATTGCATTGGATTCATAGGCATGTTAGTCAGTCGTTGGTAATGGTCGGTTGGGTATTTCGGGGTTTGACCTCGGTATTCACGTTTTAATATCTACATTGTGAAGTGGCAAGTGCTAGTAAGGTGCATAAGAGGTGAATAGCTTAAGTTATATTTCCGCATTTACCCTTGGGAAATAGCACTTGTATTTAGAGTAAGTGATGTCTAAAGCGGGTTTAGGTTTGGGAATAAGACTGGAGTAGTATGCGTTGTTTGGAGATAACCACAGTTTGTAATTTGAGGTATTTTACATATTGTTTCGGATGTAATATTGAAATTTTAATTTAGTTGCTCTTTCTAAATTCGAGGGTGTTAATACAAGTGGGGTGAGTAAAACGATTGACATTGTTCGAGTAAGCAGCCTTCATTTGCGAGTAAAGTTGTATGCAAAAGGTTCTCAAGATCGTTGTGCAGTACACTAAAGTTAGGAGAATGTTAAGGTCATGTGTGCCCAAGTTGTTTCAAGCATCGTCCGTTAAGATGAGAAAATGTGTGAAATGATTTATTTATCACGTTGACATGCATGAAGGCTATGAACTCACTAGATCGTAGAGTATTACATACTAAACTAAGAAAGAACTCCAAGAGTGGAGAGGTGTGGGATAAATCATGGGAGAATGTTTATAGTTTTAGTATTTGCGTTCAAAAGGAGAGGTGAATAGTGAGGGGATCGAAAGTAAACTTTAGTGTTGATTGTAAGAAGATCTGTACCCTTGTTTGATAATTAGAAATACAGTTGCCAAGGGACGGTTGCGTCCGGAGGAAGGATTAGTAGTCGTTAAGGTGATGAAATTAGTAACTCGCTATGAGTAGTGTGGTGAGATAGAAAGAAAAATATCCTTAAGATTGAATCAGAATTTATAGTGATCGTGTATTCCTAGTACCTAGGGTACTAATGAACTTTAGTAAGGTAAATATATATTGTTGAGTATAAAAGAGGTTGTATACACGTGTACATATAGATACAGATATGGATTGACTTCATTGGGAAAGTAGCAATGAAGGGGTTGTAAGATTATCGCGCCTCGGAGCGTGCGTTGCATGATGTGAGTTAGATGTATTTAATTGCATGAGTAGATGTTGATAAATAATCTTTGGATCCTTTGGGCGGAAGGCTTGGTTTTGGACTCGGTTGAGTATTGGGAGTATTCGCCCGGTTTAAATAAGCCCGACGTAGGCTTAGGGTTGGAATTATATGAATTGTATTATGATTGAAGTTTACATGATATGAATACATTTATTTTCTGAGATCATGTATGAATATTAAGCCTGGAATCAGAAGATTAAAGGTTAAAGGACCACCTTGTAAAGGTGTTAGAATATTGAAATACTGTGGTTTTAAATAAGTGCCTTATTTACAAAGTGGATGATTAGTAAGGACTGAAGTAATTGAGACGAACGAAAGGAGTGCATAGATTGTGTTGATCTGTGAAAGAGTATGTCCGGTTTATGTAAAGGTTTGGAATCACCAAGAATTAGAAAGTAACGAGTAGGTATGAGTTAATTAGAAAATCGTGAGTTGTGGTCCAACTGAAGTTGGGAAGAGATAACGTAGCAAAATAGACTCAGTTAAAATATGCGGAAGAATATGAAGGTAAGTTGATTTATGTATGAATGATCATGAGAGACCTGATCTGCTGTGAAATGTTATAGTTGTAGAATGTACGGACGAGTAGTGGGATAAATTGTCGATATAAATGTGTCAACTAATGTGTAAGGTGAGGCTAGAAGGAAGAAACTTCAAATGGAAGTCTTTTCGGGGATTCCAGATAAAGAGTACTAGTTATCAATAAAGTTTTTGGAGTATGTGGTTGCGAGATGGCGTAGTGATATGGCTAATATCGAAATAGAATGGCGGAAAGGTAGTGGGTGTTTATCCAAAGAGATGATAGTTGTGTGAATTGCTAAGTAAGTTTATGATTTTGAATCATAGGAAGTTTAACAAAGATGAGGAGGGTGTTAGTCAAATTGTGGTGAAATAGATGCAAAATCCTTGAGGAATGAGAGTTGCTTCTTATATGTGAAAGGATTGTCCGAGGAAGTATTAGTTGCAGGTTAAAGGATGTGTAGTACCTTGGCACGGTATGTCGTTTCAAGATAACTTAGTTGATTGTCTTAAGTAGAATTTTGGTATAACTGTTTTGTTATGTATAGTAATGAGAGAATGTTATCAGTATGTGGAAAAGTTGAGAGAAAGAGACAAGTAATGTTTGGAGGATAGCACTCCATACTAACGTGGGAAGTAAAGATAAAAAGATCGGACCTAAGAATGTATTTATACTACAGGTTCAATGGAATTATCACCCTTGTTGTACAACGCTTTAGTATTTGGTTGTATTATGGTCGCATAATGCGATAGTGATGGGAGGAAATAGTAACACTTTGTACTAAAGAAACGTGTGAGTCGTGGATGTAACAAAGGTTTGTCGTAAATTTTGAAGTATTCAATAGTGGTGAGTATGCTCAATTTAAGGCGAGTGTAGATTTTCAAGTAGTAGATGGTAATATTCTTTTGAGACCCGGAGATCGATTTACGATTAATGTCGGTATGGTAGACCAAGAAATAGCCGGGTAAAGATTTGATGATGAATAATTACTCTAAGGAGGTTTGTAAATCCAAGTTGGGGAGCGGATACTAACGAAAGAGGTAAGGTTCAGAAATTATGAAAAGATGAATTCTGGTTCTTTCTGGACTTTTAATTGTGATAAAGTATGTAAGACTTAAAGGGAAGAGATGTACAAAATATTTCATGTTGATACGATGAGATCTCGTTTACTAAAGTAAGAGTGGGAGAGAAGAATTGTGGTGTAGAAGAACCAGAGGCAATCTTCGAAAGGTCAGTTAAGAGGTTACGAAGTGGTAAAGAGGTGTCTATGTTAATAGTGCAATTGAAACACCATCATGGTGCCAACGGGACTTGGGAACCGGAATAGGACATAAGACGTCAATATCCGTACTTATTCGTACAATCTTAAATTTCGAGGACGAAATTTTGTTCAAGTTGGGGAGGATTGTAACACCCCGATTTTCGTTATGAGTAGTTTATGTATTTGCTTTGCATGTTCAAGTATTTTATTGATATAGCATGACTCGTACCTCGTTAGAATCTATTCAAGGGCTAATAAGGGGATCAAATGAGGCTTGGAGCCCTCTGGGCGATAGTGACCGGCGAGAGTGCCCTTGTCACTATCGCGGGTGTCACAATCGCCGGGTTTGTACCGCAAGATTGAACTTTCAGGCATTTGGGTTTCAGGCGAGTATGCCTTGGGCGATAGTGACAGTGTCACTATCGCATGGTCACAATCGCTCGTTGTGTACCGAGACTTTTGGAGTGTTGAGCGAGAGTGCCCCGACGATAGTGACAGTGTCACTATCGCCATGTCACAATCGCACCGACCTGTTTTGGTATAAAATGAGAGTTACGGATTTCTAGTTCATTGGATGAAATTAGAACACTTTGGCAGCCGACTTCTTCTTCCAAAAAGGTAGGGTTTCGTTATTACTACTCCCTTCCATTAATTGTTAGTTGTTGGAGAGTGTTTATGAACATTTATGGTGGGTATTAGGTGATCAATCTCAACTTCAAGTACTACTAGCTAGAAGGGGTCAAGATCAAGGGTTTCCATTTCTAGGGTTTCCATATTTGGAGCTTTAAGGTGAGTAACTTTGATTTAAAAGTATACTTGTTACATAATTTACTCTATCATTTCATTTATTTCTAACAAGTTTGCCTTGAAGTATACTTTGAGCCAATAAGCTCTCATTTCTCTAAAAAGGAAATTAAAGGGACTTAATGGTAAGATAAAGGTGATGTAGTATTTTATTCTACTTGGAAGTGCATCTTTTATGATGGTGATCATTTGAAATTGGTTAAACCTAAATATTAGGGTTTGGAGCTTAATGGATTAAGCTATGTCTTAATGAAGAAATTATGAATATAATAGAAGTGACTTAATCTGCTAATTTAGTATGTGTTGCCATGCTAAATGATGAACTCATGATATCACTTATATGTATGTGGATAATTGGAGGATTTCTTGTATGTAGAAATCATGTGCTCAATGAGATAGTTGGACTGTCTTTTCATGAAGTTAATGTTTGGATTTATGAACTGCTTGGAGTAGTTGTTTGTTGGTATTCACAAATTGGAGGAGTCTCTAAGTAGGCATTAGGAAGATATAATCTTGGGCACTTACCTTGGAGGTTTGTGTATCGATCCACGCTTTCGGGATTTATACCATATAGGTAGTCCCGATGTGCCGGGCCTTGAGGCGTTACCTTGGAGGTGAACGCTAAGGTGTATCTTCAAAGGTGATGTAACTTGAGTTGATGTTTGGGGTCTTCCCATAGAGTTCGATTTGTGAATGACCAAGTTAATATTTCTTATATGACCTAACTGCATGTTTTATTATATGTTTGACTCACTAGGCATTCCATGCCTAACACTTGTTGCATGTCTGATGTGTGTGTCACAGGTTCTAGTGGTGCCATCCCTAAGGAGGCATAGTTGGGGATATGTGAGCGTGGGATACAATTGAGATGCCAAAGATAGAAGACCAAAGTTAGTCTAATGATGACACATTTTGTAATCTTATTTCTATGGTAGAGATTAGATTAGTCGGTTGCCATTTAGTTGTAGATATTACACTTTGTTTGTAAACCGGCATGTGTAATCCCCCTCTTTTGTGAGCTCGTGCAATGGCATTATATATCACTCTTCCGTTTTATGGAAGTTTTTGTTGACCCTATTTTTGGGGTGTCACAGATGCCCCTGAAAAATGCTCCTGAAGATGCTCCTTTGATAGACTTTATATGCTTTTACTTTATGTTGTACTTAGATGCTTGGTTATTACCCAATGGGTATAACCACTTTTGTACTTGTCAAAGCATCTTTTTGATTCCTTGTCATGTAGTATAAATAGTTTAGTTTGTATTTCATTTGAACTCAGCTTCTACTGGAACAAAGCTTGTTCTAAGCTTTGTTACCAAGTAATTTTAATTACAATTACAATCTTTTAGTTACAAGTCATTTCCGATTCTGTCTGTTGCTATATCAACCTTTACAGCTTTCTTTACTTTCTGCACTTACATTACGTCATTTACGTACATGTTATTTACTTTTAAGCATTTACATTCCAGTATGGTAGGCTAAACACCATAGTGTGGGTGTGAGTGAAGGTTGGCAGATTAAGCCAAGTGTCTTTGGGCATTTGTTTGCATTAATCTTTTGCTTTACTATTCATAAACAACATGAATGCTTCATCCTATAGTCTTTGACAAAGTGATGAGTGTTATTCTATTTGGATGAGTTGGACTCAAAATGGAAACAACGCAAGTGTTTATGTTGGGTGTGTTATAGAGACTATAAAGAGTTGCTTCAATCCTTTGGGTTGAGAAACTATATGGAAAGAAAGGTAAGATCCGACTAGTAGGTTCTTGTTGCACTTACCAAGTGCCCACCCTACGTAAAAAGTCTAATTTGAACTTCCCTTGGAAGGCCATTCAATTCAGTAGTATTGAGGAGACTTTGCTGCAGCACTCCTGTGCTTGCTATAGCAAAATCCTGAGCACTTTGTTAGCCCAAATTTGCACCCATACTATCTTTAATTTCTTGTTATTATCTTTCAGTACTTTGCTTTCAGTTACAAAGAAATCTTGTTACCAAAATCCAACTTTGAGAATCAACTTGTTGTTACTCTTCTTGCTTTGAAAGTCCCTGAGGTACGATATCTGGTATTACTTACCATTATTACTTGTTTTTGGACGACACTAGTAGAACATGTATACTTGCATGGTTTGCTAGTTGCTGTAGCCTTTTTGGGGTTACATTTCATCCCTACCATTAATCCCACAAGCTAAATAATTATAAATATCTGCAAACCAAGGTGTTGCAGTATGTTGCACAACTAAGATCCTTTCATCTGGAAAAACATCACTTATATCATTAGTGTGTTCAATGTGTTCTTGTTTTTCCAGCCTTGACAAGTGGTCACCACTTGATTGTTTACACCCTTCCTGTCAATGATTTCCAAATCAAATTCTTGTAGTAACAAGACCCACCTTATTAGCCTAGGTTTTGCATCTTTTTTAGAAATAAGATATTTGATGGCTGCATGATCAGTATGCACAATCACTTTGGCACCCATCAAATATGATCTGAATTTTTCAAAAGCAAAAAACCACAACTAATAATTCTTTTTCAGTAGTGGTGTAATTGATTTGGGATTCATTGAGCGTTTTACTAGCATAGTAAATAGAGTGAAAAACTTTATTCTTTCTTTGTCCTAGAACAGCTCCAACAGCCCAGTCACTAGCATCACTCATTATTTCAAAAGGTAAAGACCAATCAGGAGTCACTATTACAGGAGCGGTGACCAATGCTTCTTTCAAGATTTTAAAAGCTTTTTTACAATCATCATCGAAGTTAAAAGCATGGTCATGCTGTAATAGGGAACACAGAGGTTTGGATATTTTGGAAAAATCTTTGATAAACCTCCGGTAAAAACCTGCATGTCCTAAGAAACTTCTGATACCTTTAACAGTGGTTGGTTCGGGTAATTTTGCAATTACCTCTAATTTGGCTTTATCAACCTCAATACCTCTATTGGAAATGAGATGACCTAACATAATGCCTTCTTTAACCATAAAGTGGCATTTTTCCCTGTTTAAAACCAAATCTGTTTCTTCACATCTTTTAAGACTATTTTCAAGGTTTTGTAAACATAGATCATATGATGTCCCATAAACTGAAAAGTCACCCATGAAGATTTCCATGGACTGTTCAAGCATATCTGAGAAAATAGACATCATACATCTTTGGAAAGTGGCAGGTGCATTACAAAGTCGAAAAGGAATTCTTCTAAAGGCAAAAGTGCCATAAGGGCAGGTGAAAGTAGTTTTCTCCTGATCTTCAAGTGCAATGGCAATTTGATTGTAACCGGAGTAACCATCTAAGAAACAATAAAACTACTTACCTGCTAGTCTGTCTAACATATGGTCAATGAAAGGCAATGGAAAATGGTCTTTCTGGGTAGCTTGATTAAGCTTTCTATAGTTCATTCTTCTCATTAGTTACCACAGTAACTCCACCCTTTTTGGGTACACACTGCACAGGACTGACACAAGTACTACTGGCAATAGGATAGATTATGCCATCATCCAACCATTTTAAAATTTCCTTTTTAACAACTTCTTTCATCATTGGGTTGAGTCTTCTTTGAGGCTCAACTGAAGTAAAATCTTTGTTTTCTAAAATGATTTTATGTTGACAAATAGTAGGGCTTATGCCCTTTAAATCAGCAATGGTCCATCCTATGGCCTTGGTGTGTTGTTTTAACATGTTCACCAATTTTTCCTCCTGGTCAGATTCTAAGGATGATGAAATGATGACTGGCAATTTCCCTGGTTCTCCTAAAAAGGCATATTTCAAATGTGAGGGAAGTTGCTTTAATTCTAAGTCTGGAGCACATTCTAAGGAAGGCACAAGAGTTTTCCTGTCCTTATTTTCTAAAACTTCAATAACAGAGGTGACCTATATGTCTTCTAAGTCCTCAAACTCTGCTTTATCTTCTTCATTATCAGATTCTTCCATTTCCATCCCCTCCCCAAAATTTTGGTCTAGACACCAAGATTCAATCAAACTTAAGGTAGAACATTCCTCTTTCTCTTCAGGATACTTAAGGGAGTCCAACACATTAAAGGTCACTTGTTGGTCTTGAACTCTCATTGTGAGTTCACCCTTTTGGACATCTATCAGAGTTCTTCCAGTGGCTAGGAAAGGTCTTCCTAATATGATGGGAATGTCTTTGTCAGCTTCAAAGTCTAAGATGATAAAATCTGCAGGGAAAATAAACTTATCAACCTGAACTAGGACATCCTCAATTTTACCTTTAGGCCAAGCTATGGACTTGTCTGCTAATAAGAGAGATACAGTTGTGGGTCTAGCTTCACCTATGCCTAGGGTATTGAATACAGATAAAGGCATAAGGTTCACGCTGGCACCTAAGTCACATAAAGCATGTCCTACTTCTTTACCTCCTATGGAACATGGGATGGTAAAACTTCCAGGATCTTTCATCTTTGGAGGGATCCTATTTGAGAACAAAGCACTACAACCTTCAGTTAGAGCTACAGTCTTATACTCATTCAATTTCTTCTTTTTACTTAAATATCTTTTAAAAACTTTGCATAACTTGGCATTTGTTCAATGGCTTCCACCAAAGGTATCTTGATATGCAACTGTTTAAAAACATCTAAAAACTTTTTGAATTGCAGTTCATCTCTCTCATTCCTCATTCTTTAGGGATAAGGAATATAAAGAGGAACTGTAATAGGAGATGTAGTCTTTTGAATAGTTGGTGCTGGAACTGGTGGTGAGGTCTTGTCTATCTTAATTTCACCAGGAATTTTAGGACTGTCACCAGTTCGTGACACATCCACAACAGGCTTGTCTGTGGTTGTTTGATCTTTCTTAGGGTCTTCAGGAATTGACATTGGAATTGTTGGAATGGGAACGGTTACTGGGCCCATCAGTATTTTCTGGCCCAATAATTCCATTGGACTTAGCAGAGTCTAAAGTTATGTTTTTCTTTTCTGGCTCTGCTTGGGTTGGTTTTATTAAATCTTTTTGTATGTTTTCTGGTAAATCCCTACCACTCCTCAAAGTTACAGCTTTTACATGCTCTTTTCCAATTCTCGGGGGTATTTCTGTATCACTTGGTAGAGAACCGAAATGACGTTTTCTCATTTCTAAAGCCATTTGACCCACTTGGGTCTCCAGGTTTTTAATTGATGCCTGAGTTTGGGATATAAATTCCTTCATCATTGCTTCCAAGGAAGTAGATGATTCAGCATGATGGTTTGACTTTTGTTGAAAAGCATGTTGATTATTTTGAGAATTCGTGTGCTGGTTGTTTTTAGGTCTTTGATAAAATTGTTGGGTTTGACCTTGCAATTTAGGTGGTGGTGGATTTAATGTAGGACTATGCCATGAAAAATTAGGATGGTTCCTCCACTCAGGGTTGTAAGTCTGAGAAAAGGGTCCCCCTTTATTATAGTTATTATTATTATTATTATTATTACCGATATAATTGATACGCTCGGGATTTCCTGGACAATGTTCAAAGTTGTGACCATCACCACAGTATGTGCACTGGATAGACTGAATAGTAGCAGCAGGCATAACAGGGTTGACTGACACAGCATTAAGGTTTCTAATCAAAGATGTCATGTCACTCAGCTGTGTAGATATTAATGCTCATTATAGGTACAAGATGTGAAAGCTCCGTTTGCAGTAGCGTCGAGCATTTGTTCTGCAGTAATATTTAAACCACTGTAAAACGTCTCTAACTGAACGCAGTACGAAATGCCATGGTGAGGGTATTTTCTCAAAATATCCTTGTATCTATCCCATGCATCAGGAACTGCCTCATCGTCTATTTGTTTAAAAGTGCAAATTGCGTTTCTGGACTTAGCATTCCTCGTGGGTGGAAAATAGTTTTTTAGAAATTTCTCCGCCATTTGGGCCCACGTAACTATAGAATCTGGCTTCATTGAGTTATACCAAGACCGTGCACTATCTCTTAAAGAGTATGGAAAAAGTTTTAGTTTTAGTGCATCGTCTTCTACACCAGGAAGCTTAAAAGAGTCTGTAATTTCCATGAAGGACCTTAAATGAGAATGAGGATCTTCATATGCCAAACCAGCGTACTAGCCATTAGTTTGAAGCATATGAAACATTATTGGTTTTAATTCAAAGTGGCGGGCTTGCAAAGTTGGTTTAAGAATTCCTGAATGTAACTGAGTTAAAACAGGAACAACGTAAGACATAATACCACCATCCTTTGAATTAGCTAACCGAAAAATGTTTTGTTCCTCATCATCAAGATTATTTATTTGCAGATTTTCAGGATTTTCTTCATTATTAGGCCGCCCATTAGGTCCAAACGGAGGACCGTCCTCATGGTCCGACGAAGAATCACTTTCAGACATCTCTAAAGAATTTAAGACTCGATTAGCTCTTTGAATTCTTCTTCGTTGTTTAAAAGTTCTTTCAATGTCAGGATCAAGTTGGAAGATTTCACCGTGCGGCAACCTTGGCATGCACTATAATTAAAATAATATATATATATTTTTTCTCAAAATTGTGGTAGAAAAACTTGCTTTTAAAAATTTTACTTATAAAAAGAAAAACTTCTGGCTTGCTTCCCCGGCAACGGCGCCAAAAACTTGTTGAGAGCTGTTTGACACTACCCTGTAAAAGAGAGTATCAAACAAGAGTATTATCAGCAATATCAGTCAGAAATAAACCATGACGCAAGTATACATCTCAGTCTATTATCGTCTTGTAACAAGTAATAATGGTACTAAGTACCGAATATCGATCCCACAGGAAAACGTGGAAAAATCTCTCTTTAAAGGTCCAATTTGTAAAAGCAGGTTTCAGATGGTGAATGCGAAGGTAATCTTTTGTTGGGAGTTTGTGGTTAACAACTAATAAAAATTAACAGTTATAAGAGGAGAGCACAGGGTATAAAGATCCATTGGGATTAGATTAATAATTAGATATCGAGATGAGACAGCATTCTTCAGTTATCTCAAGTGTCGAATATTTCATGATACAACGTACCAGTTGTTAGTTGGTCAATTGTGATCCACCACAAAATATAACCTTGATTTAAATAACGTCAGACAATCATACCATACGATACACCTTTTTATCATTTTATTAGTCACAATCCCAATTTCTCTTTATACCCCGAACTAAGGCAATTAGCCCATCATCGTTCAGATTCCAATTATAAAAGATTTACGAATTTTAAAACAAATAATGGACAATGGACAATGCGTTAATTAAATTAAACTTACTTGAGGAGAACGTCGTGACTTGTTGCACAAGTTACCAAAGCTTTGAGAGAAATTACTAATCTAACATGACAATTATAAAATGACTTTTGAAACATGTAACATTAATGTAGTTTGAAAACGAAGAGTTCTTGATGATTCTTTACGTATTTGTTAACGGACTAATTATGGAAACTAAATTTAACATGCGTTTGAGACGAGATGAAAAGTGGAACTTTTGTGAAATCACTTACCAAACCGTGAACCAATTTTACTTGGGAATCCAAAGTGATTAATTCAGACTTCCGACTTATATTGTAAGTAAGATTATGCGAGAACCAAGTTTTATCAAAAGTCGAGAATAAGACCAGAAAAGAGAACCGTGAGTTGTTTGACGAAGGATTAATTAAAAACGCGATTTTGAAAGTAATTTAAATTAACTAAGATGAGTTTAAAAAGATGGCAAGTTTAGAGATTAAAGATCGAGTTAAGAGTTATGAAAATCGAATTTAGCAAGAGATTAGGAAAAGAGTTTTTAACACTAAGATTCAAGTAACATTAAGATGTAGTTAATGGATTGAGATTAAAGTAGCAAACCAAGTTGTCCAAGTACAAAAACCGCAAACTTCGTGTCAAACGATGGGGAGTTCGGCTTAATGCATTAAGACCAAACCATGGTAACCGAGTGTCAAGGAGAACCAAGCACTTAAGCACCTTTAACAAACTAGCCTAATACATCTATTTATACTAGTAAAATTACTTGGTGGCTAAGTTTTAGAAAATGGAGCTCCATGGGTCATAAGGTCTGACCCATGGGTTAGCAATGTCTTCGGCCCATGATCAAGTCACAACAACCGGCCCACATAAAGGTTTCATCGGCCCAGTAGAAAATATCTTCGGCCCATTTGGTACAAAGTCTTTGGCCCGAATAGAAAACATGAAACGGCCCAACCGAGATTATATGTTCGGCTCATCAAAAAATTGATTTCCAAAGTTCAAAACAATGGCAACAATCGGCCTAAAAATTGAAGTCTTTACTTTAAGCTTCGTGATCTGTCCTCCTTCAAGATCCAGATTTGACTTCAAAAACGCCCGTACTTACGTACCTACAAAATGTATATAAAACTTACTTATTTTTGTGTTTTTGAGATTAAATACGAAACGTATCTAATATTTATTTTTATTGCATTTAACTAAAAACTACTATAAATAAAGCGATAAATGTGGGATTGAGCTCAAAATTAATGGTAAACATAGCTAAAATATGGTTAATAAAATAATCCTATCACAACCATGAATTCGAAGTGTTGCTTGCCCTCAAAGAACTTGATTAAGAAATTGATTTTGAGCTATTTTATTTGTTATAAATTTGCCGCAATTTTCTCAATATCTCAACATGCATCTCAATCATCATTTTATTCACGTTATTCACACAACATGTACCGATAGCCCTTTATAAAATGGCATCTCTCAACTTACTCACAAGAAAAAATGTCAATCCATAAGCTAGCCACAAAATTTCTGTTTAATTAAAATCACAATGCAACCGGTATCGCCGACCACCTCCACCTCTTCCTCCATTACTACAGCCTCCGTTATCATTGTCTACCACATCCACCACTACCATCGTCGACCACCTCCACCGATCACCACCACCCAATGCCGCCACCACCGCAAACCACCGTCGGCCACCTCCACCTTTTGTACTATCATTTATGTATGTATTTATGTGTTTGAAAATTGTGTAAAAATTAAAAATACTTTTAAATTAAATTATTTAAATATATATTTTATTTGTGTCATTTATAACTATTATATGATATATAAAATAATTAAACAAGTTTTAGGGGAAATTGTTTAATCATGTCCTATCTAGTCCTAGTCGTACCAAACACAAGACAGACACTTGTTTTGTCATGTCCTGTCCCACCCTCTCGTCCAGTCTCGTTCTGTCTTGTCCAGTTCTGTCATGTCCTGTCCTGTCCAATCATGTATGCGTATCAAACGCTACCTAAATTAACATACCCTTCTAACAGAAGTTAGTCAAAGGGACCAGTAAAGTGGCAACCATAATGATCAATACTGTAATTAATTTAAAAAAAGAGACGAGAATTAATAATGGGTGGCAACACAAGAACCAAAAATGTAATTTACTCTAAATTTTATTTAAGTTCATATACCTAAATGAACGAACCAAAATGTGCACAGTATCTTTTTTCTTTTCTATTATATTAGTAGTTATTTTATTTGAATCTAAAGATTTTTTTTTTAAAATCAACTTTTTGTTTTTGAAATTATTCACCATTACTTTCCGGTGTCTTGTAGATGGTGGGTTTTGATAACTTTATGTTATGTGATTTGGTTGTTTCTTGTTTTATTTTATTATTGTTTTTCTAAAAAAATTACACAAACAAATGAATAATAGACTTTTTTTTAAAGACACACTTTTATACCCAACCAAGAAACAAACGAGTACACCGAGCCAAATCAATCGTACCCGAAAACAAACAACCAAAAAGAAAACAGTCCGAACACGACCACCACACGCCGGTTTGCCATAGGCAAACCTGCACTAAACAATAAAAACACTATCGCAAAAAGCAGACAACCGAGCTTAACCCAAACAGCAGTTTCTCCCACTGCCTAGGGACAGCATCTGCATTTAATCCATTCAGCACTGCCCCCAAATAGCCGCCTTCACAGGGTTGTCCTCATTCAACCGCTGAACCGAAACAACAACAGGTCTGACCACCATGATACCTGCGATCAAACCTTCTCGCTTCCGCACACTATCTCATCGAAGTCTCCTTATCAGCGGAAACAGTCACGATCACACAACCTGTGCTCTACATCAATTCAAACCAAAACCGCACTATCAAAGAGCCATAGCTGCCGCGAAACCAAACCGAACAGAATGAAGCAACAACGGCGATTGTCTCCTTTCACAGACCGTGACTTAATATCCAGGTAGCCCCTCATTAACCTCGAGTTTAACACAAAGAAAACATACCTGTTGCTTGACTTTCGTTTCCACTTCGCTCATCGACCCCACGACTTCAGATTGTTGGAACCACCTTAAAAGTGACCGTCACTGATCGTTTATCATTCCTGATATGATAATTGACAATAACTGAAATCCCTATGTCTGGTAAATATATGATGGACGTATTTACTATTATTGACATACTGTAGGGTTTCCCATTAGGTGATTGGAACTATGGGGAATTATATTGCACACAATAAACACCAAGGGTTAAAAGTATAAGATACTCTTATTATAAATAGAGTACCCTAATCATACTTTTAACCCTAATGATATATCGGCCTAAACTTCCAGCCGTGTGCCTCCCCAAGATCGACTCTCTCTCAAGAATCGATCATCATCCCATTATCATACAATCATCTCGTTCTGGGAACCCGACAATCAATGGCAAATATGTTTAATGCTTTCACTGGATCCTCAGGATCATCAGGTACGATTACTTATTATCATGTTTTCATTATTTATCAAATACAAATCATGTTTATTCCAACATGTGGTATCAGAGCTACGGGTTCAAAATTCATTCATGATTTGTGTTCGTTTTGATGGTTCTATCCTCTGTTTCCTTTCGCAAAATATGATCATAAGAAACTGTACTGTTAATTTCAAAAACATCGAAATTTTGCACTGAGTTGCAATTTTTTTTTTCTGCCGCCGCATCTCATCAGCGATTATAATGAAGCAATGCTATTTTTTTTCATTGCATTCTTTCATCAGCGTTAATTATGCCATGAGAATTGATGTATATTTTTATCAAGTTAATTGTGCCATGTTAATTGATCAATGTTAATTGTACCGAATTGATCAATGTATAGAAATTTTTTTTTCCGTTGAACCTAACTTTTCGGTATAGTTCATCCCGAAAACCTTACTTTTCGGTATCTTGCATACCGAAAACCTTACTTTTCGCTACTGTGCATGGCGAAAACCTTACTTTTCGCAACTGTACATGGCGAAAACCTTACTTTTCGCTACTGTACATGGCGAAAACCTTACTTTTCGCAACTGTACATGACGAAAACCTTACTTTTCGCTACTGTACATAGCGAAAACCTTACTTTTCGCAACTGTACATAGCGAAAACCTTACTTTTCGCTACTGTACATAGCGAAAACCTTATTTTTCGCAACTGTACATAGCGAAAACCTTACTTTTCACTACTGTACATAGCGAAAACCTTACTTTTCGCTTCTGTACATACCGAAAACCCTTGCACTAATATATATGGTCTCATTATTTGTGCCCAAAGGTCAAATATGATTCACATAATGCATTCTTCTCCTTTTGCATAATGAACATTGAGTATATTAATTCTGCCCAAAGGTGATTTAATGTACCTGTGTGTTAAGAGGACTCTCTACATGCATCATTCACACGATGCTCTATTTTGTGCCCAAAGGTCAAAAGATAAGCATTGCGTTGCATGACCCTAACGCTCATGTTTACTTAGATATTAGTTATTTCTGCCCAAAGGTGATGTAACATCTAAGTAGAGCCTTACTTTGACTTATTGTTTTGGTGTTTACAATAGGTTTACTTATCACTAGCTTCATCACTGAAATGGTCATAGTTTCATTATTCTAAGAAATATTACTGTTAGGCCTGCTTACTTTAACATTACTTTAAGAAACATTACTATAATTGCACTACTTTGTCCGCCTCTTATAGCTAACTACGTCACTATAATAATCTTCTATAACTAATATCCTCCTTATTTCCACAATCAGTACCTAACTTTGGCATTGAGCCACTTACTGGTGCGAACTTTGCTTCATGGAAGGATCAACTACTACTTACTCTGGGGATGCTAGACCTTGACCATGCTATTCGCCATAATGAACCCGCTGCTATTACTGCTGAGTCTACTGCAGCTCAGAAAGCGGATTTTGAAAAGTGGGAAAGGGCAAATCGCTTGTCACTAATGATGGTCAAGAACTCCATCAACCCCAGTATCCGAGGAGCTATCCCTGACTCTGATAAAGTCAAAACTTACCTCAAATCTGTTGAGGATCACTTCAAGGGATCGTCTAAGGCTCATGCAAGTAGCTTAATGCTACAGATGCTCACTCTGAAATATGAAGGAAATAGCAGTGTCCGTGAACACATTATGAAAATGATTGATATGGCTCATAAGCTTAAGAGTCTTGAGATGGAAGTCTCTGATAATTTTCTTGTGCATTTCATAATGACCTCTTTGCCTGCTCGGTTCGACACCTTCAAAGTTAACTATAATGCTATGAAGGATAAATGGTCAATAAGTGAACTGATTGCAATGTGTGTGCAAGAGGAGGATCGCCTAAAGCTGGTACAACCGGAAGCTGTTCACCTGACAACCACTACTAATTCTAAGAAAAGGAAGGGTAATCACAGTAATCAGACTGGAAATAAAGTCCAAAAGGATAATAATCATGGTGTCGTTGCCTCTGGCTCTAAATCCTTGTCTAACAAACCTAACTACAAATTCTGTCGTGCAAAAGGGCACGGACAGAAAGATTGCCCTAAGTTCAAGGAATGGCTAGCTAAGAAAGGTAACATTCTTTATGTAATATTTGATTCCTTTACTACTGATGTCCCTATTAATACATGGTGGGGTGACTCTGGTTCTATGGTCCATGTGACAAACTCAATGCAGGGATTCCTTACAATCCAGAAGCTACCAAAGGGCCAAAGAAAACTTAGAGTTGGAAGTGGTGATCTCTTAGATGTCGAAGCCATGGGAACTTTAAATTTACATATGAGTACCGGAAAGTGTATTAGACTAGTGGATACCTTATATGTACCGAGAATTACTCGGAACCTTGTATCCATATCTAGACTAGACCTTGAAGGTTATGTAATAATTCATGGTTGCGGCAAGATTGCTATTACTCATAATAATGAATTACTTGGTCGAGGTTTCTTGGATGGATTGCTGTATAAATTGGAACTAGATCATGATTTCTCACAGTCTTTGTTGTCACTTAATATTGATGACGAAACTAAAACAACAAAATCACCTAAACAATTAGAGAATTCCTCCATGTTGTGGCATAAACGTCTTGGCCACATCTCACGAGATCAAATGACTCGACTCGTAAAGGATGGAATCTTACATTCTCTTGATTTTAGTGATTTTGAAACATGTATTAAGTGCCTAAAAGGCAAAATGGCAAAAGGGAATAAGAAAGGAGCTACTAGAAGTTCCAACTTGTTGGAAATAATTCACACTGATATTAGTGGCCCTTATCCCGCATCAATCACAGGACATACATCATTTATTACATTCATTGACGATTATTCGCGTTATATGCACCTATATCTGATTAAGGAAAAATCTGAATCCTTACAAACTTTTATTGATTTTAAAACTTTGGTTGAAAACCAACTTGATCATAAAATAAAAGTTGTGAGATCAGATAGAGGAGGTGAGTATTATGGTAGACATACTGATATTGGTCAAGCTCCTGGTCCTTTCTATAATTTTTGCAAGGAACATGACATAATTAACCAATACACCATGCCTGGTTCTCCTAAACAAAATGGTGTTGCTGAAAGGAGAAACAGAACCTTAATGGATATGGTGAGAAGTATGCTCGCTAACGCTAACTTACCTACTTTCCTTTGGACTGAGGCATTAAAAACAGCCGTTCATATACTCAATAGGGTTCCATCAAAATCTGTCCCTAAAACTCCTTATGAAATCTGGACAGGTAGGAAACCGAGTCTAAAATATATGAAAGTATGGGGCTGTCCTGCCGAAGCAAAAGTCTATAACCCTAACTTAAAGAAATTGGATCCTAAAACCCTTACATGTTTCTTTATCGGTTATCCTGATAACTCAAAAGGTTATCGGTTTTACTGTCCTTCCCACACTACGAGCATCATTGACACGCAGCATGCCACGTTTCTTGAGAACTCAAAGATCAGTGGGAGCACGACAAATCATGACTCAGATTTGCAAGAAGTACAAGAAGCGGGGGGAAACCATTCTTCCGGTATACTTATTCCTCCGATAATTCCTCTTGTACCCACCGTTGCTCCTAATATCACTGATCCTGCTCCTCCTAACCAAAATACCGAGGGAACATCATCATCGCTTCTGAACGCTGAGCATAATATCACTGATCCCACTCCTCCTGTTACTGAACCTGAAAATCAACTCAGGAGATCATCTAGGGCACGCAGGGCCACAAATTTTGATGATTTCGTAACCTTTTTATCTGAAGTTGAGAACATTGGAAAGCTTACTGATCCTACCTCTTATCGAGAAGCCATTAATAGCGATCAGGCCACTCAGTGGAATGAAGCCATGATTGAAGAGCTTAATTCCATGCAACATAATGATGTTTGGGACTTGGTTGAACTTCCTGAAGGATCCAAAACTATCGGTTGTAAATGGGTCTTCAAAACCAAATTGGACCCGAAAGGAAACATCGAACGCTATAAGGCCAGACTGGTTGCAAAAGGCTTTACTCAAAAGGAAGGAATCGATTATCAAGAGACCTTCTCTCCTGTCTCTCGTAAAGATTCTTTAAGGATTGTTATGGCACTTGTAGCTCATTATGATTTAGAGTTACATCAGATGGATGTCAAGACCGCATTCCTAAATGGAGACTTGCAAGAAGATGTATACATGCGACAACCTGAAGGATTCATTCCAGAAGGTAAAGAGCGTATGGTCTGCAAGTTGAAGAAATCCATTTATGGGTTGAAGCAGGCATCACGACAATGGTACCTCAAGTTCGATAAAATCGTAAAAGGGCATGATTTTCTAAAGAATCAAGTGGATCAATGCACCTATCTCAAGATCAGTGGGAGTAACTTTATAATCCTCGTCTTGTACGTAGATGACATCCTACTAGCAAGTAACAACTTGGATATGTTGCATGAGTCGAAGCGGATGCTTTCGCAAAATTTCGACATGAAAGATCTCGGTGATGCCTCTTATGTCATTGGTATCGAAATACATCGAGATAGGCATAATGGTGTTTTGGGACTTTCTCAAAACGCATATATTGAGCGTATCTTAAAGCGCTATAACATGCAGCACTGTACACCCACTGTAGCTCCAGTAGTTAAAGGAGACGTGTTTGGTTCTTTCCAAGCTCCGAGCACTGAGATTGAAAAGGAAGAAATGAGGATGATACCTTATTCGTCTGTAGTAGGAAGCATTATGTATGCTCAGGTCTGTACTCGTCCGGATGTCGCTTATATCGCTAGTATGCTGGGACGTTACTTATCTAATCCCGGAATAGCACACTGGAAAGCGGCTAAAAAGGTTCTTCGATATCTGCAAGGGACCAAAGACTACAAATTGACTTATAGAAGAAGTGACAACTTAGAAGTAGTAGGATATTCTGATTCCGATTTTGCTAAATGCAAGGAAGATAAGAAATCTACTTCTGGGTACATATTTATGTTAGCTGGTGGACCTATCTCATGGCGGAGTCACAAACAGAAGTTGACTACAACGTCCACCATGATGGCTGAATACGTTGCCGTTTATAATGCCAGTTGTCATGGGATGTTGTTAAGGAACCTGGTCAGTGGACTCAAAATCGTCAACTCCATTTCTAGACCATTGAAGCTTTACTGTGATAACTCAGCTGCCGTAACTTTCTCGAACAGTAACAGTTCAACTGGCGCTGGGCTGTATCTTGATACAAAGTATCTGTTCGTGCGCGAACGAGTTGAGGAAAATGTCCTTTGTATTGAGTACATAAGTACAAAGAATATGCTAGCGGATCCGATGACCAAAGGTCTTCCTCCTAACATCTTCGTAGGACACGTGTCGAAGATGGGGCTTACAAAAGACTTAATTTAATAGCATATTGTACTTATTGGTCATTATTATTATCTTAATAAATTTTCCTCTATATTCAGATTTTGTTTGTCCATTAGTTACGCTTTGAGCTCATAATGGTGTATGGACATTATTATAACGAAATTTGTCTTAGTCAATTGATCATTGCTTATTCAGTTTTAAATTTGAGTCATAGTTTGACTAGTGGGGGTCCTGAGTTGATATTCTTCTCTACGGCTGTACTTATTAGCTATGATTTCAGTTTAAAACAAAATGAGTATTATCCCGGCCGGACTTATTGGTACTCATAGATAAAAGATCGCTTGGTCAAGTGGGAGAATGTTGGAACCACCTTAAAAGTGACCGTCACTGATCGTTTATCATTCCTGATATGATAATTGACAATAACTGAAATCCCTATGTCTGGTAAATATATGATGGGCGTATTTACTATTATTGACATACTGTAGGGTTTCCCATTAGGTGATTGGAACTATGGGGAATTATATTGCACACAATAAACACCAAGGGTTAAAAGTGTAAGATACTCTTATTATAAATAGAGTACCTAATCATACTTTTAACCCTAATGATATATCGGCCTAAACTTCCAGCCGTGTGCCTCCCCAAGATCGACTCTCTCTCAAGAATCGATCATCATCCCATTATCATACAATCATCTCGTTCTGGGAACCCGACAATCAATGGCAAATATGTTTAATGCTTTCACTGGATCCTCAGGATCATCAGGTACGATTACTTATTATCATGTTTTCATTATTTATCAAATACAAATCATGTTTATTCCAACACAGATTACTTATCACGCCTCACTTGGAACCGTCAGCCACTCCGCCCATCCCATCTTCCGTCCTCTTGTCCTATTTGTGAGCCACTCAAAGCTACGCCGTTGCATTTCAAATAACCTCTCCTCCATCTTCCTTTTTTCGTTTTTGTGCACCACTTGATTGCGGTGTGCCCATATTAGGTAAAGGAAACACCAAGTTGTTTCCTGCCACAACCTAGGTTGCGAAAACGTACCTGTCATGGAGAAATTTACTTCCAAGATATCTAGAATCGTGTTGATGTTCTCTTCCCTATGCTTCCAGCATCGAAGAAACTTTTGCCAAATTAGTTTTACCTCACCACACTTTATCAAGGTATGATCCACCGATTCCGGCTCTAGCCCGCATCTCGGACATAACGTGGTATCTAAGTCCACACCCAACTTATCGAGGACCGATCGGCAAGGTAATCTCCCTTGTTTGGCTTTCCAAAGAAAGATGCATACCTTCATTGGTACAACATTCGACCACATTGTTTCCTCATGATTTCCCCTAGAACCGCCAATCTCTCCTCGATCAATTCCTCCAACTCTTGCGCCGAGAATTTCCCATCCCCTCCCTCTACCCATTTGACATGATCCTGAACATCTATCTTTGGTTCCCACCCAAGTAAGACCTTCTTTAAACTCTCCAAATCACCCCTCTCCCTACCTATCGGCTCTTTTCTCCAACTTCATTTCCATTGCCATCTACCTTCTACCCACTTTCCCTTCTCGGCTATATATCCTTCCTTATTTGTTTCAAGAAGGAATAGCCTCTTAAATCTCTCTCCCAACCTCTCGGTCCCGATCCACCTATCCACCCCAAAGGATGTCTCATCCCCCTTCCCACTTCTTTCCCAAACGACGATGTGAAATCTAAACCTATCTTCTCTAGCTCTCGACCTACTTTGATGATGTTGCACCACACCGACCAACCTCCCCTCCCCACACTAGTCCTCTCTCTTCCAAGCCCCCCTCCCTCACATAGATGCTCTTTATCACCTTTACCCATAACGCCTCCTTTTTCACTCCGAACCTCCACCACCACTTTCCCAAAAGACCCCAATTAGAAGTTTGAAGACTTCCCACGTTTAGACCCCTTCTCTTGAAGCTTCTTACAACCCGATCCCATTTTACCCAAGCTACCCCTCTCTTTGTGTTTGTGCCCCCCCCCCTCACCCCAAAAGAATTGAGACCTCACCCTCTCGAGCTCACTAATAACACCTCTTGGGGCTCTAAAAAGCGAGAAAAAAAATACAAAGCAACACTACCTAATATCGACTTTACCAAGGTAAGTCTACCACCATATGAGATCAACTTTAGCTTCCAATTAGCAAGCTTGTTTTGAATCTTTTTCATCGCGTCCTTCCAACTTTCGATCTTGCTCATGTTGCTCCCAACTGGGAGCCCGAGATACGAGAACGGTAGTTCTCTATGGCCACAACCTAATCCTCCCGCCCAATCTTGGATTTCCTCTATGCTTACTCCCAATCCAAATAATTTACTTTTTCGGATATTTATCTTTAAGCCCGACACCGCAAAGAAACAATCAAAAATTTTCATTAGGTTTTTAAGATTTTTTATGGTCCACTTACCGAAGAATACGACATCGTCGGCGTATTGCAAGTGGGTCAATTCTACTTCCTCTTTGCCGATCTTCAACCCTTCGAACACCCCTTTTTCTTTCGCTTCCAACATCATCACATTTAAACACTCGGCAACCACTGAGAATAGGAACGGAGCTAGTGGGTCGCCTTGCCTAAGCCCTTTCTCCATTTTAAACTCCTTTGTGGGGGACCCGTTGACCAAAACCGACACCGATGCGGATTCCAAACAAGCTTTGATCCATTTGCACCATTTCGCTCCAAAGCCTATCGAGCTCAATGTCCCTAGAAGGAACGGCCACTCCACATTGCCGTTCGCCTTTTCGAAGTCCACTTTAAAGATCAAACCCTTCTTTTTCGTCTTTCTTATAAACTCCATCGCTTCATTCGCCACCAAGACCCCGTCTAGAATATACCTACCTTTTATTAATGCCACTTGTGCTTCCCCTACTATTTTACCCATTATCTTCTTCATCCTCTCCGCCAACACCTTTGCAAGAATCTTGTAAAACGCCCCGATTAAGCTAATCGGTCTATAATCATTAAGCCCCATTGGAATGTCATTTTTTCTGATGAGTGTGATGAACGAGGCATTACATCCTGCGCTTATCTTTTCTTCCTCCCAAAATCTTTCTAGCGCCCTCATGAGATTCCCTTTTATAATAGACCAATACTTTTTGATGAAGGTGAAGGTATCAACTTTTTTAAATCATATAAGCCCGCTACGTTTCAAAAATTGTTGTTATAAAACATAGTTATAGATAGAGGTAGACATATATCAAAGATAGATTAGAATTTGATATATCTTATGGTTATTACTTGTAACTCGGCTTGTTTTATTGAAATCGAGAAAGATTTTATGATTAATGAAAATTATAAATTTTCACTCTCTATATTTATTCTCGTTCTATTTTATTTTTATTAAAATATATGTTATTATTTTATAAAAATGCAAAGTTAAAAAAAAATATAGGCATTGAAAAAACAAGACACGTTAGCAACCACGCCAATGGGTTACCAATTCAATATTCTCAATCAACATTTTGATTGGTTTTCATTATATATTCCGATGTTAATTGGAAAAAAATGTAATTTTTGAGTGTGTAGAAATATAATAAATCAAATTGCCTTCCACCTAGTGAAATCTAGCGTTTAAAAAATGTTAGTTAAAATATCATCAAAAATATATAAGAAAACGTGAATTAAGGGTCTGTTTACTTGTCATTTATTAGTTCTGGTCCAACAAGAGATCTTACCCCATTGAAAGAGAAGGTTGTTTACTTCAATCACTTGTTTAAAAAGATATCTGACCATACCTCTTACTGATCCACACACGGTCAGCAACGATCTCCACACTTACCGTAGTCAGAGTATCAATCCTTGATTTTTTTCGATTTTATCCCCTTCTTAGCCCTTCTACACAACATCAACCATTGTCTTCTACACAATCAACACTGTAACACCCTAAAATCAGGGCTAATTTAAATCTCAAATTATAACAAGATTTAAACATAAACATTCTAAACTTTATACATAAACAGAGAATTAACTATGAGGGTCATTTTACAAATACAGAATTCTTCAAATAACCTATTAATCTAATCATGTCACTATAATCAGATTAACTAGGTTATCTAAGCAATCTATCAAAAACCTCAACGTTCATTAACTTCTCCGCTAATCCAAAAGCTCTCGTCCCACATCCCTTTATTTTCCCAAGCTAGTACCTGGTAAGAAAATATCATTTGAAACGATTAGGCTAACGCCTAGTGAGAACATTCAGTTTCAAAAGAATACTTTTAAAATCAATGTAAACAAGGCATAACAAACCTGGTTTACCCTTTTTCTTACCACACACGTAAACATCTTTCGATGACGGTGTTATACCCAATTCCATGATTATGAATGACACCAAGTCAGTCAATGTTTCACATTCCTGAGCCCACACTACGAATCTCCACGGATTCTAGATTAATGCTCATATTCCTGAGCCCACACTACGAATCTCCACGGATTCTAGATTAATGCTCATATCCAAGAAATCACAATTACACATGCCAATTTCTTGGAAAGGAAGTAGAGATTACAATTACACATGCCAATCCCTTCTCTTCCTTAGAAATCGGGAATTTCGATTAATCCACGCCTATTCCACGATTTCTCACACACACTGGAATTACGATTAATCCACGCATATTCCATGTGATTATAACAACTAGTGCCTATGGATCCATTACACTTACCCGTACTCGTGCAGGCTATTGCTTAATATAAGTTATTTTCAATTTAAGCAAAACCATCAATTTAAGATAATCGATTTTACTTCATAAAATCATTCTTCCAAAATTCATCCAATCAGTTCATTATAAAAATACACCTTACCATAATTTAAAGACATTATAAAAGGGTAAGGTAAGAATGAACTCACCTGATAGTAGTCGCGTCACTCTTACTTTACTTTCTTAATATCGTATGAAATTCCGTCACCAACTTCACAGAGATATGAAATACTCAAATACATATTGTACTGGTATTAAACTTCTGTACAGAACCCTTAAAGACTAAGAATCCTAAATATCCAAAATTCTCGACTCTTATCGCAACCCACTAGTTGCGATAACCTTTGTCGCAACACACAATACTTGTCGCAATCCACTGTTGCGACATCATATTCTTATCGCAACTAACTGTTGCGATACACATCTCATCGCAACCAACTGTTGCGATACAACCTACTTGTCGCAACCCAAGGTTGCGACATTCATAACTATCGCAACTCCTCATAACTATCCCAACCAAGTGCTGCGATATTCAAAACTGTCTCAACCAACTAAAAACATAATTAACCCAGAAATCTATGTTTTAAGCTATGAATGATTCTGTAAATATGAAGATATACTTAAGACTATTAATAGAACATAATCATAAATTCAGATTTCTCATATTCTTCCAAAATCATCAAGACCCATTTCTAAACCATTAGAAAACTTTAACTACACAAGATGAAAGATTTATATGAGATGTTTACCTTTTGTTTCCTCAGATTGTTCCTAAAATCCAGCTGAAATCTGCTTATCTTCTTCTTCTTTCTTTCTTTTTCCTTTTTCGGTTCTCTCTCTCTCTCTCTCTCTCTTGCCGTGAAAACACACACACACAACAAGATAACCAAATGAAATATGAGGACACCTCCCTCACTTAATCAATTGAGGCGGTGGTGTTGACACCTCATTCATCAATTAACCAAACAAACCCCAAACTTCCTTTGATTGGCAAAACATACCCTCAAACTTCTAAATTAAAATTAAAGTTTACCCCTTAACTTATAACTCCGTAAAACAATTAACGTAACTTAATCGGGGTTAAACTCTAAAATTAATCTATCACATAATAAATCATAATTTATCAATAAAACTCATCTTAATACTTTATACAAAAATCGAGATGTTACAATACTCCCCAACTTGAAAATGATTTCGTCCCCGAAATCAAAGCTAGGTAAACAAGTGAGGATATCTAATCTTCATATCCTCTTCCGACTCCAAAGTCACATTAGCACCTCGATGATGTTTCCATTGTATTTTCAACATAACTACTTCCTTATTATTACGTAATTTCCTAACTGATCTCTCCAAAATTTTCTCCGGTTCTTCCACACAACGACTCTTTTCATCCACTCTTACGTCAGTAAGTGGAATCACATCATCCTCTTCGGCTAAACATTTCCGAAGATAGAAAACATGAAAAGTATTGTGGATTCCTTCCAATTCAGGTGGAAGATCTAACTGATATGCTTGCAATCCAACTCTCTTAGTGATGGTGAAAGGTCCTAGAAAACGAGGACTCAACTTTCCACGTTTACCAAACCTTATCACACCTTTCCATGGGGATACTTTAAGCATCACGCACTCCCCAACTTGGAATTCTTTTGGTCTCCTTTTCAGATCAGCATAACTCTTTTTTCTATCTTGAGCTGCTTTCATATGCTTCCGAATTTCTTTTACTTTATCCGCCGTTTGTTGCACAAGTTCTGGACCAGCAAACTGTTTTTCTCCGGCTTCTAACCAACACACCGGGGTTCTACATTTCCGACCATACAAAGCTTCGAAAGGTGCTCTTCCAATACTGGAATGATAACTATTGTTATAAGCAAACTCCACTAAGGGTAAATGCGCATCCCAGTTACCTCCAAAATCTAACACACATGACCTGAGCATATCTTCCAATGTTTGAATGGTTCTTTCGCTTTGCCCGTCAGTTTGTGGATGATAAGCAGTGCTCAAATTAACTTTCGTACCCAATTCTTCTTGTAGTGACTGCCAAAACCTCAAGGTAAACCGACTATCACGATCTGACACTATAGACACCGGTATACCATGCCTTGACACCACCTCATCAATATACAGCTTCACCAATTTATCTATTGGTGAAGCTTCTTTCATAGCCAGAAAATGAGCACTCTTAGTCAAACGATCCACGATTACCCATATAGTGTCGTTACCCATTTGCATTCTTGGTAACTTCGTCACAAAATCCATGGTAATCTTTTCCCACTTCTATTCCGGAATCTCCAAAGATTGGAAACTTCCGTAAGGCTTCTGATGTTCCACCTTTACTAACGAACATGTTCTACACTTCTCAACTATTTGTGCCACATCTACTTTCATAGCTAGCCACCAATAGTGTAACTTCAATTCCTTCTGATCAAAGACATGTTGTAAGCTCTTATGATCAGTGAAGAGAGTACACTTGGTTCCATACAGATAGTGACGCCACAACTTCAATGCAAATACAACCGCTGCTAATTTTAAATCGTGAGTAGGATAATTCTTCTCATGCTCTTTAAGTTGTCTTGATGCGTAAGCAATCACTTTGCCTCGTTGCATCAATACACATCCCAGACCCATCTTTGACGCATCGCTATATACAACAAAATCTTCTGTTCCTTCTGGTAGAGCAAGAATAGGAGCTTCACATAACTTTTGACGTAAAGTTCTGAAAGTCGATTCTTGTTTTTCAGTCCAAACAAACTTCACATTCTTTCGAGTCAAAATAGTCAAAGCAAAAGCAATCTTTGAGAAGTCTTTGATAAACCTCCGATAGTAACCTGCTAGACCTAAGAAACTTCTTATTTCAGAAGCGCTCTTCGGTGTCTCCCAGTTCGTCATTGCTTCGATCTTTGCTGGGTCTACTTTGACTCCTTCCGAAGTAATTACATGTCCTAGAAATTGTACTTCTTTTAACCAGAATTCACATTTCGAGAACTTTGCGTATAATTTCTCTTTTCTCAACACTTCTAAGACTTCACGAAGATGGCGTTCATGATCGTCTTCATTCTTCGAATAAATAAGTATGTCATCAATGAATACAATGACAGACTTATCTAAGAATGGTCGACATACTCTGTTCATCAGATCTATGAACACGGCAGGAGCATTAGTCAACCCAAATGGCATTACAAGGAATTCATAATGCCCGTACCTCGTTCTGAACGTTGTCTTCGGGATATCTTCATCTCTTACTCGAACTTGATGGTATCCCGACCTCCAATCAATCTTGGAAAAGCATCCCACACCTTGGAGTTGATCAAACAGGTCATCAATTTTAGGAAGCGGATACTTGTTCTTAATTGTCACCTTATTCAACTCACGGTAATCGATGCACATTCTCATAGTGCCATCCTTTTTCTTAACAAACAATACCGGAGCTCCCCAAGGTGAAGAACTCGATCTAACAAAACCTTTATCCAACAACTCCTGAAGTTGAGTCATCATCTCTTTCATTTCGGCCGGCGCTAGGCGATACGGTGCACGCGCTATTGGTGCCGATCCAGGGATAAGATCAATACGAAACTCTACCTGCCGTTCAGTCGGTAGGCCTAGAAGATCATCAGGAAATACATCTGGAAATTCACGTACCACCTTAATATCTTCCACTTGTTTCTTTTCTGACTTTACATCTAGAACATACGCTAAATAGGATGAACATCCTTTCATCAAGCATTTACACGCTTTTGCAACAGAAATTAACGGAACTTCCCCTTTTTGCTTTTCCCTAAAGATGAGTACATCATCCTAATCAGCCATCGGGGTCCGAATTAATTTCTTTGCACATAATATCTCTGCCTGGTTGACTGTCAGCCAGTCCATTCCCACAATCACATCGAATCCTCCAATTTCCATCAACAACAAGTCGATCGGAAATTTTGTTTCCTCTATCGAAATAAAACAACCCTCAAGTCTTTCGCGAACCAAGACTTGACCCCCGTTAGCTACCTCAACTACTAAAGCATCATCCAAAGTAGTGACATGCATAGCTAACTTGAGAAAGAACGACTTGGACACAAACGACAAATTTGCACCACAGTCAAATAAAATGCGCGCAGGAAAGGAATTAACGAGGAATGTACCCGAAACGACGTCTTTCGATTCTTTGGCCTCATCAGCTGTCATCTGAAACGCCCGACCCGTTGGTTTTGGAACATTTGGTTTCTTGCTTTGGTCTCCACTCTTTTTCAGCTTTGGATAATCCCGACGGAAGTGACCTGGTTGTTTACACTCGTAGCATGTTGATCCTTGTACATGACAGTTGTTCATAATATGCCCACTTTTACCACACTTGAAACATTCCACCGCTGTCACCCGACATGGTCCATAGTGCTTACTCCTACACTTCTAACACCAATTCGGTTCACGACGCGACTCATAACGAACACTTTTACCAGATGCTTGTGATTTTTGAGAAGACTCTGACCAGCCTTCCCATTTCCTTTTCTCTCCCACTTGTGTCTTTTCTTCTTTGTCTTTCGCATAAACTTGCTCCATAACCTTAGCTTCCTCAATTGTCTCCCTTAGCGTTGAAGCTTTAGCATTTCGTACACGGGACATCATGTCCGCTGGCAAACCCTTCAAATAAGCTTTAATTTTATCTTTCTCAGTCGGAGCCACATGTCCCACTAAGTTCAGTTTCTCCATGAAGGATTTGGTGTACTTCCGAACAGTTGAAATGCCTTTCTTAAGAGTCCGAAACTCTTCTTCGATCCTGTCCATTTCATTCTCGTTACAATATTCTTCCAATATCTTCTTCTTGAACGACTCCCACGTCATAGCAGTTAAGACTGGAGCCGATATAGAAGATGTTACGATGTTCCACCATGTCAACGCGTTTCCCCGTAACATTTGAGACCCAAATCTGACTTTCGACTTTTCATCACATTCACACGCTCGGAAAGCTTGTTCCATTTCCCTGAGCCAATTCATGCATGCAACAGGGTTGTCTGCTCCAGTAAACTCTGGCGGTTTACAGCTTATAAAGGTTTTATACGAGCAGACTCTTTCCACCCTCCTGTTTATATCCGTCATAGGATTTCGAATCGGATTTATTACTCCAGTATCAGTCTCCGTTCGTCGTAACTCTGAACTTCGATCATTCAGCGCTTTCATAAACATTTCTGTTTGTTGTTCCATTGCCTTATTCATCATTCGTGTCATGCTCTCCATCATACGAGACTCCACCGTAGATTCAGGCGTTTCCTGGTTAGCGGTACTGGTACTCGTTCTGTGTACCAGACTATCCGCTCCTCCCGTAAAATGTAACCTCGGCGGGCTCTCATGAGTTTCGCCTGTTCCAGGTTGTCCCTCTAACCCCCAATCATTTACTGCTCTGTCCTCCGAAGAATTAGAGGACCTCGGTGGCGTATTCACCATCGTTCTGATATAACACAAGAAATAACCATAAGAAATGGTTACACATAACTAGACATACGAAACGTACTTTACCGATCATTAGTCACTGTAACAATTTAGAAACAAGTATGCTTATGTAACAATATATCCATAATGACAGTAGCTAATTGAAATTGCGAACATACTATACATGAGAATCCTCGTTACCATCGTTACAGTACTAATTTTACGTATTTCCGTCGACTCTAAGAATATCCCGTCTTAGTACTTCTACCCATTTCTCACATATCATAACTTAATTCATCTCAGCTTAAGTCTAAGTATCTCATTAGCATACTTAGTTCACTTAAACTAATGCTCTGATACCATATTATAACACTCTAAAATCAGGGCTAATTTAAACCTCAAATTATAACAAGATTTAAACATAAACATTCTAAACTTTATACATAAACAGAGAATTAACTATGAGGGTCATTTTACAAATATAGAATTCTTCAAATAACCTATTAATCTAATCATGTCACTATAATCAGATTAACTAGGTTATCTAAGAAATCTATCAAAAACCTCAACGTTCATTAACTTCTCCGCTAATCCAAAGGCTCTCGTCCCACATCCCTTTATTTTCCCAAGCTAGTACCTGGTAAGAAAATATCATTTGAAACGATTAGGCTAACGCCTAGTGAGAACATTCAGTTTCAAATGAATACTTTTAAAATCAATGTAAACAAGGCATAACAAACCTGGTTTACCTTTTTTCTTACCACACACGTAAACATCTTTCGATGACGGTGTTATACCCAATTCCATGATTATGAATGACACCAATCAGTCATTGTTTCACATTCCTGAGCCCACACTACGAATCTCCACGGATTCTAGATTAATGCTCATATTCCTGAGCCCACACTACGAATCTCCACGGATTCTAGATTAATGCTCATATCCAAGAAATCACAATTACACATGCCAATTTCTTGGAAAGGAAGTAGAGATTACAATTACACATGCCAATCCCTTCTCTTCCTTAGAAATCGGGAATTTCGATTAATCCACGCCTATTCCACGATTTCTCACACACACTGGAATTACGATTAATCCACGCATATTCCATGTGATTATAACAACTAGTGCCTATGGATCCATTACACTTAACCGTACTCGTGCAGGCTATTGCTTAATATAAGTTATTTTCAATTTAAGCAAAACCATCAATTTAAGATAATTGATTTTACTTCATAAAATCATTCTTCCAAAATTCATCCAATCAGTTCATTATAAAAATACACCTTACCATAATTTAAAGACATTATAAAAGGGTAAGGTAAGAATGAACTCACCTGATAGTAGTCGCGTCACTCTTACTTTACTTTCTTAATATCGTATGAAATTCCGTCACCAACTTCACAGAGATATGAAATACTCAAATACATATTGTACTGGTATTAAACTTCTGTACAGAACCCTTAAAGACTAAGAATCCTAAATATCCAAAATTCTCGACTCTTATCGCAACCCACTAGTTGCGATAACCTTTGTCGCAACACACAGTACTTGTCGCAATCCACTGTTGCGACATCATCTTCTTATCGCAACTAACTGTTGTGATACATATCTCATCGCAACCAACTGTTGTGATACAACCTACTTGGGTTGCGACATTCATAACTATCGCAACTCCTCATAACTATCGCAACCAACTGCTGCGATATTCAAAACTGTCTCAACCAACTAAAAACATAATTAACCCATAAATCTATGTTTTAAGCTATGAATGATTCTGTAAATATGCAGATATACTTAAGACTATTAACAGAACATAATCATAAATTCAGATTTCTCATATTCTTCCAAAATCATCAAGACCCATTTCTAAACCATTAGAAAACTTTAACTACACAAGATGAAAGATTTATATGAGATGTTTACCTTTTGTTTCCTCAGATTGTTCCTAAAATCCAGCTGAAATCTGCTTATCTTCTTTTTTTTTCTTTCTTTTTCCTTTTTCGGTTCTCTCTCTCTCTTGCCATGAAAACACACACACACATCAAGATAACCAAATGAAATATGAGGACACCTCCCTCACTTAATCAATTGAGGCGGTGGTGTTGACACCTCATTCATCAATTAACCAAACAAACCCCAAACTTCCTTTGATTGGCAAAACATACCCTCAAACTTCTAAATTAAAATTAAAGTTTACCCCTTAACTTATAACTCCGTAAAACAATTAACGTAACTTAATCGGGGTTAAACTCTAAAATTAATCTATCACATAATAAATCATAATTTATCAATAAAACCCATCTTAATACTTTATACAAAAATCGAGATGTTACAAACACCTAACACATAATACTTGCAATCCAAACAAAACAAACAATATTAGAGCAAAATGTTTTAGCAATTTGTGGTCAACAAGCAAGGTATAGAGGAAGAGGTAAAGGGGAATGCCACCAAAACGTTCTAGTAGTTTGTGATTTTAATATGATATTTACGTTTGTTTGGACCGGATGACAAGGCATTGCATATGATTCTAGAGTCTTGAGAGAAGTTGTGTTTAACCCAACTTCGAGATTTTCGTTTCCTCCATCAAGTAACCATCTTTGTTTCTTAATTTTAAAAGATCATTATTTTTCTACATTTTTAAAGCTGTATATGTAATTGTAGATAAATACTATATTTGTAATGCCGCATATACTTGCACCCGAGGATTTATGACTCCATATCGCAATACAAGATATTGGTTAGCAGATTTTCGACGCCGACGTGCATTAACTAAGGAAGAAATGTTCAATCATGTTCATGCACAACTTAGAAATATTATTGAACGTGCATATGGTGTCTTGAAAGCAAGATTTCCGATCCTAAAGCAAATGGCTCCGTATCATTTTGAAGTACAGAAAGATGTGGTGATTACTTGCTTCGCAATTCATAACCTTATAAAGAAATGCAATATTCAAGATCCGTAATTTATGGAATACGACGAGAATACCATGTTTGCCGCTGCGGAAGAACAACATGAAGGAAGCAATGAAATGGAAGTCGATGAAATGCAATGGAGTTCTCAAGACAATGAATATATGACTAATTTGCATGATCAGATTGTAAATCAATTATTGTTCAATGCTTCAAATTAAGATGTGTACACAAATTGTTCGAATTCAATTTATTTTCTTGTCTAGATATACTTCAATTATGAAATTTGTATTTTTTTTTCCATTCAACAATCATTCAAACATAAATATTTGGTAAATAGTTGCATTATATTTAGTACTTCACCATATATAAGGTTAAAATGGTCTTTTTCTATCGGTCAGCAACAAATACAATTTTTTTGGTAAACAATCATTTTCCCGTCAACACTTATGTTAGACAGAGCCGTTTATTCTAGTCAGACCTCTGTTTGTAAACATCGCTTATTAGCTATTGTTGGTAAACAACCCCTAATTCTCTCTCTCTCTCTCTCTCTCTCTCTCTCTCTCTATATATATATATATATATATATATATATATATATATATATATATATATATATATATAGGGGAGGTATCCGTTGCAAACCAGTCAGTTTGGGCAAACTATACAAACCAATCTTAGCCGTTGATCAAGTCTAATAAATATCTGATTTTATTATGTTTCCTAATCTAAAGTCATGATCATAATGAATGAATCTTATCATCTTCCATATATATCTCAGTCTTAATTAATGAATCATAATGATTATCCATAAATACATCTATTGTTTCCTAATATAGTGGTTTGTATAGTTTGCACAAACTGACTGGTTTGCAACGGATACCTTCCCTATATATATATATATATATATATATACCGATATATAATAAAAAAAGTTATGAAAGTACAATATAAAGTTTGCAATTTTAGCATAAAACCTGAGAAGCGTACCAAAAATGATAGATAGATTGTTGTGTAGATGTGTCACTTTCAATATATTTATTCACATATTGACAACAATACGGACATATTGGTATCCTGAAAAAGGTCCATTTTCTTGTTTTTGTTTTTTGTAGGCATAAAATTCGTTTTATGACCTTTTCAATTATATATTTTATTTAAAAATAATAAAAAATATCAACCTTCTAAAAGACTTCTTATAATAGCATGGTCTAAGCTCATGTTTCATACTACGTTAAACTTAAGACACACCATTTTTAATACGTGGTTTATATAACATAATATTTGATTCTATTACCTTTTTATGTCTTTCTTTTTAATTTTTGCTACACTTTAATATCATTGACTTATTGAATACAAGTAAAAAAATAGATGTGCATATATATATATATGCATCGTGTGAGAGGTTAAGGTTAACGTGAAAAATGTGAGAAACGTGTGAAATGAATCCAAACCGTTGACCAGTTTTAATCAAATATTTTATCAAAAAATACGAGTTAGAATGGAATTGATCTGCTGCCTCTTGACGTTACGGATACGCAACACCATACGACCACACGCCGCATGATGCCGATTAGAACCTTGTGTAAGATTACTATATTTAGAGAAAAAGGCCATAAATTGCCATGATAATCGTTCCAACCGAAGGTGTCAAATCTATGAATACAGATACTGCCCACCAACTCCTCTTCACTTCATTCCCAAAGTCTAATATTAATTTATACAAAAACCCCATATCCAAACCCTAAAATAAATCACTCTTTTCCCCTATTTCTTTTCTAACAATTTACCCTTTTTCATTGTTATTGGATATGATTTAACAAAAAAAGGTCAAATTGATGGGTAATTTGTGCTGGCAAATTGGTATCTGCATTTGGGTTTTCTTGTTCTTTTTCATCTGTGTTTATGTGGATTCAAATGTTAAAAATGGGACTGTTTTCATCGATGGTGAAAATGGGATTGCAGAGATAGATACAGATTTTATTTGTGCTACAATGGATTGGTGGCCACCTGAAAAGTGTGATTATGGTTCTTGTAGCTGGGATAATGCTTCTCTTCTTAATGTGGTTTGTTCCCCTTATTTCTGTTTTTTAATATTTTTTTTGATGTTGATCTTGTGAAAGATTCTTGATTTCTTCTCTAAATCAAATAAAATTGCAAAAAAGGTAATCATTTCAAGATTTATGTTTGATGAATTAACCTTTATTTCCCCAATTAAGGCTGATACTTGTGTAAATTGGCATAAATTGTATTCGTTTTGGTCATTTATCAATCTTATTTTTGTGGGTCCAATTATCTGATCACATATGTTTATGGGTTACTTCTTGTTTTTCTTTGGTGCAGGATCTTAACAACAAAGTTTTTCAGAATGCAGTTAAAGGTAATCAATTTGACACCCAAAAGTCAAAATTGTTGATTCTTGATCTGATTCTTTAACAATTATGCAGCTTTTTCACCATTGAAGATTAGATTGGGAGGGAGTTTACAAGACGAAGTTGTCTACGAAACCGAAGATCACATAAAACCCTGCACCCCCTTCACTCAAAACACCTCTGCATTATTTGGTTTTAATGAGGGCTGTCTGCCTTTATCCCGATGGGATGAACTAAACAGCTTCTTTAATGAAACCGGGTAACCAAAATTACATCCTTTTGTCATTAGATTTCGATTGGATTTTGTGATTTGGAAACTAAATTTGCTCATAATCAGTGTTTTCTATCCAGGGCTGTGATAATTTTTGGATTGAATGCTCTTTCTGGAAGGGAAGTGCTAGCCGATGGTTCGACTGTTGGACCTTGGGATTCCACCAATGCTGAGTCTCTTATGCGCTATACGGTTAAAAAGAATTACACAATGTATGCTTGGGAACTCGGTGAGTCCACCCAACACTTTGTTGTTTGTTAGCAGCTTAATGAGCTTAGTGGTTGTTTGTTTACCTCTTAATAGTTTCATTGAGGCAACCTCTTAATAGTTCCATTAAGAGGCAACCTCTGAGTCGTTAAGAGGCGAATCTTGTTTGGCAAAAAAAAATATGTCTCTTAATGGTTCTAAAACCCTCTTAATGATTTTTTTATCTTGGGCCTTCCTTAACCATTCAGCGCCTTAATTTTATTATGAACAATTACCAAACAACCATATTTCATTTTACACTATATCATAAGAGCCTCTTAATCATTCTGACCACTTAATCATCCTCCACCAAACCATTCAGCAACTGCCAAACAGCCCCTTAATGGGACTCGCAGCTTATTCGGTTAATTATACATGACTGTTTGTGTAGTGGCTTAATAATATAGAAAGTGGCTTATTCAATAAGCTTCTATGGGTAAACTTTATGTAGAAAGCTAAATCTTTTCCAAACTTGCCCCTCCCAATTATTCAATAAGGACCACTCAACAACTGGTTACGAACTTATGTATTTTTCGTAATATGTTTTAATGATTTGTTATAGGGAACGAATTAAGCGGCAGTGGAGTTGGAGCTAGAGTAACAGCATCCCAATACGCCATTGACACAACCCTCCTCAAGAACATAGTACAAGAGATTTATAACGGCATTGAACCTAAGCCACTTATAATCTCACCGGGAGGCTTCTTTGACGCAAAATGGTTCAGGAACTTCATAAACGAAACAACTGAAAACCTCGATGTGGTCACTCACCATATATACAATCTCGGCGCAGGTATTTTTCATAGAAAATATTGAATTAAAAACGGTTTAAATTTCAGAAAAAAAAACATAAAGCTTGGAACTTTACGCTGTTGTTTCAAACAGGAGTTGATGAACACCTAGTTGAAAGGATTCTTGATCCATCTTATCTTGATGGTGAGGCCGATACTTTTAAGCAACTCAAGAACATCCTCGAGACTTCTGAAACCTCGGCATCTGCTTGGGTTGGTGAGGCTGGTGGTGCTTATAATAGTGGCCACAATCTTGTGACAAATGCATTTGTGTTTAGTTTCTGGTAAGCAAAGCTTCATATTGCTAAGATTGTACATATATAGAAAGTTACAACCAGTGATGCATAAGGTACAACTTGTGAAATAAAGAAATTGGGATGTGGGTATCCTGAGGGCTTGTACCCTGTGCATAAACTTGTGTACTCATCTTGAGTGGTCGAGTAGTGTCACTATCATAGGAGTCTTAAAGATGCATCCGCTGTTAATATAATTGCATGTGGAATTAGAGGTTGCAATTCTAATCCCATGGCCCTTTTTTATTTTTTTTACAACGAAAAAGAAGAAGAAAAAATTCAATTGGGTGTTGCCAAAAACCCGTTGAATGTCATTTTTAATTAAACCGTATTTTGTAATTAATTCTTTTTATATGATGCTAATTATTTAGTGGCCCGCGTGGAAAATTTTCTGGATCCGCGTCTGCAGGTACTTGGATCAGCTAGGAATGTCAGCTGTTTATGACACGAAGACGTACTGCAGACAGTCGTTAATAGGTGGAAATTATGGCTTACTCAACACCACTACTTTTGAGCCGAATCCGGATTATTACAGGTACATTTGACTTTTACGATCAAGACTTTGACTTTCCGAATTCAAGATCGATATTCTTTAGCAATAAATATAGTACCAAATACCAATGTTCTTCATTTTGTAGTACTTATAAAGTTTGATGTATTTATCCATTTCTTCTAAAAAATTCTCTTCTTACCAGCGCTCTTCTTTGGCACCAACTAATGGGAAAAACAGTTCTCGCCACAAACTTTTCGGGGACCAAGAAAATCCGCTCCTACGCGCATTGTGCCAAAAAATCTGTAAGTTTGCTAAAAAACACAATTGTTGAAGTAGTACAGGTAACATGTATTGTTTCACAATATGAAATAGTACAGGTGAAACACACAATATTATTTCATGTTGTGAAGCAAATACATGTAAAACAATACCTTAAATCCTAGCTTTGATGAAACAAATACATGTGAAACAATATCTGTATTTACTGGCGTCAATAATTTTACAACGTTGTTGATTTATATTTTAGGACGGAATAACGCTTCTACTCATCAATCTAGACGACACTACCACCGTTAATGTAACATTATCGATTAATAGCGTACTCAAATCTTGGGCACAACGTAATCATCTGCGAAATCCGCATACGAGAAAGGGAATCCGGTTGGTGACACAAGATACAAAGATGGATGGATCGGCAACACGAGAAGAATACCATCTGACTGCAAAAGACGGAAACTTGCATAGTCAAACGATGGTGCTTAATGGGAAAGAGTTGACTGTGGACGAGGCGGGCTATATACCTCCACTGGAGCCACTGAATGTAAGTATGTCGGAACCGATAAGTGTAGCTCCCAATTCTATCGTATTTGCCCACATCCCATCACTTACTTTGAATGCTTGTGGAAATGTGGCCATGGAGTTATAACTGTAAGGTAAATCTCGGTCCAAATTGTTTCGTGTTTGTTTAAGATCTAATGTGGTTTTGTTGGTTGTTTTCGAATTAAAGATGATCGTTGGAGCCATGAAAAGATATTACGAAAATGGGACGTTTGGTTAGATAGTTATTCGATCGACAATTGTGTATGAGCATCCAACGGTATCTGGCAACCCAACATTTCTGGAAGAGGTCAAGATTTCCAACATCATCAAGTATATGGTTTTGATTTTTGGTTTATGATGTTCAAAAGGTTTTGTTTTTCCCCTTCGTATGGTAATGCAAAAGGAAGGAAGAAAGATAAAGTAAATAATTAAAAAACAAAAAAAAAATACAAAAATACCATTGACATGACGGCACGTGAGGGGGCCGTCTCCTAACGGAGAGAAAACAGACGGTGTCTGCTCCAATCCATAAACAAAATTGAAACTACAAATACAATACATGGTCCAATTTCTTACCGCATCTCCAATGCAAGGTTCATGACTTATAGAACTATCATTATAAAGAGTTCTTATAAGAACTCAAACTCTTTTAGGTTCTTAAATAAAAACTTTGGTTTTTACCATTAAGTTTGTGTAAAATGACAAGTTCTTTATTTCTATTGATATTTAAATTAAATAAATTAATATTTATTTATAAATATATAATAATTATTGATGTTGATAAATAAATGAGACTCACAAAGATAAGGTTCTTATGAGAACTGTCATTCTAAACTTTATATAAAATTTTAATTTACTGAGTTGGAAAAAAAAAGTATTGAAAATGCTCTTAATCTCTTCACTTTTTAGGGATCCAATGCATAATTTTTTGCAGGCCATATGGACCACATATGTCAAATTCTCCCTTCGCTGTGAATGGGTGAGAATAAAGAGGTATTTGGAATTGGTGATTTAAAATAATTTAGAGTAATTACATATTTGGTCCCTGTGGTTAGGTCCAAATCTGGACTTGGTCTCTAAAACAAAATAAGTACACCAGACATTACTGTGGTTGTCATTTTGTTACGAAACCAGTCCCTGCCCCTAACTCTGTTCCTTTTTCCTTCGTTAAGATGAACACGTGAGTGGCATGTGAGGGGTAAAATAGTCATTTGACTTGTTCCCTCTCTTTTGTACCTGCCATTAGTAATAATTAAGCCTAAACTTTCTTATCACGTCCTTCTACCTTCTCTCGTCTTCTTCATCCATACCGAACCCATCTGAGTAAATTACCATCATCAACAAACGAGCTCATCATCAACAAACGATTTCATCAAGCTACTGAGTTTAGGAAGATGGGGGGTGCGCAGTGGCAAGTTCGTACCAACGATGATACGATTGACTATCTTGAAATTTATGGTAGGTGAATCATATTTGAATGAAAAACTCAAGAGTTATAATCTGTGTATATTTTTTGCCCATATATGACCAAAACCAAATTTTTTTGCAGATATTTATCATACCCTAGTTACATTGAAGGTTTATCATGGAGGGTTTTTTCACAAAGGCACTTGGTAGGGAGTATGTGCAAGGTAAGATGCATTACGTAGACTTGGTTGATACAGATGAGTTCTCAGTTCATGAGTTGGAATCAATGGTGGAAACATTAGGGTATCCAACATGCATCCCTACATTCTACCATTATAATGTTCCAGGTTTAAGCTTAGATTATGGGTTAAAAGCTCTAGGTAATGATGATGATGTTAGCAGTCTGTTGAAATATGTTGGTACTAGCAAAGTGTTTGACATATATGTTGAACATTGGAAACCAAGTGTGTCAACTTATTTAAGAAGTCTTGGTGCATGTAGTAAGGTGGTGATAGAAGAACTAGAGGGAGACAACTCACCAGAATACAACAGGGCTAGAAAGGTCCCTAAATCCCAACATATTAAGTCAAAAAAGAGACTTGAACTAGAATGTATACCCCAAAGTGAAGAACAAGGTGAGGGGTGCAATAATGTGGGCCAGGGGGATTGATCTGAACACTAGTCATGTTGTGGTTGAAGACAAAGGTATGGGGATTGATCTAAACATTAGTGACCATGATCATGATCATGATCATGATCATGTGGGTGAGGGGATTGATATGAACATTGGAGGCTACTTTGAGACTGTAGAAGGTTTTGATCCTTTTGAGGTCCTGTTAGATGATGATGATGTAGGACACACTAGTGAGACAGTTAAAGTAGTTGAGGGACACCCTGTTGAGGGAGATGGTGTAGGGCACACTAGTGAGACAGTTAAAGTAGTTGAGGGAGATGGTGTAGGGCACATTAGTGAGACAGTTAAAGAAGTTGAGGGAGATGTGGTTGATGAGGATGAAACTATAGTTAATGAAGGCAACATACATCCTGAGGTTGAGGTAGACATGGAAGGCATGGGTTTGCAGACTGACCTTAATTCTGACATTGGTTTTGATGCAATTGACATGGAGGACTTTGAAAGCAATACAGATGAGGATGGCATAGAGAAAGAAAGGAACAAAGCATTGAGGAAGGTGAGAAGGGAGAAGTCACATGTTGATTCTGAGAATGTTCCACAGTTTTATGTTGGGAAAGTGTTTGGGACCAAACAAGGTATTAAACAAATAATAGATACCCATGCAATTATGACTAAGAGACAGTTGGTGCTTGTAAAAAATGATAAAGTGAGAATTAGAGTTGTATGCAAAGGATCAATGCCAGAAATGAGTCAAGATGTTGGTGATAGTAGTAAAGGAAGGAGGACCACATGTCCCTAGGTTCTACATATATCCAAAGGAAAACATGATGCATCCTGGATGGTAAAAACCTATATGGATACACATAAATGCATGCAATCTAGAGAGTGTTGGATATAGTGTCCAGAGTCATTAACTATTGGTAATATTTCTAATAATAGCAGGGTCCTTTTGGGTTGCCCTTAAGACCCAAATAAACAATCAGAAGAATGAAAGGGAATTAATGTAGTTAGATTATTAATTTGTCATTTGATGATAAATTAATTACAAGCTACAATATAATTAATTAGATTAATTATAGGGACTAAATGATTACTTGTTAAAATAGTTTTTATCAAGCTTATCTGTTCAAGGGGGATACTTGTAAATAGAGAGGTTATAAATAAGATGCTAGGGATCAAACCCTAGGATGATTTTTTTTGGTGTGATCTCTCTCTCACAAGGCCGTAGCCTCCCCTCTCCTCCCTCCCAAAATCGTAAACCCTTCCAAGGGTTTAGGGTTAAAGCTTCAATCTTGATTGTTGGTTTGGTGTTCTTAAGTGTGAGCCACTAGAGGGATTCACACTATTGATCCTTGACATCCAAGAAGCAAGAACAAGGTTTAATTCATCTTTGTGTTTTCGACAATCACAAGAAACAAGTAAGTGTTCTTGATTCTTTCTATTGTAGTTAATCATCTAGAATGTATGCATCTTTATAAGTTGTTTGTTAGTATTGCCATTGTAAAGCCCGTATTCCGGTATGTAATTTCTTTCTTTAATTCTTTTCCTTCAAGTTTGATTTATTGCGGTTTCCGTTAACGGGGTTAGTCGAGTTGGGTCGAATCGTTGAAGTGTCGGAATTCTTGGTTAGTTGCGAGAGGGTTGTAAGTTGAGGGGCTAATTGTGTCAAAAGCCAAAACCCCTCATGGGTTTCGGCCCATGCAGTAAACTAACAAAGTCCATATGGTTGTGGAGGGTGTTGGTAACGTAAAGGGAAACAAAGAAAGAAGAAAAAGAACCCTACGGCTCCACTTTGTCTTGTTGTTTTTGTTGTGGTCGGCCGGGAAGAAGAACCGAGGGAGAGAGAGAGTTCGACGCCGGCGAGGGTAGAGAGAGAGAGAGAGTGTTCGCCGGAGAGAGAGGGACGCCGGGGAGAGGAGGAGCAAGCGACCGGAGAGAAGGAGAGGCTGCATCGAGGTAACCGTGTTGTCGTTTCGTCGTTTTCTTTGGTTTTGTTCGTCGCAAGTGTACCGCAAACCACCACCACCGCCGCAGCCACGGCTGCCGGCGGTGGGGCCGCCGCTACACGCCGCTGTGGTGGCGGCAGTAGGTGCATGGGTGTGTGGGTTCGTGCGGGTGTGTCGTTGCGGGGGAGTCGGGAGTGGGTGACGTTGGGAGGTCTCGCCGGAGGGTGTTACCGTAACCCTCGTCGCCGCCGCCGACCACCACCGCCGCCGGAGGCGGCAGGGGGGTGGTGCACGGCTGTTGTCCATCTTGGTATGATCTGCTTCCAGTAGGTTTTAGGCTTCCCGGGGCTGTTTGGATTAAGCTTTGACTTAATGGGGTTATAACCTTTAGTTATCATTTTATGTGAAAACGTTTGTCTGCCACTGTTTCGCGACGGCCATAACTTTTCCGTCGTAGCTCGGATTGAGGCGAATCCGGTGCCCACGGTTCACATTCTGTGCCGGGCACACTTTTCGTGTTTTAGCGGAAGTCCGATTCGGCATCTAGCTAGGCGTAAGTTGGCTGTTTATACAGCAGGTCCGGATGTGGCAGATCGCGTTCCGTTTTTAAAAGTCACAGTTTCTGCCACTGTTTTGGGAAAGCCATAACTTCTTCTAGGAATGTCGGAATGGGATGAAACCAGGCCAAAAGTTCCCATTCTGAGTCTAGTAAGTTTCTTATGTTTTGCGAAAAAACCAGTTCGGACCGTAGCTAGTGTCAAACTGCTGTTTTATAGCGAAAGGTGCTGTTTTTCGCTGTGCAGTTAGCCAATTTTGTAAAATCTGTATTAAATTGTAGAAAAATCGTTAGGAGGTGTATAATATGTCCTTGGAACCCTAACTCTGAGCACTTTCCGGTTATGAAATTTATTTGAGGACTTTCTGGGTTTATGGAGGTCGGAACAGGTCCCGAACAGGTCCCGAACAGACCTGTTTGGTTAGACCGAAAAGTCGTTTTAGTGACGATTTAAGGGTGCGTCGTGTTTTAGGGTCCGGGCCTCGTATTGATACGTTTTAACGTTCGTTTAGGTGTCGGGAAGTGATCTTGGATTTGTGGAGCCTGAATTATTGTTTGTGAGCTAGGCGCGCTTACGAGGTGAGTTCTCTCACTATAACTAATGTCGGTTACTTTTTACATTACGATTTGTACGTGTGTGGTAGTTTTAATTGTTTGTGATGTGGGACTAAATAGTGGGGCGTCTAGTCGGACCTTTATTGTTATGACTACGCGGGTGGCGTAGGAGTTCGGTGGGGCCGAGGTTTATATACGCGGGTGGCGTAGTAACTCGGTGGGGCCGAGGTTTAGAGACGCGGTTGGCGTAGTAACTCGGTGGGGCCGAGGTTTATGTACGCGGGTGGCGTAGGAACCCGGGGGAGCCGGGTAATGCTTGCACGGTTATCGTGTGGTCGGGTGGACCAACTTATGCCTTTGGGTGGGATGGTGTAGGTATGCATGTTTATGATTTGTTCGTAGACTTGTATGCTGTTTATGTGCAATTATCTGTTTAGAGGTGGTGTGGAAATAACTGTGTTATTTATGGTGTCTGAATTCACTAAGCTTCGTGCTTACCCTTTCCCAATAAAATTGTGGTTTCAGGTACGAGTGGCTCCAAGGCGTGACGAGTACACACTGGCGCGTGGGAAGAGTTGATTACTTTTATGATTTTAATTTTAGACATTTATTCCGCTGTTTATTGTTCGTGAGAATATTAATTACGAGTTTGCAAATGAAATGATTGAATTATTAAATGAGTTTTTATTAATGAAATGTTACTTTAAAAATTTTAAATTTCTTGTAATTTTTGGGACGTTACAACTTGGTATCAGAGCACGGCTTGAGTGAATCAACGCATTTCGGTGTGTTTGATCTCAAGTTTGCGGTTATAAAAAATTTCTTTAAAGTTTTTGGGAAATAAAAAGAAGGAAAAATCCGTTTGAGGAACGGTGATCGAGGGCGCAGTGTGTACAGTCAGCCAGAGCCAAAGGGGGAAAGGTACATTACTTAGTGTTGTATTGCTTTCTAGATCATAGGGTATGCATGCTAGATTGCCTATGTTGTTTACATTGTACTGTATGATGATTGCTTGCTAGTAGGAATCAATGCTAGTTATAGTAGGTTGTTAAGTGAAGGCCCTACAGGTCGTATGCAGTAAGAATCATATAGCCTTAGAATATTTGATTTAGTTCTATTGCGCAGCTCTTGTTTGAGTCTAACCGTTCTAGGATAGAATTTTGTATTCGAATGTCTATTTGATTCACGCTGCATGCGACTGGGTATTCGCGAGGCAACTCGTTATGGCTAATAGGTATTCCGTGGTAGCAAGGGGTAGTGGGATGAGATGAAATTCCTAGTGAGCTGGGAATAGCGTTTACATATGAGTATGTATGCTAGATTGCTTGGTGCTTAATACACTGCATTGTATGGTTGTTACTTGCTATTAGGAATTTATGCTAACTTTGATAGGTTGTTAAGTGAATGCACTATAGGTTGTATGCGGTAGGAACCGAATAGCCTTAGAATGTTGGATTTAGTTCTATTGCGCAGCTCTTGTTTGAGTCCAACCGCTGTAGGATAGAATCTTATATTCGAATGTCTATCTGGTTTCCACTGTATACGACTGTGCGTTTACGAGGCGACTCGTCAGGGTTAGTGGGGGGTTCCGCCCTAGCGAGGGTAGTGGGGTATTATGTTTATTCCTAGGGAGCTAGGAAGAGTGTGTATATGCGTCAGTATGGACCTACGTGTATAGTTTTTGTTTGGGCGAGCAACTACTTGGATACTCTGGATGGGACTCGGAGCGGACAGTGATAGGTGTAGATGGTAGTAGTAGAGCTCCTACTACCGGAAGCACAGGATCAATGTTCGAGTCGGGGAAAGTCGCGAGGAATCCAAGGAGTCGAGCGTGAGCGTGGTAGGGTGAGTTATTATGTGCTAATGACTCGTTGTAATTTCTTTTCCTAGAATGGTCAACACTAGAAGAAACGACGCGGCTGAGCCGCGGGCTGAGGCCGGGATCACCGAGGAACAGATTAGGGAGATGATTGCTACCGAGGTAGCATTCACGATCGGGGAGGCGATCCCCGAAATTATCACCGCCATTCGAGATGAGGTGGTGGTCCTGATGGAGGAACGGATTGCAGCAATTCCACCGCCTGCGGGGGGACAGCCCCGTACTCGAGAGTTTCAGTATCGGGATCTCTCTGCCTGTTCTCCACCTGAGTTCAAGGGAGACCCGAATCCGATCGTCAGTATGCGTTGGATATCCGACATGGAGTGCGCTTTTCTGACCAGTGGCTGCCCGGATAATCTGAAGGTCCGCTTTGCAGTGAACTTACTTCGTGACGGGGCGAAAGATTGGTGTGCCACGGCATTGACGCTTGCCGAGCGCACTACCTTGACCTGGGAGGAGTTCGTCACTCGTTTTCGTGTCGAGTACGTACCTCCGGTGGAGATGGAGCGGATTGCTAAGGAGTTTCTGGAGCTCACGCAAACAGTCGAGACGGTGAAGGAGATGAATAAGAAGTTCACCGAGATGGCATTGTTTTGTCCCCAATATGCCGCCTCGGAAGAGATGAAGATGTCGCGGTATAAAGACATGTTACGCACGGAGTTCCGGGAATTTGTTAGCACAGCGCAGTATGCTTCCTTATCTGCGATGATGGATGCGGCCCGAAGGAGGGAACTGGAGTTGGAGACCCAAGCAAAGAAGAGAAAGGCAGCACAGGCGGTGACGCCAATCTCTTCGGTGCCAAAGAAATCGAAGTTCACAGATTCGCGCGCGAGTTCGAGGAGCGGTGGGTTTAAACCCAGGAATGCTAGTGGGAAGTGGACGGATGGATGTTTCAAGTGTGGGCAGTCTGGTCATATCAGCCGGGATTGTAAACTGCCGTTGATGGTCTGCTTTAACTGCAAGCAGACGGGCCACGTGAAGGCCAACTGTCCTAGTGCGAGGGTAGCAGATGGGAGTGGGGCACCGGGGGCGCCTGTGAATGCCCCACTGCGCATCACCGATGGTCGAACGGGTCAGCCGGGGACGGAAGCGGCTCGAGGCAGAGTTCACCAGCTGACGGTGGAGGAGGCACAGGCTACGCCTAAAGTGGTGACAGGTATATTTTGCCACTTGTTTTCTGTTTTGATTATCGTGTATAGTTGCTTTTTGCGTAAGCTGTGGGATTAAGTGCGTTTTTAGTTAACTCGGTGTCTGCTGCAGTGATGCTTGATAGCGGGGCTACTCATTAATTTCGTGCCTCACACATGTAGGGAGCGTTGGGCCGTAGTATAGGACGGCTAGGCTGTCCACTTGTGGTCGAGGTTGCTGTTGTAATATGTGTTTTAAGTAGACTGTTTCGGGTCGAGGTTGAGGATTGAGCTAGAATTTTAGGTTTTTGAGCCGACTTTGTTTTAAGGAAAAGCCGTAAGATAATTGGACGTGAATTCCAACTTGCCCTTAGAGGTTTAAATGACCGGATTACGATAGTGGATCGGAGAGATTTGGAGTAGTACGAGTCGAGACGTAGAATGCCGACTAAGTCATGCACAAAATTTGAGTTTGAAAATAAAATTGCCTTGACTAATCTTTGCGTTTCCTATCCTTATGGGCTGTGTTGTAGAATTTTGAGAGAATATTTTTGGTAGCATTTTACCATGAGTTGTTTGGTGCGCTTTCTAGTCAGCTAAATGTTTTATTGTCAACAAACCGTTTCCTTGTTTTGTATAAATAACTGATGCGCGCAAAATTTTGGTTGGTAAAGCTTCTTTCCATATCATTTTGAATTTTGTAAGTAAACTGAACGACAATGGAATGATTTTCAACATGATTTTTTTACTACGTGAGACGAACGTGTTCATTTTTGCGTAATCACCGACCTGGTAATAGTAGTCTATTGCATACGGTCTTTTTGAAGTGAAAAATCTTGACATTGAATTTTTTTTTTGTAAATGATTTGTAATCCATTTGGGAAAAGCGATTTTAAGTGTGATGTGTCGTTTTGAGCATTTACATGTTTTGGTGAGTGAGTCATTCCGGGATAGGTATGTTGTTGGTAGACTGTTTGCATTAAATCTTTGGTCAGGATAGTCAGACGTTGGTAATGGTCGGTTAAGGGAATGATGCCCTTTTGTAATTAAGAGAATAAATGCGCAGTAACCTTTTTGAAGTAAGTAGTATATTTAGGTGTCGACATTTGGGCTTGAGGCCAAACACCTTTAGTGTAATCGGAGATTTGTAGTCGATTTTAAATAATTATGGTGATGGTAGTAGTAACCCTGAGATGCTTAATTGTGATGAATGGTTATGGTGGAATGACCTTCGTGGGTGATTATAAGTTTACTGGCTTGATGGTCCGTGTGAAATAAACTTTGGGAGGCTATTAGAACTCGTGGAAGTTAATCGACAGTAATGGTAGAAATAATCGGATTCGAGTATCCTCTAGAGTATATTGGTGAGCACCTTTAGAATGGTTAGAGCTTGAAAGTTGAATCGGGATGTTTGGAATATCTAAGGTTGGGGGACTACCGAAGTCGCTTGACTAGGAATGATTCCAATGGTTGGGGTGTTCTGCCGATTATAATCCCAGTGTCCTAGAAGGGTTGCGTTAGTTAGAAAAGTATTCGAGAAGTTTTAGAAGGGATTTCAAGTGGACTTAGGAACCTGAGGTTGGGATGAGGGAGAACTATCCGGAGCTATTCGTAGGCAGAGACTTCGAGGACGAAGTCTAATCCAAGTGGGGGAGAGTTGTAAAGCCCGTATTCCGGTATGTAATTTCTTTCTTTAATTCTTTTCCTTCAAGTTTGATTTATTGCGGTTTCCGTTAACGGGGTTAGTCGAGTTGGGTCGAATCGTTGAAGTGTCGGAATTCTTGGTTAGTTGCGAGAGGGTTGTAAGTTGAGGGGCTAATTGTGTCAAAAGCCAAAACCCCTCATGGGTTTCGGCCCATGCAGTAAACTAACAAAGTCCATATGGTTGTGGAGGGTGTTGGTAACGTAAAGTGAAACAAAGAAAGAAGAAAAAGAACCCTACGACTCCACTTTGTCTTGTTGTTTTTGTTGTGGTCGGCCGGGAAGAAGAACCGAGGGAGAGAGAGAGTTCGACGCCGGCGAGGGTAGAGAGAGAGAGTGTTCGCCGGAGAGAGAGGGATCGGAGAGAAGGAGGGGCTGCATCGAGGTAACCGTGTTGTCGTTTCGTCGTTTTCTTTGGTTTTGTTCGTCGCAAGTGTACCGCAAACCACCACCACCGCCGCAGCCACGGCTGCCGGCGGTGGGGCCGCAGCTACACGCCGCTGTGGTGGCGGCAGTGGGTGCGTGGGTGTGTGGGTTCGTGCGGGTGTGTCGTTGCGGGGGAGTCGGGAGTGGGTGACGTTGGGAGGTCTCGTCGGAGGGTGTTACCGTAACCCTCGTCGCCGCCGCCGACCACCACCGCCGCCGGAGGCGGCAGGGGGGTGGTGCACGGCTGTTGTCCATCTTGGTATGATCTTCTTCCAGTAGGTTTTAGGCTTCCCGAGGCTGTTTGGATTAAGTTTTGACTTAATGGGATTATAACCTTTAGTTATCATTTTATGTGAAAACGTTTGTCTGCCACTGTTTCGCGACGGCCATAACCTTTCCGTCGTAGCTCGGATTGAGGCGAATCCGGTGCCCACGGTTCACATTCTGTGCCGGGCACACTTTTCGTGTTTTAGCAGAAGTCCGGTTCGGCCTCTAGCTAGGCGTAAGTTGGCTGTTTATACAGTAGGTCCGGATGTGGCAGATCGCGTTCCGTTTTTAAAAGTCACAGTTTCTGCCACTGTTTTGGGAAAGCCATAACTTCTGCTAGGAATGTCGGATTGGGATGAAACCAGTGCCAAAAGTTCCCATTCTGAGTCTAGTAAGTTTCTTATGTTTTGCGGAAAACCAGTTCGGACCGTAGCTAGTGTCAAACTGCTGTTTTATAGCGAAAGGTGCTGTTTTTCGCTGTGCAGTTAGCCAATTTTGTAAAATCTGTATTAAATTGTAGAAAAATCGTTAGGAGGTGTATAATATGTCCTTGGAACCCTAACTCTGAGCACTTTCCGGTTATGAAATTAATTTGAGGAATTTCTGGGTTTATGGAGGTCGGAACAGGTCCCGAACAGGCCTGTTTGGTTAGACCGAAAAGTCGTTTTAGTGACGATTTAAGGGTGCGTCGTGTTTTAGGGTCCGGGCCTCGTATTGATACGTTTTAACGTTCGTTTAGGTGTCGGGAAGTGATCTTGGATTTGTGGAGCCTGAATTATTGTTTGTGAGCTAGGCGCGCTTACGAGGTGAGTTCTCTCACTATAACTAATGTCGGTTACTTTTTACATTACGATTTGTACGTGTGTGGTAGTTTTAATTGTTTGTGATGCGGGACTAAATAGTGGGGCGTCTAGTCGGACCTTTATTGTTATGACTACGCGGGTGGCGTAGGAGTTCGGTGGGGCCGAGGTTTATATACGCGGGTGGCGTAGTAACTCGGTGGGGCCGAGGTTTAGAGACGCGGGTGGCGTAGTAACTCGGTGGGGCCGAGGTTTATGTACGCGGGTGGCGTAGGAACCCGGGGGAGCCGGGTAATGCTTGCACGGTTATCGTGTGGTCGGGTGGACCAGCTTATGCCTTTGGGTGGGATGGTGTAGGTATGCATGTTAATGATTTGTTCGTAGACTTGTATGCTGTTTATGTGCAATTATCTGTTTAGAGGTGGTGTGGAAATAACTGTGTTATTTATGGTGTCTGAATTCACTAAGCTTCGTGCTTACCCTTTCCCAATAAAATTGTGGTTTCAGGTACGAGTGGCTCCAAGGCGTGACGAGTACACACTGGCGCGTGGGAAGAGTTGATTACTTTTATGATTTTAATTTTAGACATTTATTCCGCTGTTTATTGTTCGTGAGAATATTAATTACGAGTTTGCAAATGAAATGATTGAATTATTAAATGAGTTTTTATTAATGAAATGTTACTTTAAAAATTTTAAATTTCTTGTAATTTTTGGGACGTTACAGCCATGGATGATTCAATTTTAAATATGTTTCCGTTGCCTATATCATGTGGTAGTACGGTTTAACAAAACCTTTCAGTGGTATCAGAGCCAAAGTTCTTAGATTTTAGCTCAATAGCATAAAATTCGTATTGAATTTTCTGGAAAACGCAACGAGCCGTTTTATCTATTCCGGAGTTTGGACCGCCGGATCGTCGCGTTTTTTGGACAATAGTTTCACGACATTTTGTTTTACCTTCTGGACGGTTGGATTAATCGTTTGAGGTCCAGAAGGCCCCTGTTTTATTTTCGACATAGTGCAGTAAGTTTGTGACCATTAGATTGCTTAATCCCTAAATTAGGGTTTTATGGTCATACCCTCTAAAGCTATAATTTTGGAAACTGAATTTTTTTTTGCTTGCATGAAAAAGTTTCTATTTTTAGCGATTAAAGTTTATCGGTATCCCTAAAGGGTATAGGGTAGTAGACGTTTTTTATGCATGTTATACCATAATTGTGTATGGCGTAGTAGTCGTTTTTTATGCATGTTATACCATAATTGTGTATGGCTAGTTTCCTAACTTGCCTAAGAAAAACACATCAATTATAAGCTTTGGAAAATATTGAATGGATAATCTTAAATTGAATAGATAATCCTAATTGTGAATGGCTAGTTTCCTAACTTGCCTAAGAAAACACATCAATAATAAGCTATGGCAAATATCGAATGGATAATCTTGAACTGAATAAGATAATCTTAAATACCTTCTTACAATAAACAAATATATTCAAGTTTGAATAAATATTGTAAGATAAACATTGACATTATTTATATAGTGAATATAATTTATATGTCAAATATTCACATTAATTATTAGCATGTGTCTTCACATGTTTAATTGGAATCAAATATGGAAACAATTATATTAATCGTTAAATATGTGCTCACATGGTTAATTAGAATTAATCAAGATAATCATAATTTTAAATTGTTTAAAATTTCATTCAATTTTTATATATATATTAGACCTCAATTATATATATATAATTAAATAATACATTGATAGTCAAACCGAGACTAGGCGTACTCACTATAAACATTCAAAAGGGGTTTAAGGAGGTTACCTATAAAATGGTTGCCAAATGAGTCAAGGGTTTTTAAAACGCCATGCGTTACCAAACTCACCGCCTCTTGTGTGGACTAGTGGAATTACCGAAAAGGTTTGATAGGTCAATGTGACAAGTTAAAAGTATTAACTATGAAGTATAAAACGAAAATCCCGTTTTAGATATACTAAGAAATGTGAAAGTCGTATGCTACCCATGATGAAGAACACACATAATCTTATAGTTTGTTAACGGAGCGTGTGCGGTTTGCCGGCACGTTAATGTGAAACTATAGATGAAAATGATGTGGCGCTCGTGATTCTCAAGCGTACTTGAGCCGAGGGGTCCATGTGTTTTTCCATGGTCGATTCACTGTCTTGTTTGTGATCCTCGGCATCCCAGTCACAAAAAGAAGATAAGCATAATCGAGATTAACATGCCATTGACATAAGTCAATGAATCTCAAAAGACCTAGGAGTTTCATAGTGAATGAAATTAATAAATAGCATTTGTTTACCTAAAATAACCTTGTGATGTGATTACGGCATCCCTTTTCACATCATAAGATAAAATATGGATCCTAGCCTTGTTAAATATTTTTTGAAAAATTATTTTAAGGGTTAAATATCAAACTAACGAAAAATCTATATCTACAGATGGCTGAAAATAATCCTCCTCCTCCTCCTTCTCACTCAACATCCAACCTTACGTTACTCTCTATCCTAAGTAAAGATAATCTAACTGGGCCAAACTACTTGGATTGGATTCGTGCCTTGAGAATTGCCTTGAGGTACAAAGACAAAGAATATTTACTCGACGAGGATCTTCCTATACTTAATGATGATGCAAGCCCTGAAACAGTAATTGAATACAACAAGCAATACGTGGAATCCACAAAAGTCGCGTGTCTCATGTTGGCGTCCATGTCCCCGGAACTTCAAAAGAGTTTCGAGAACATGGGGGCGTTTGAACTAAATGAGCAGCTTCGTGAAATGTTTCAGGAGCAAGCGAGGCAAGAAAGGTTCCAAGTCGTAAAATCGCTTATGGAATGTAAGCAACAGGACGGTGCCCCTGTATGTGCGCATGTACAAAAGATGAAAGCGTACATTGACAGGTTAGGCAATCTAGGTGTCGATTTCCCAAGAGAGCTTGCCATTGACATGGTACTAAACTCTCTTAGTGGGGCATATAAACAGTTCATAGTGAACTTCAATATGAACAATATGGACAAGACCTTGATGGAGCTCCATGGCATGTTGAGATCTGCTGAAGCAAGTATGGGTAAGACCCAAAGTGCTCACTCAATTGCTCCCGTCCTGGCCATTAGGGAAGGTGGCTATAAGAAGAAGAAAGTTTCTCATCCCAAAGGGAAGGGAAAGGCTAAAGTTGTTCCACGCAACCAAGGCCTTAAGAGAAAAGCTGATTCTTCTGACATACCACCCATAAGTGACCCTAAAGAGGCCATATGCTTTTACTGTCAAGGAAAGGGCCATTGGAAGAGAAGCTACCCAAAATATCTGGAGGACTTGAAAATGAACAAGGTCAAAGGGTGTGGCACCTCAGGTATTTTTACAATTGAACTCCATAGTACTTCGATTTCTAACTCTTGGGTCCTTGATACGGGATGTGGTACTCACAATTGCTCTAATTTTCAGGGACTAAAGGGAAGTAGGACGTTGAAGCATGGGGAGCTGAATCTAATCATGAGAAACAGGATGACTGCCGCTGTTACCAAGATTGGAGATTTTGAGCTCGTGCTTAGTAGTGGTTTTTCAATAAAGTTATTAGATTGTTGCTACTCGCCAGAAATGGCTCGAAACATTATTTCTTTTCATGCATTGTACAAGGATGGTTTTGAATTTCAATTTGATAATAATGATGGTTGCATTTTGGTTTATAAACATGGTTGTTTTTATTTTAAAGCCTCTCCTTGTAATGGTGTGTATGAAAGCGTGATTTGTGTTGGTAGAAATAATAATAACTTAACTCTAAATGTTGGTTTCTCCAATAGTGAATTGGATAAATCATCGTTATGGCATCATCGTCTTGGCCACATAAACAAGAAACGCATCGCCAAGCTCCAATCGGACGGGGTCTTGGAACCATTTGACTTAAAGTATGATGAAGAATGCGAGTCTTGTTTACTTGGCAAGATGACGAAAGCACCTTTCAAAGGAAAAATGGAAAGGGGTAAGGATCTGTTGGACTTAATCCACACAGATGTATGTGGACCATTCAGATCTGCCATGAGAAACGGTGAAAGATACTTTGTTACCTTTACTGACGATTTCAGTAGATATGGATTTATCTATCTGATGAAAAACAAATCGGACACCTTTGAAGTGTTCAAAGGATTCAAAAACGAAGTAGAAAACCTACTGGGCAAGAAGATCAAGATGCTCCGATCCGACAGGGGTGGAGAATACTTGAGTCATGAATTCTACGACTATCTAAGGGATTGTGGAATAGTTTCGCAATTATCTCCTCCCAGAACACCACAACTCAATGGTGTTGCTGAGAGAAGAAATCGAACGCTACTTGATATGGTTCGGTCCATGATGAGTCGTGCTACACTTCCAATATCGTTCTGGGGCTATGCCTTTGAAACTGCAGCTCATATCTTAAACCTCGTTCCAACTAAGAAGGTTGCAAAGACACCCTCTGAAATGTGGAGTAGGACTCGTCCCTCGTTAGCACATATAAAGGTCTGGGGTTGTGAAGTCTTCGTTCGATGTGAAACTAACGACAAGCTAGAACCTAGAGCAGAGAAGTGTCGGTTCATTGGTTATCCCTACAAATCCTTTGGATATATATTTTACAAACCTCCGGAGAACAAAGTGTTTGTAGCTAGAAGGGGAGTCTTCCAAGAAAGGGAGCTCATTTCCAAAAGGGATAGTGGGAGCAGTATTGATCTTGAAGAAATTCAAGAAACAACCAATGATGAACCTATAGTTGACACTAGCCCTCAACATGAGGTTGAACCACCTGTTGAGGAAACCAACATACCTCTACCACCTCTTCGCAGAACTAGTAGAGTAAGTCAACCTCCTGAGTTTTATTATGGTTTTCATATTACAAAGGAAGGAGACACACTAGTCAATGATAAAACATTTGATAGTGCGGATGAGCCATCCAACTACGAGGAAGCGATGGCAGGCCCTGAGGCTTCCAAATGGAAAGAGGCCATGGAAAGCGAGATTCAATCTATGTACGATAACCAAGTTTGGAAATTGGTTGATCACACACCAGGTCGCAAGACAGTTGGGTGTAAGTGGATCTTCAAAAAGAAGACCGACATGGATGGGAATGTGAACACATTCAAGGCTAGACTGGTTGCAAAAGGTTACACTCAAACTCAAGGAATTGATTATGATGAAACCTTCTCACCAGTGGCAAAGATTAAGTCTATCAGGATATTGCTTGCCATAGCTGCATTTCATGACTATGAAGTATGGCAAATGGATGTAAAACCCGCTTTCCTCAATGGGAAACTTGATGAGGATGTGTATATGGCACAACCTGAAGGTTTTGTACATACCGAGTATCCAGATAAAGTGTGTAAGCTTGAAAGATCCATTTATGGACTTAAACAAGCGTCTCGTAGCTGGAATCTTTGTTTTCATGAAAAGGTCAAGGAATTTGGATTTTCTCGAAGCGAAGATGAGTCATGCGTATATGTTAAGGCTAGTGGGAGTAATGTTGTATTTCTAGTCTTGTATGTTGATGACATACTACTCATAGGAAACAATATTCTGATGTTGCAAGATGTAAAGGTCTGGCTCGGGAAATGTTTCGCTATGAAAGATTTGGGAAATGCAACATACATACTTGGAATAAGAATTTATCGAGATAGAACCAAGCGTTTAATTGGACTTAGCCAAAGTACATGCAACATGGCATAAGATTGAGCAAAGATCAATGTCCAAGCACTAGCAAAGAACTGGACAGAATGAGTCGAATTCCATATGCATCTGCTATAGGATCGATCATGTATGCCATGACATGTACTAGACCTGATGTCTCATTTGCTTTAAGCATGGTCAGTAGATATCAAGGGAACCCAGGCGAAAGTCATTGGACGGTTGTAAAGAACATTCTTAAGTATCTTCGGAGGACTAAAGATATGTTCTTAGTCTATGGTGGAAAAGATGAATTACGAGTAACAGGTTATACTGATGCGAGTTTCCAGACAGATCGGGATGATTCCCGCTCGCAGTCAAGATGGGTGTTCTTGTTGAATGGTGGGGCCGTGACTTGGAAAAGTTCCAAACAGGACACGAACTGAAGCCATAGGTGTTAGAATTATCAATATATCTTGAATGTTTTAGTTGTTAGTTTGATGTATTAAAAACGTAATAAATTGTATTTGATTTGGAGATTATTATATGGAGATTATAATATATGCTGGATTGCGTCCATTTACATTTAATTTATTATTGTTTCGTTTTGCATGTTTAGAACCAACTTCCTGAGTATTAATTTACTTAAACCTCCACAGTCAGTCATACTCCTGGAAGTAAGTAGTGATTCAAGACTGTCATGGAGTGTTATAAGCATAGAGAATGCAACTAACGCTCATAAGTAACTAATGGTGATTTAGGTATTGGAAAGACCCGCACTCAAAAGTTTACTTCATGGATTAAGTCAGAGTAATTTTGAGATGATAATATTTTATGTTCTTCAAACAGAGATGCATAGAGTTTTGCTCTAGGATTCTGTTATGCTTTGGTGTGCTCCAACGCTGACCGTGACTGGCAGTTATACAGGGTATGTCCATGTATAATATGATGAATAGAAATGAACTGTGTAGTCAAAGTTTATTTGTTCCTTTTGCCTAAACAGGAGAAGCGATATCCATGGCCCCTCGATGATTTTGTGTTGACACTAAGTGTTTGGCCAAACCCTGACTAGAATTGATGTGTTCAATTGAGTAGCCCGATGAATTCAACACATATCGGAAATCAGGAAACATAACCTTGATCCACGAGATAGATGTTTATCCATGTCTCAGGATCATATGATATCTTGTAGAACAAAGGAGCATTAAATCACTTATCTTAGGACCGAATCTTTATCAGAGTTCGGCAGCTGCATTGGATGGCTTGCTCTCTGCTGATTATTTGAAAGCGTTAAACCAAATAGAGTTAATAAATTGTCCAAGTGGGAGACTGTTGGATATAGTGTCCAGAGTCATTAACTATTGGTAATATTTCTAATAATAGCAGGGTCCTTTTGGGTTGCCCTTAAGACCCAAATAAACAATCAGAAGAATGAAAGGGAATTAATGTAGTTAGATTATTAATTTGTCATTTGATGATAAATTAATTACAAACTACAATATAATTAATTAGATTAATTATAGGGACTAAATGATAACTTGTTAAAATAGTTTTTATCAAGCTTATCTGTTCAAGGGGGATACTTGTAAATAGAGAGGTTATAAATAAGATGCTAGGGATCAAACCCTAGGATGATTTTTTTTGGTGTGATCTCTCTCTCTCTCACACAAGGCCGTAGCCTCCCCTCTCCTCCCTCCCAAAATCGTAAACCCTTCCAAGGGTTTAGGGTTAAAGCTTCAATCTTGATTGTTGGTATGGTGTTCTTAAGTGTGAGCCACTAGAGGGATTCACACTATTGATCCTTGACATCCAAGAAGCAAGAACAAGGTTTAATTCATCTTTGTGTTTTCGACAATCACAAGAAACAAGTAAGTGTTCTTGATTCTTTCTATTGTAGTTAATCATCTAGAACGTATGCATCTTTATAAGTTGTTTGTTAGTATTGCCATGGATGATTCAATTTTAAATATGCTTCCGTTGCCTATATCATGTGGTAGTACGGTTTAACAAAACCTTTCAGAGAGATCAAGGCTTGCACAGTAGGATTCTTGTCCGAGGAGATTTCAGAGACATTGGTGCATAATCCAAATGTCCCAGTTAGAGCTCTTTAGGTGGAGATGCAGAGAAAGTATGAGGTCAAGGTTAAATAAGATTCCACCACAACATTGGTCAAGGGCACATTTCTCAGGTATGCTCACTATGGTTTACATGATCCCTGTGGTTTACATGATCCCTGTGGCTTAACATGATCCTTGTGGCTTAACATGATCCATGTGGCTTAACATGATCCTTGTGGTTTAACTAATTAACTGTGCTTAACATGATCCATGTGGTTTACATTATTCCAGGAAGGAGCCATACAGATGTACTATTGAACAATATCTGTGAGGTGTTCAATAGGCAACTTGTGGAAGGGAGGGACAAACCAATAGTCACTGCATTGGAGTATGTACGTGCATACTTAATGAAGAGGCTAGTTACTGTTCAGAAGGTGATTGATAAAGCTGCAGGACCTCTTACACCTACTGCAACTAAAGTGTTTGAAGCCATCAAGAGAGAAGCTGTGAATTACACTGTGCTTTGGGATGGAGAGAACAAGTACCAGGTTAGTGGACCATGGTCAGACCAGTGTAGACATGCAGGAGAAGGTGTGTTCTTGTAGGTATTAGGAATTGATAGGCATTCTATGCAAGTATGCTGTAGCAACCGTATGGGATATGCAGAACAATGGCATGGCTGTGGACATCCCTGAAAAATTGGTACACCAATGCTATTGGTTGCAAACTTGGAGAGAAATGTATGCCTTCAAGATTCATCCCATTAACGGAAGAAAATTGTGGAATGTTGTTGATTACCCAACAAAACTTACACCACCTGAACATCATATACCAATTGGTAGGCCAAGGAAAATGAGAAGGAAGAGTGCAGAGGAGGTGACTGAAGGTGGAAAGAAGATGAGAAGGGTTGGCAAGACAGTGAGGTGTGTAAGTTGTGGTAAAGAATGTCACAATAAGCGTACTTGCAAAGGACATGGGAAGTAACTCAGTGCATGGCCATGGTTTCTTTTGGTTCAAGTTAATATTTTGTTTTTGGATGACAAACTGGAATGGTGGATGATATGACATTTAAACTAGTCTTTTGGTTAACTTTAATCTTTTGTTTCTCGATGACAATTGTAACGGTGGATAATATGATGCTCTTTAAGTACCCTTTTGTATATTGAACAACTTCCCCACTATAATGAATGATATGGTCAACAGTTTAATGTTTTGTTTTCATCACTTTATGTATATTGATATGGTTGTTTTTCTGTGTATTGCACTAGTGTCACAGTTTAATGTTTTGTTTTCATTACTTTATTTAAGCACAAAATAACATATTTCATTCCATTAATGGAGGACAAAATAACAGATTACAATAAATTTCCCACTTTCATTAGTCAAGATGGTAACAGATTACATAAATTTCCCAACAAAACATACTTGCATTAACCATAAAACTAACAGATTACAACACTAAATTATGAACTAGCTATGAAATACACTACAATTGACAACCAAGTCATCCACAACAGAATTTTCAATCCGTTGATGCGTTTCCTATCTTCTTCAATAAGTGCTTCAAGTTCATTCTTTGTCTTCAATAAACCAGAAATCGTGTACCTCCATCCATCGGTAGTTGGTAGGTCAACCCAACAAATGAATCCACATTTTGATCCCTAATGTAAGAAATAGACTAAGAAGATAAGATTTAGGGCAAAAACCACAAAGCATAAATTTTTACAGAAAACCTACCATTTTTTAGCAAGCATAGTATCTTCTTCCTGGATTATTACGAGTCCATGAAGTGCGAACGATTGCAGGTGCGCCACACCCACAAAACACCATTTTCGTTTGTCGAACAGAGTGAAAGGGATGAAGATTGAAGAAGACGATGTAGCCGTTGGGTGCTATGTCTTAAAAGGAGAAAGAAAAAGTGAAATGACTATTTTACCCCTCACATGCCACGCACGTGTTCGACTTAACGGAGGCAAAAGTAATGGAGTTAGGGACAGGGACTGGTTCCGTAACAAAATGACAACCACAGTGATGTCTGGTGTACTTATTTTGTTTTAGGGACCAAATCCAGATTTAGACCTAACCACAGGGACCAAATATGTAATTTACTCAATAATTTATGTTTTTGTAAAAGTGATTATTGATTTATAGATGAGTCTTTGCATTTATACCTCATGGCTCATGCTATAAAATGTCATTTCGTGTATTAAGGTTATGTTTGACAACTAACTGATAAGTTAGCTGGTAGCTGATAAGCTAGTTATTAATTGATAAACTAGCTGGTGGCTGATAAGCTAGCTGATGTAGAAGTCATGTTTGACAAAAACTAGCTTATAAGCTTGTAAAATGACCAAAAAGAGCATCTTCAAAAATTATCAGTCACAATATCTAATTATATAATTAAAACAAATTTATAGCAATATAATATGGGAAATTAATTAAAATGCCACAAGTTTGAACTCAAGTTACCAAAATGCCACAAATCTCTCTAGGTTTACCAAAATGCCACAAAAGCCCGCGATGGGCCCCGCGATCGCGGGTCCCAGGCCCACGTGGCAAACTGTTTCGGCCAAAAGCCCTGCGGAGCCCCCCAACTTTGCCCGTGTTGGCAAGTTTGGTCCTTCGCGGCCCGCGGTGGTCCCCGCGATGGGCCCGCGGTAGGGCATAAATTACATTTTTGGTCCTTTTTGTTTTTTTGTCGCAAACTGCAGCTCGGTAAAAAAAAACTGGTGGCCAAAAGAAATTTTAGCAAAACCGAGCTGCGTGAGCACGAGATTTTGGAGCTGCATTCGTGTCCGCAGGTCGCGGTCGCACACAAGTTCGACGATTTTAGCTTACGAAATCGTCAATCGGCACCCCCCCCCCTTCGCGCGGGTAGGTGTTGGAGTAAAACCATGCAAGGAGCTTGTCAACTCCTCACACTTCTTTCCTTATAAACCATTGAATTTTTACTCTCTCTTCCTATGTGGGACACCTTCCCACACCCAACTTGGTTTTTGCTAAATTCATCCAATTACTCAACTTTGAGCATCGATATCTCATTCACACATACTCCTTTTTGGACGCATTATATATCGTTTCGAAGCTCTCATATAGGAGAACATAAACCCACTAAGAGTTAATTATATATACCACATATATATATATATATATATATATATTTAAATGTGTACAAAGTTTAGTAAAAACCATAAATGTTTTTAGTAAGACCATGTAAAAAATGTGAATTTCAACCGTGTTAAATGAGACTGTAGCAGATATATGCATCCAAAACCAACATATGATTCCACAACCATGAATTTCTTAACAGACATGAAACCAGATTCATCCTCTTGATATAACTTCAAGTGGTGATATTTGTGAATGGTTTGCGATCCATCAATGTCAAGATTGTAATTACTATATGGGATTGGTGCAAGTTAAAGAAGTCTTTTAAGGATGTTCTACCCTACTGTAGAAATCAACTTCAAAACTGAAGTCCACAAATGAAGGAACAATTCCTAAATTTATCAGAAATACACATACATGCATACACATTGACAGTTTGACACACACACATATGCTTTTGTAATAGAAAGAATTTCCTTGAAAAATGCGATTTTAACCTATTCCCTTCTATCTTTAGGCTATAATAGAGCAAAGGTATAATGCAGAATCCTATATTTTACACAACAATGTGTTAAGAGCAAAATGTTAATTTGACATCAGATTTTAAGTAATGCATGTCGTTCAAGAGACATGTTTTCTTCATCTAATACGTCTCAAATTTGTTCTCATCCTAATTGAAAACAACCTCATGGAAGATAGATATCTTCCATTTGTATACAAAAAAATGGTTTTTAGGGAACTTTGGACACATTTAAATATATATATATATATATATATGTGTGTGTGTGTGTGTGGTATATATAATTAACTCTTAGTGGGTTTATGTTCTCCTATATGAGGGCTTCGAAACGATATATAATGCGTCCAAAACGGAGTATGTGTGAATGAGATATCGATGCTCAAAGTTGAGTAAAAACCATGAAATTAGCAAAAATCAAGTTTGGTGTGGGAAGGTGTCCCACATAGGAAGAAGGAGTGAACTTTCTTTGGTTTATAAGGAAAGAAGTGTGAGAAGTTGACAAGCTTCTTGCATGGTTTTACTCTAACACCTACCCGCGCGCAGGGGGGGTGCCAATTGACGATTTTGTAGGCTAAAATCGTCGAACTTGTGTGCGAGCGCGACCTGCGGACACGAATGCAGCTCGGTTTTGCTAAAATTTCTTTTTTTCACCATCTTGTATTTTTTTACCCTGACCTGTGTTTGCAAAACAAAGAAAAAAAAGGGCCATAAACGTAAATTTGGGCCTACCGCGAGCCCATCGCGGGGGACCACCGCGGGCCGCGAGGGACCAAACTTGCCAACACGGGCAAACTTGGGGGGCTCCGCGGGGCTTTTGCCCTAAACTTTGTGCCACGTGGGCCTGGGGCCCGCGATCGCGGGGCCCATCGCGGGCTTTTGTGGCATTTTGGTAAACTGGGAGAGATTTGTGTCATTTTGGTAACTCGAAGTTGGACTTTTGCCATTTTAATTAATTTCCCATATAATATATTAATTAATACAACAAATGTAGTGAAGCAAAATTAAATAATATAACATGTTAATTAAAAGAATTTAAAATTTATTATTACATATATAGTATAAATTTTAAATTTGTTAAAACAAGTTTTAGAAAATATATATTAACTTATAATTTTAAATAACCTTTATATACAATATGAAAAAATAATCAAATAATAATTAAAAAGATAATAGTAATTGATAATTAAAATATATTGATTAATATTAAAAATAAATAAAAAAATTTATATGATTAACAATAACTTTAAATAATTAAAATTTAATATTAATGTATAATTAAAATTTAATTTAATAATTTTCAGTTAATATTTATTTATAATAATAGTTGATAAATAATAATTAGTATTAATAAGAGTAATATTGAGATGTTCATAAAAAGCTACTTCCATGATCTAGTATTAATTGGGGTATGAAAAAACTACATTTAGAAGTTATATATGAATCAACTAAAAAGATTAGTGATCTAACGTTGCAACAGTGTCATTAGTGCTCTTAGATGGCCTTCTCATTACAAATCTTCGTGCCCAGACAAGCTTTCCTTTAATGTTGTATTTAGACTTCCCTTCAACACGATCTATCTTAATCACAACTCTTGTCATAGAAGGAGAATGAGCCACAATCCGAGTGTAGAGAGATTGATTCTCTGGTCCGATCCGACATCATGCATACAAATGTATTCAATGAAATCTCCAAATAGCCTAATCAAACCAACAAAAAGACCGAGTTAAAATTAATAAAAATAAAAAATATCCATAGTTATTGATCAATTGATGATAGATATATTATATATACCTAGTGAATTGGTGTCTAACTTCATTTTCAGATATGGGTATCCTTTGGAAAAAGTGAGAAAGATGGTTCCTTCTTCTGGTGGCACCTCCTCTTCTCATTGTCTTAGTCTTACGACATATGAACCATGGTCGGTGTCATACAATGGATCCAAATCCATAATCGGTGTGACCATAGCACGATGATTTGTAGTGCCTCCATGACGAACCATCTGTTGATGCATCCTGGCATAATTTTGTATAACTTGTGTATCTTGGCTTGGACCGGCTGCAACTGTTGGATTTTGATAAACTCGAACGAAGGGACGGATATTGTACGAAAAAATAGGGGCAACTGGATGCACGTTTTGGAGGCCACCAACAGTATCCTGTTTGGGACATTGCATCACATCCAAGATGTCGTCAAATGCCTTGACAGAGAAATCCTTGGCAATAACGGACACCTCATTGAAAATTGGATTTTGTTTGCGATAAAAATCTTGCAGATTTATATCATTTAGATCAAGCAAACTCTGAAACAACGATTTCGTTGCTTCCATCAAACATTAAGTAGTTCGGTATATTCTACAAGAATTTAAGGCATACGACAACCTCATCAACAACTTTATTGATTACCTCTTGACGGGTGTCGAGCCCGACAAATAATAGTATCCTATTACCTCGTATTACAACCAAAATTGCAATAGTGGAAAGTAGGGTCGATTCCATAGGGATTGGATGTGAGCGGTGTTAAACTTCTACGTTTTATTAAAAAAAATGGGTTGGATTTATATACTAAACTAAACATGAAATTAAAGCGAAAAATAAATAATTATAAACTAGCAAGAGCTTAAATCTTTGACCGGATCGTGTATCATACATAGACTTGTCGTGAAAAGATTTTTATCATTTTATTCCAGAATGGCTCGAGTATCAATACACATCGATACACCGTTTGTCAAACATCAATTAGCACGAGAAGCTCAGTAACTAATTTCTAACCGGTTAATCTAATCTAGTTATGAACATAGAGTTCAATTACCGGTTGCTTTAAGATTACACAAACACCATTCCTAGCCAATGATCGGACGCCGGCCATTTAGACTAGATTAAGCAAACTCACAACACTAAAATTAATCAGACGCCCAATCAATTGAAGTATTATTTGCTACTAAAATAGAATTTAGAACAATTACGGATTCACAACTCTATCTAGCAACTCACAATTAAGTTCAACAATTCGATGGTACCTACTCAAATTAACCGACCGAACCATGATAAACGATTAATTCAAAGTTTTCATAAATGGAAATCGAATGATAGTAAAAAGTGCAACAAGTCTCAACACAATCCGAGCCAAAATATTACAAACTCATTGCTTGAAAATAAAAATTACCTAAGGAAAATAATTTTAAACCTAATCTAAATTACCTACTAAAAGAAGAGAAGATATTCCTCAATCGTCTCCGTGCTGCTCTCCTCGTCGTCTCCTTTTCTTCTCGATCTTCCCCTTCTATTTATAGAAATTGAGATGGAGGTGATGGAAGTTGAATTGCGTGCCATGTTATCTTCAGCATCACAACAACTTGATCAAGTTGTAATTTTGGGCAGTGGACTTCAAGAGTGCCCGCAGTGGGCAGTGCCTTTTCCAGTGTGTCCGTAGTGGACAGTGGCTGTATACAGAACGTCTCAAAATCAGCTTTTTGCATTAGACTACATCTTTTAATTTATTTATGATCTTAATTGGTTCTTCACAAATTAACATCAATTCAAATTAATAGGGGTATTTTAAACATCTAATTAACATTATTTTTATGGTAAATTTGATATAAAATGTATATAAAATTAGCACTTATCACCTCTGGATCCAAAGAATTGACGATAATTTCAAGCAGATCATTTGAGGTATACCCTTCTCTTTCTAGCCATAAGAGAAACCCCATCACGAGCATCGAGCGGAAGACCTCTCGAAGCAAAATTAGAAGCAAGACAGTGAATAATCTACGCTCGTGATTGTAAAGAGGATGATAGTCATTTTTGGAGATAGATGGACAACGAATGATCTTCGGAAAAAGCGAAGGTTGTTTCGCTAAAGCAAAGATATCATCCATCAGAGGAACTTGATCGATCTAGGAATGAACTTGGAAGTTAATTCATTGTTTGTGTCTATGTAGTGTGAAATGATTTTGTAAACACATGTAACATGTATATATAAGGAGTGAGTGAGGAAGGGAGGGAGTTAGTGAAGATAATGATGTTGAAAGACTAAACTACCCCTTTACTCAAATTGTTGACTCTCTTTGTTAAATTATAGCAATGCTTAAAATATATAACATAAGAAAAGCATTTCTTTTTCATTTTATAAAAATTATGAGACTCATTTATAAATCTAACCATGTCATACATGGTAAAATTTTAACATCATAATCATGAAAACTATTTTCTAAGGTACTTTTCTATTAAAATAACAAAAAATATCATTTAATATTATCTTAAAACGCGTTCTCAAAATTTCCATAAAGTATTTGAATCAGGTTTAATCCATAAAGTATTTGAATCAGGTTTAAAATGTCTCAGGTAATAAATATCTATTATAATATATAATAATATATATGTGTTAAAACATAGATTGTCATAATACATATACACTTAAATATGGTATAAGAGCCATGTTTAAGTGTATATGTATTATGACAATCTATGTTTTAACACATATCTTTTAAAAGATCTTTCTATTAATATTTTTAGAATGGGAAATGATTCTGTTCAAAACAGTATTACTGAGGAATATGATATTCCCCAGAACCTTGATTTATTAAACAAATGGGCTATTCCAAAAGTTGAACCCAGATTCATTTATAAATTAGGAACCTTTGAAAAGATAGGTTTAAAACAAATAGTTAAGACCACTGAATCTTCTATTCCTTTACATGAAGATGAAATGATTATTCGATTGTTAAACAAATCTGATATTTTTCCTTTCATAAAGACCCATAAGTTCTTGCATATAGGTCTTGTCCAGATTGCCTTTAGACCATTAACCCTTGAAGGGTTACCAGAAAGCTTTCTTGCAGCTTTACATGATGGTAGAAATATGAATTGGAAACAGTCCCTAATGGGAATCATTCAATCAAGCCTGACCCATGGACCAGTTTATTTTGATGTTTATCCAAATCTGTGCTTATCTTTGTCTGATGTGTAAAAAGGTTGACAAATAGAAAAATGAAACTATTTTAATAGAAACAAACTTTAGTAAATCTAGTATTACTACCAGAAGGCCTGTAAAATGGGAAGAAATTATATTCCCAGACAGCTGGACAATAACTCAGGATATTCGGAGAAATCCTATAGTCCAGAGTGATTTAAAAAAAGTAATACAGTCTAATGAAGGAATTGTTCATATATAATTCAATGAAGATCAAAGAAGATTACTTTCCTCAAGTAGCCTTCTTTCAAGATCTAGATCCATGAGATCTCATTTGTCTCCTATTGATTATATAGTTGACCAACAATCCGCCTGATAACGCCACTTTTTGGCGTTATTTTCAGTTCTCAAACCAACAAGATTGGCTTGTATTCAAGTAAAAAGGCGTGTATTTTACGGTTTATCTAGTGTTTGATACAGGTTATCTGAAAGGCGGCATTCCTCGGGAAAATAAGTTAAAAAGAGCCCAAAACGAGTCCAAACGAAGCCTAACGGAAGCCCAAAAGCAAAGCCCAAGACCCAAGACCGAACCAGGACCCGAACCGCGAACCAGAAAACAACCCACGCTGCCAAAAAGACACGCGCGACTTACCACGCGACTTGCAAGTCGCGTGGCAAACCGCGTAAGCTACTGTTTGTCGAAAATCAGCTTTATTAATCGGGTTTTAGGTCATTATTCGATATCCAACTTTCACACGACGGCCAGAGCAGTTCCAGGGGTGATTTTCAGAGCCGTGTGACACCTTTTGGAGCGACGAGAGAGGATCAATCGAGGATACGTTCACGACGCAAAGTAGATTCAATCACGGGTGAAGGGAGTTCATCACTACATCTTTCACATTCACCACAATCACATTCATTATGTTTACATACGCTTTCGTTTTTCTTTCTCTTGTGTTTGAATCCCCCAACATCATGAACTAATCTTTAGATGTTGGGGGTTGGAATGAATTGGATTTAAGTGTACAAACAGATGATTCGATGACATTTATCAGTTTTCCTTAATTAATGAAGTATGTGATTTCGTTTTTAATGCCTTTGTGAATTTGGCCAATTTACAATTGTTTTGTTATTAGCAATTAAGTTCGAGAGAATTGATTGTTATTTAGAACTAGAAATTGCATGCCTAAGGTAAGAAAGGATAGAGATATACCTAGTAAACCTTAGTCCCATTACAATCTTGTGCTTAATGTCTTTTGAACTACATAGGTTGAGATCGAGAGATTTAACTTGTGTTTTCAAGATAAAAATCATGGTTGCTTGAGAAGGAACCATGCTTTACAAATAAACATCGTTGTAGCTTGAGAAAGAACAGTGGTGAGATCAAGATTGGGTATTCATTAACGGGAGTAACTGATATTTGTTTTGAGTTAAATGTTTGTATGCGAAAACCTAAGGATTTCCAACCCTCAACTAGTTTTTCTATCTGAATTTCCAAAGCTGTTTCCTGTCCGATTGTGTTGATTTACTTTATTTGCAATCAATTAGTTTATAAACCAACCTCTCAAATTTCGATCGTTCAGTTAATAGAGCTTGTAGTAATTGTGATACTTAGTTCCTAGTTCCCGTGGATTCGATACTCGTACTTACCGTACGTTATTACTTGATTTCGACACCGTACACTTGCGGTTAGATTTAGGGGGGGTGATACCCACCTATCAAGTTTTTGGCGCCGTTGTCGGGGAACTAGTTGTAGCTAATAGCACTACCATCTATAAGCGCTATTAGATTGAGCATTTGTTTATTTTACTTTCGTTGTTTTATTTTATCACTCTCAGTTTTTCGATTGCTAAGTTTGTCTAATTTCCGTTGCAGGTACTAATTGGCTTATGCCAAGCAAAACCCGCGGAAAGGAAGTCGAGCCGATCGATCCGAAAATCGAAAGAACCGCCCGCCGTCTCCGCAAAGAATCAAAAACCAAAAAAGACATAAAGATCGATATGGGCGACGAGAGACCACCTCCACGCAATAACCCACCACCACCACCACCTCCGGAAAGACGCCCTATGCGGTCGTTCGCCGATCCGAATGTGGCGGCGGCACGAATAGGCATTCAAGCGCCCGCGACTGGGGCGAATTACTTCGAGCTGAAGCCGAGCACCATCGTGATGGTGCAACAGAACCAGTATGGAGGGACGCCGACAGAAGATCCTCATGCACATCTTCGTGCATTCGAGAGGATATGCGATACATTCAAGATTAATGGTATGAGCGAGGACGCGATTAAGCTGAGATTGTTCGGATTTCCACTCAAGGGCCGAGCCGAGACATGGATCGAGAGTATCCAGCCGGATTCAGTTACTACATGGGCACAACTGAAGGCAGCGTTCCTTCAGAAATTCTTTCCTCCGAGTCGGACCGCCCAACTAATGGCCGAGATCGCCCATTTCGCGCAATGGGATCAGGAAACCTTATATGAAGCTTGGGAGCGGTTCAAGGACATGATCAAGAAGTGTCCTCACCATGGGTTACACGGCTGGGTCATTATCCAGACCTTCTTTAGTGGCCTTCACCCGCAGTTTAAAAATGACATCACTGCGGCCGCGGGTGGGGCACTCATGGATAAGTCCTATGAAGAAGCGTGCGAACTAATCGAGAATTTGGCGGAGCATAGTTTTTCCACCCTGAGATCAGTCGTGAGACGGGTAGCAAGTGTGCAAGAAAGTAATGAGCTGAATGAATTGAAAGCTCAACTAGCCTTTATTACAAATCAGCTGAATAGAGGTATTCCGGAAGCACCCGAACAAGTTCAGTATATGCAAACCGGAACTATCACCCGAGTAAAGATCCTTTCTCGAACACGTATAACGAGGGGTGGAAGAAGCATCCAAACTTGTCATGGAGTCAACCCGGTCAACAACCAGGCAATCCTTCTAACTCTTCGAATTCTTCTCATACTAATAATATGTATCGTCCTCCATGTTTCCAGCAAAGGAGCGAGGGACAATCCGGGGAGAAGAAACCGGGATTAGAGGACATGATGATGAAGTTCATGTCGAAAATGGACACCACGGTTGAGGGATTAGCCGGTGCAGTCAACAACCTTTCAAGCACGGTCAACATAGTCAAGGCGGCCACCGAACAGAACACCGCCTCCATCAAGATCCTCGAAAGGCAAGTGGGGCAAATCTCGGAGGCTCTACAAAACCGACCTCCCAGAACCTTTCCCAGTCAAACCGAAAGGACTAACCGGGAAACATGCAATTCCATTTATCTGAGAAGCGGCAAGGAGCTGAATGGAGAGCCAGTACGAGAGCCGTCATCAAGGGAGACCGGCCCGAAAGAGAAAGAGGTCGAGATCATTAAAGTGACTGAACTAGAATCTGATAAAGAATGTGCAATGAAGGAGAACTCGGAGGGTGAAGAGGGCAAGAAGTGTGAAGAGGCGAAGCCGAAGCAGCCACCGGTCAAGCCGGCGGCACCGAGCGTACCATATCCGAATAGACTGAAAGAGCATAAGGATGATGTTAATTTCTCTAAGTTTATTGATGTATTTAAAAAGTTAACCATTAATATCCCTTTTGCAGATGCGTTGGCACAAATGCCCTCCTACATGAAGTTCATGAAAGAGATCCTGTCAAAGAAGAGGGCACTTGATCACCAGTCCACCGTTGCACTTACTGAAGAGTGCAGCGCGATAATTCAGAACAAGCTTCCCCCGAAGCTCAACGATCCAGGGAGTTTTTCCATCCCTATTCAAATTGGGAAGATTAATTTGAATAAGGTGTTATGTGACTTAGGAGCCAGTATTAATCTAATGCCTTTATCTATTTTCAGGAAACTTGGCATGGGAGAAGTGCAACCGACATACATGACACTCAAGCTCGCGGATAGATCGATAGTATACCCATATGGAGTGATCGAGGACGTACTCGTCAAGGTAGGGAAATTCTATTTCCCGATGGACTTCGTGGTGCTAGACATCGATGAAGACATAGAAGTCCCGCTGATACTGGGAAGATCCTTCCTAGCCACGAGCCGAGCACTGATAGATGTGGAGGAAGGAGAGGTGACCTTGAGAGTTGGTGGCGAGAAGGTGATTTTCAAGATGTTCGAGAAGGCGAGAGGTCGAAGTGAAGAAGAATCCGGAGCTGGTCATGGAAGGCCAAATGAGAGAGAATCCGCGGGAAATCGCAAGTGTAGGCGATTCAAGTCCGCGAACACCGAGCCGAGTTGAGAACCACATAGTCGTGCCACGACTTTAAATACGGTGCTGGGTGGGAGGCAACCCACCAAGGTTTGTTTCCTTTTATTAATTTTGTTTCTGAGTGTGTTTTAATTACGAAAATCAATAAAAAATCGAAAAATCGAAAAAATCCAAAAATAGCTGAAACAGGGGCTTACGCGGCTTGATGCACGACCTACAAACCGCGTACAAAGCCGCGGGACTCTCTGATTGGTTTTCGAACAGAGAGTTACGCGGGATGCCCCGCGACTTGCAAGTCGCGGGCTAAACCGCGGGAGTCCCCTGTTGCTTCGTTTTTGTTTTTCGTGCAGTTTTTGTTCCTATCTTGCGTGTGTTTTCTTTTTCTTTGCAGTTTTCATCCTTTGCTTTCATGTTTTTGTTTTTGTGTGCCCTTCTCCCTCTATCCTTCCATTCTGGCGCTCAATCTTTTGAGAGAATCTCCTCCGGTCGGGCAAAACAGGTATGTTCTAATTCTTTCTGCTAAACGAGTGGTGTAAGATGTTTATTCCTTAGTAGTTTAACGAGATGCAACAAACCTAAGTTTCACTTAGGTTTGGGGTGCCTCATTTTTAAACGTCTACACACTCACTTTTAATCCTGTGCAAACCTCGGTTTTACCGAGGTTTGGGGTTGGTTTCTGTTGACAAACCTAGGCTACGGCCTAGGTTTGGGGTGCCCATATATGAGAAACTCTAGTTTAGCTTCTAGTTATGTTGTGTAATGTTTCGTCTTTCCTGCGTAATAACTTTAATAACTGCACAATGATTCGAGTCGCATCGCCTACGACTTTACTTGCACATTGGGGACAATGTGTGGGTAAGGTTTGGGGTTGCCCAATCGGGCCCAAGTTATGCACGTAGATTTCCTGCACTTCTGAGTGTCTAAATCATAATAGCTAAATTTTTTTTTGTTTTGAATGATTGAGACCAACCATTGTGGGAAGAATCTTGTGATAGTGACGTGACCATTAGGGAAAGACCGGGAAAGGACATGACTAGGGACATTAGTGGAGACCACCCGATCGTGAGTTTTGAGCCTAAAAGACGTTTTTCATTTCGAGGGATTCATACACTTAATTCTTATACACCTTTTCGAATTCCTTGTCGTGAATGTAGAATGATCTCGTTACATTATTGCATTAAGTAGCAAAGACAACCATCGGGATATTGGGTAAGGGTATAGTAGACCACATCGTGTGGACCTTACGATATGATTCCATGCATTGTGTGTTTTGTTTAACCTGTTTTTAACTATCGTTTCCTTTTACCCCTTTTGTGTGTATCCATAAACCACTTTGAAGCCAAACACTCAACCTATTCGTTTCTAAACCGACCATTAAACCCTTAGCCATAAGCCTTAGCCAACCTTATCCGAAAGTGTGTCGATCGGAAGCGGTAATGAACAGCGAGAGATAGAGCAGAAAAGAAAGAAAGAAAGAATTCAGGCCAGTCAAGAAAATAAAATTGGGTCAATGTAACCCAAGAAATAGAAAAGAGGGCCAATGCTGCCCCAATCAATAAAGAGGACCAATGAAGTCCCAACCGAATTTTTTTTACTATATATACAGTTATTTAGATAGCAGTTACAGCTGTTAAATAAGAGAGTCAAAGCGACTCCAATAGTGAAAAAAAGGGCCAAGTGGGAGAATGTTAAGCAAGAAAAGTTCAGAACTGCTAATTATTGACACGCCAAGGATTTTTGATCCTTTTTACCCTTCATTTCTCAGCCATAACCCTAGCCCCGTTACAACCTGTGTAAAGACCTGGATGATCTTCTGGAAGATGTGATTAGGTTTACGACCACCCTCACTGATATTCCCTGTCTTGCTACTTGATTCCTCCTGAGATCAAATTTTTGGACATTTGTGCGTCCTTCTTTCAAGTTGTCATGTAATAATTTGAGTATTATTGTACATAACTTCCTTAAACATGACAACATGTGCGACAACCTAGGTTCGAGTGAAATGAGCGCATCCCGTGAGGTAGGGTCGAGGCGAAATGTTTTTCCTAGTATGTTTGGACTTAGTCTAACCCTAATGTAATCGGAATGGTCACGAGTTCAACTCCCAATGGAAAGTCATAGATCGGACGAAATAAGAATGAGGTGAGAGTGAGATAGACATTCACGGGTATGGAAAATCACCGATGCATCACTTGGTACCGATTGGGAATTGTGCAGTTATTATTTCACCGTATGCTTTTATTCTATTTTTATCGCTCATTTGCTTGGGGACAAGCAACGCTCGGTTTGGGGTTGTTGATAACGCCACTTTTTTGCGTTATATTCAGTTCTCAAACCAACGAGATTGGCTTGTATTCAAGTAAAAAGGCGTGTATTTTACGGTTTATCTAGTGTTTGATACATGTTATCTAAAAGGCGGCATTCCTCGGGAAAAGAAGTTAAAAAGAGCCCAAAACGAGTCCAAACGAAGCCTAACGGAAGCCCAAAAGCAAAGCCCAAGACCCACGACCGAACCAGGACCCGAACCGCGAACCAGAAAACAACCCACGCTGCCAAAAAGACACGCGCGACTTACCACGCGACTTGCAAGTCGCGTGGCAAACCGCGTAAGCTACTGTTTGTCGAAAATCAGCTTTATTAATCGGGTTTTAGGTCATTATTCGATATCCAACTTTCACACGACGGCCAGAGCAGTTCCAGGGGAGATTTTCAGAGCCGTGTGACACCTTTTGGAGCGACGAGAGAGGATCAATCGAGGACACGTTCACGACGCAAAGTAGATTCAATCACGGGAGAAGGGAGTTCATCACTACATCTTTCACATTCACCACGATCACATTTATTATGTTTACATACGCTTTCGTTTTTCTTTCTCTTGTGTTTGAATCCCCCAACATCATGAACTAATCTTTAGATGTTGGGGGTTGGAATGAATTGGATTTAAGTGTACAAACAGATGATTCGATGACATTTATCAGTTTTCCTTAATTAATGAAGTATGTGATTTCGTTTTTAATGCCTTTGTGAATTTGGCCAATTTACAATTGTTTTGTTATTAGCAATTAAGTTCGAGAGAATTGATTGTTATTTAGAACTATAAATTGCATGCCTAAGGTAAGAAAGGATAGAGATATACCTAGTAAACCTTAGTCCCATTACAATCTTGTACTTAATGTGTTTTGAACTACATAGGTTGAGATCGAGAGATTTAACTTGTGTTTTCAAGATAAAAATCATGGTTGCTTGAGAAGGAACCATGCTTTACAAATAAACATCGTTGTAGCTTGAGAAAGAACAGAGGTGAGATCAAGATTGGGTATTCATTAACGGGAGTAACTGATATTTGTTTTGAGTTAAATGTTTGTATGCGAAAACCTAAGGATTTCCAACCCTCAACTAGTTTCTCTATCTGAATTTCCAAAGCTGTTTCTTGTCTGATTGTGTTGATTTACTTTATTTGCAATCAATTAGTTTATAAACCAACCTCTCAGATTTCGATCGTTCAGTTAATAGAGCTTGTAGTAATTGTGATACTTAGTTCCTAGTTCCTGTGGATTCGATACTCGTACTTACCGTACGTTATTACTTGATTTCGACACCGTACACTTGCTGTTAGATTTAGGGGGTGATACCCACCTATCACCGCCCGAACGTCTACTTCTTATAAGAGAAGACATAAGGGAAGACGAAGAGAAATCTCAAAGCTCTTTAGATCGTGTTGATGAATTAAGGATCCAAAGAAATGGTATTGTTAATGAAAGCAATATACACAAAATCAGAGAAACTGACACAATGTCAAATTTAAATTTTGTTTAAATGATTGATACAATTGATTTCTCAAAAGGTTCTTCTGCCAGAAAAATTATTGCTACTGATTTTAGAAAAAATCCAAATTGGATTCCTTTTAAAAATGGTAGTTGAAAAGCTTTATGGATGCTGAGATAAAAGCCTTAGCTGATGAGTTTTATAAATTCTGTGAAAAAGAAAATAAGATTTTTGCTTATATCCCTTAGTTTATAAATAACTATATTAAAGACCATATTAATGTTATTGAAAGAAATTTCAAAATCTTTGGAGGTGGAGGAATTCAGACTTCTGTCTATCCCCCACAAGCTGCTGTTTCAACAGAAAGAAATAATGTTTATATAACTTATTCTGCTTTTTCCAAACTTATAAATGAAAAGGTTTTAGATGTGACAATTCATCACATAAATGAGCTTTTAGAAAAGCAAAGTTATACTAATATTTATCTTATCATCTTAGGAGAAAGTTAGATTCCTTACAAGAAAGTATGGAAAAAGTTTTAGAAAAAATTTATATTCTCCAAAATATTAAGGATGAAAGAAAAAATCCCAAGGTTAAACCTCGAGGAGATATAATTTTTACTTCACCCTCTATTCAGCCTCCCCCTGAAATAAATTTTAAGCTAAAAAACTCAACCTTTGATATTGAAAAAATGTTAGAAGAGAAATTTAAAAATCTCTCTATTTAAAAATCTTCAGTTTCTACTTTAGAAAAACCTTTATTTTCTAACACAGAGGAAAACTCTGATGATGAACCTCTTAAGGATACTATAAATAAAATGAAATGGGCTGATAAACCTACTTCTAATAAATATTATTATCATCGTCCTACTCCTATGGATGTTCTTCATGAAGAACAGGAATATATTTTCACAAATAGTTATAACGGAAAATGCATTTATGAGCGGAATCTTGATGGTTTTACAAACAAACATATTTATAATATGGCTCATCGTATGATGATGTATTGTACTTTTTGCAAAAATTCTGGAAATATAGATAAAAATATTGCAAAAATGCTAGTAGCTGGTTTTACCGGTCAATTAAAGGGTTGGTGGGATAATTATCTTACCACAACCCAAAAGGAAGAAGTTTTTTGTTCAGTTAAACCTGATCCTAATACAAATAGTACCACTGAAAACTTTGTTTATCCTCTTATTATGACTCTTATAGAGCATTTTACAGGAAGATTTTCTGATAATAGTGAAAACATTAGAACGCTTTTAATAAATTTAAGATGTAAAACTTTAACTAGATTTCGCTGGTATAAAGACACTTTTCTTTCTCGAATTTTCGAGATTAAAGATTGCAATAACGTATATTGGAAAGCCAAATTTGTTGATGGCTTGCCAAATCTTTTTGCTGAAAGAATCAAAAAGACGCTCAGAAAAAATGATATGATTATAGATTATGATTCTTTCACATACGTCATGCTTATAAATGTTTGCATCTCTGAAGGACTTTCTCCGTGTAATGAGTTAGCCCTTAAAAATCAAACTAAAACCCAACAGTCTATTGAAAAAAGACAGTTAGGAGATTTTTGCGATCAATTTGGGATGGATACACCTTCTCAGAAAAAGAAGAAAAGATTTTCACATAAAAAACATCAATACCAAAAAGATTTTTCTCGCCACTTTTCAAAAAGAAAATACTTTAGAAAAAGAAAAAAAATATTGAAAAATATTTAAAAAATAATGATAAAAAAGATATAAGGCGCTTTTCAAAAAGGAAGAATGTGAATTCTATAGTTTGTCACAAGTGTGGTAAAGTAGGCCATTATGCCTCAAGTTGCTAGACAAAAAAGAAAATTAATAGTCTTGATGTTGATCAAACTATGAAAGATTCTTTATCAAAACTTTTCCTTCTTTCAGACTCTAGTTCTGATGACGAAATTTTTTTATTAGATGAAAGTTCCTATGAAACTTCTTCTGAAGATTCTAACCAAAATCTTGATGACCTTATGTCAAACTTTTCATCCCCGGATTGTAATGCTTGCTCTTCTGGTACCCTTGGGAAAAGGAAAAGCTTCAAAAAGAAAAGATTAATAATCTTACTTCTAATTTTAGTCCTAAATTCCAAGAGGGAGATGAGTTCTATAAACTAGCTTCCCAGTTTCAAGATATAAATATAAATGTTTTGTTAAATGACAATGTCTTAAAAATCTTTAAAAGGATAAAAGACCCTCTTATTTGTGCGGAAATTATTAGTAGTCTCGAAGAACCTACTCATGATTCTTCCTCTAAGACAAATCTTCAAGATTATTCCATGAAGGAAGTTAATAGACTTTTGGCTGAAAAACATTCAGTTAATCATATTGTTTCCTTAAAGGATTTAACAAAAGAGATTGATAATCTTAAAACAGAAATTAAAATTCTTAAAAATGATAATATCATTCTTCATCAAAATATTGATATCATTTATTCAAACCTTAAAGATAACAAGGATAAAGCTTCGACTTCTGAAAAGATTTTGGAAGAAACCCAAGATTCAGATAGTGATCATCTGAATATTTTAAATATGGTTATCTCTCAAAAATGGTACACTAAAATCACCCTCCTTATAGAAGAAACTTTTCAAAGGGATTTTATTGCAATGATAGATAGTGGAGCTGATTTAAATGTCATTCAAGAGGGCTTGATCCCTACTAGATATTTTCAAAAAACTTTTCATTCTTTTTCACATGCTGGAGGAGAATCTCTTAACATCAAATATAAGGCTTCCTAAAGCATATATTTGTAAAAATAAAAATTGTATCCCTACAAGTTTTCTTTTAGCTAAGGATATTTCTAGCCAACTTATTCTTGGTCTTCATTTCATTTATGATATTTATCCCATAACCCAAGTTGATGAAAAAGGTTTAACAGGATTTTTTAAAGGAAATCAGTTAAGGTTTGATTTTATAAACAAACCTGTTGAGAAATTCTTAAATGAATTACAAGAAAGAATTAATAGAAAAAAAATTCAATTATGTTCTTTAAAACAAGAAATAAATTTGTTAACCATTGAGGAAAAACTTTCAAATCCCAAGTTACAAAGAAAAAATAGTTATATTAATAACTATTTTTCCTTGGAAATTTGTAACGATCATCCAAATGCTTTTTGGGATAGAAAAAAGTATGTGGTCTCCCTGCCTTATGAAGAGGATTTTTTAGAAAAAAATATCCCAACAAAGGCACGACCATGTCAAATGAATGCTGAGTACATAGAGCTTTGCAAAAAGGAAATAACCTCTTTATTAGACAAAGGTCTTATAAGACCATCAAAGTCTCCTTGGTCATGTACAACTTTTTATGTTAATAAACACTCAGAGCAAGAAAGAGGAGTCCCTCGTCTTATAATAAATTATAAACCTTTAAACAAAGTTTTAAAATGGACCAGACACCCGATCCCAAATAAAAAAGACTTACTTGACAGATTATTTCAAGCCCTTATATTTTCAAATTTTGATCTAAAATCTGGATATTGGCAAATCCAAATAGATGAGAAAGACAAATATAAAACTACTTTTAATGTTCCCGTAGGACATTATGAATGGACGGTAATGCCTTTTGGTTTAAAAAACGTTCCATCCGAATTTCAACAAATCATGAATGATATTTTCTATCCTTATAGTAATTTTATAATTGTCTATATTGATGATATTCTAGTTTTTTCTATGGATATAGAAAGCCATTTTAAACATCTTGACCTCTTTAAAAAAATTGTTATACAAAATGGTCTAGTCGTTTCAAAACCAAAAATGGCATTATTTCAAACCAGTATCAGATTTTTAGGCCATAACATTGAAAAAGGAAAAATCATTCCTATTCAGAGAAGTATGGAATTTGGTTCAAAATTCCCCGATCAGATTATTGATAGGACCCAACTACAAAGATTTTTAGGCAGCCTATATTTCGGCCTATATAGAAAATCTCAGTAGTGATACCTCTATTCTCTATGTTAGATTAAAAAGGAAAAGTTCTCCTTAGACTGAGAGTCATACCCAGGCTATCAAAAATATAAAACAAAAGGTTAAAAACCTCCCTTGTTTGATGTTAGCAAACCCCCTTTGGGAAAAAGTCATTGAAACAGATGCTTCAGATATAGGATTTGGAGGCATTTTAAAACAAATAGATCCTAAATCAAAACAAGAAATTCTTGTAAGGTTTCATTATGGAAAATGGAGCGGTGCTCAAAAGAACTATGCTACTATAGCAAAAGAGCTCTTTGCCATTGTAAAATGTGTTTTAAAATTTCAAGATGACCTTTATAATCAAAAATTTATTATAAAAATGGATTGCATATCGGCTAAATATATGTTTCAAAAGGATTTCAAACATGATGTTTCTAAACAAATGTTTGCCCGATGGCAAGCACACCTAGCCCCTTTTGATTTTACTATTATTTATAAAAAAGGGGTAGAGAATCATCTACCTGATTTTTTAACACGAGAATATATTTCATGATTGCAGGTATGAGCTCTTCAAGAAGCTATTCCTGTTATAGAGGAGGAAGAAATTACTCATCATCCAGAAGAAGGGGAGGAAAAGGTGGAAATTTTGCCTCAGATTACACCATTCAAATGGGAAAAAAGAAGCTAATAGCTCAAAACATTGCAAATGCTAATGATCCATTAAAGAACATTAATGGAGATTCTCTCCCTGAAGATCATCCTCTTCAGAAAGAATACCTTAATTATATTAAGGAAAAAGAGAAAAATGAAATTTTCATCTTATGCTAATATTAGCAAAGAAGAAAATTCAGATTCTCAATTTTTAGAAACTAAATTCAAAGAAGTCATACTTCTGATTGAGGAAAAAGATATTCAATGGAAAAATAATCCAGAAATTATTTTGGAGAGATATCTTAATAAAACTTCGAGCATTCATGGCTCACTAAAACAGAGACAATTTTATGAAGGTCTCCTAATTTCTACAAATTTTGTAGAAATTACTCATTTTTCTCCTTCAACAAGGACAAAAGTTTATAACTTTTCAAAATTTATTATAAAAAAGATTATATCTTTTGAAGAATGGGGTATATCTCCATTAGCTGAAAAAGAATAGTTTTCTCCCCTTCATAAATGCAATTTGAAATTCAATTATTGGGCCTATGTTTCCAGTTTTGAACAAGTTCTTTTCTATGAGAATGAAAATAAGAAACATACTTGGTTTCTTAAAATTTGTGAAAATTGTTTTCATTCCCTGTTTTTCACTTGGTGGAAAAAATTTGGAACCACTAGTGAAATCCTCCCTAAGGATTTAAATATTTGTTTAAAACAGTGGATATCTTATTCTCCAAAAGTTCATAACAACAAATCTCAGTATATTATTGAGGGCCAGAATACTCGTTGGTTTTTCATAGAATTTGACATTCCTTGGATTTGGAAATGGAAACCCATTTTTGGCTACACTGATATTATGGCCCCTTGTTTAAAGAGACGAAGTCTTACTAAATATTGGGATAAATTATCCCGAGAAGATCCTACAACCAAGAAACCTCATGGTGAGGAAATGGTGTCAAACATCATCAAAAAGGTTGAGCTTTATAAGCAACAATATGATCAAAGACAAGAGGACATGGAAGAAGTTAGTCCTTTTCAGCAGCTTTCTCAGAAATATGCAGAGACCCATTCAAAAGAATAGATAATAAATCTCTATATTGCAAAAATAAAGAAAGACTTATACAAGAACATAGGATTTTCAGATTCAAGATCAGACGTTTCGATGACATCTGATACACAGGACGCTCAAAATCCTGATAATGACCAAATTGGTTTATCTCTAGATGATGCGCTGGAAACTCTAAAAGATTCCATTAGAGATAATATCAAATAATCGAAGAAATGGTTGGCATTTCAAATAATTGAAGGATTGGTCGACATCAAATGGCCGACAAGTGCCTCTGTCATATTCAGAAAGAACGGTCAACAAGTGTCCTTGTTTACTTTTAAAAAGTTGTTGTCTTTTCTCCCTTATGTTTTCTTATTTAAGTAGCCCTTCTCTTTTCAGAAGAGGCAGACGGTTTTTAGCTTAGGTAGTTTTTCTCTCTAAAATTCCCAGTTTATGTATTAATCTTGGTGTGCAATAAAGAAAATCTTGTGGATAGCATAAAAGCTCTTGTAAGTATTATGTTTCTTTTAAATTTCTGTATTTATTGTTAACATTCTAGATCATATTTAGCCATGATCGGCTAAATTAAGATTTTGTGTTAAAACATACTTGTTATGTTTACATTTACATATTAACATGAATATATAGTTTCTAATTCATAACTCTGTGATCTAAGTCTCTGGTCGAGTGCCAACTTCATTGTTGATTTCCACCCTATCCAGGCCAGTAGAGCCGTTTTATTGGGTTTCTTTGTCAACTCTATGAAGGTGTTAAATGGTGGCTTTAAGACTTAGTAACAGATCCATGGGTTAAAAATATATAATATAATATAATATATGGGGACTTTATTTTAAGAACCTACGAAATTGTGATAACCTTAAGAACTAGTGTATTATGTGCTATTTCATATGATCTTTTTGCATCTAAGACTAGAATTTAGAATATTACTCAACATATTGTTAGGTTTGCATCACATGTACTCGGTTCACAATGAACACATTTTTATATATAAAAATATATGTCTCTTAATGGTTCTAAAACCCTCTGAATGATTTTGTATCTTGAGCGTATTTTAACCATTTAGCGCCCTAATTTCACTCTGGACTATTACCAAATAGCCATATTTTATTTTACACTGTATCATAAGAGCCTCTTAATTATTCTGGCCACTTAATCATTTTGCACCAAATCATTCAGCAACTGTGAAACAACCATTAGGTAGGTATCAATTGTGTTCTTGAAATTTAATTTTTTTTTAATCTTTTTGTCAGAAATCCTGTTCAGATCACTAAATTGGGAAGGATCGAAAGGATGTGTTAGGTTCAGCACAAGGTGACATTTCCTTGAAAACTGTAAAATAAAGCATATTTTTCAGTTAGCAATTGAGGAAAGGTTAAAAATGACTAAATATCCTCTTTGAGTGAAGTCTCTTAACAAAAAATAAACGGAGTTAAGATAAGAGACCAAATATGTTATAACATGCAAATTAAAGGGCTTAATCTGTAATTAGTTGAAATAGGACTTGAAATGCTAAAACATGTAAACCATAAGAAACAAACATGTAATTTACTCTCTCTTTTAGACCAACCGTATCCATGCAAGATCAAACTCCCTTCTAAAGTGTCACATCAACTTTGCAATAACACTTCCCACATAAATGAAAAACCAAACTCCTTTCTAAAATGGTCCATATTGTCATATCATCAACTATCATTTATTAGAAATCACATTTGATGTTTGTGTAAGTTTATCTATTAGTATTTGTATTTGTATTTCGTAATTTTTTTTATATTAATGTATTTTTAATTTAGTAGTTTAAATAAAAAAAACATTCTATAAAAAATATAATTTATTTAAATAAGTTGTGGATAAAATTTCTAATAAAAATAAATGTTGAAATAAATTAATAAATAAATTAAATTTAATAAAGATATTAATAATTAATATTTAAATAAATTAATAAAAAATTAAATTATATAAAAATGTATTTATTTTATCCATGGTTCTAAGAGCATCCACACACGTCTTGCACAAGGCTTTGCAAGATGACATGGCATGCCATGTGGCTTGCAAGGTCTTGCAAATTTAGCAACTCCTTTCACAATTAGAAAGGCCTTCCAAAACAAATATATATTAAACAAATCCATTTTTGTTTAATTTAATTAATTTGTTTGTTTGTTTAAACATTATTTATTAATATGTTTATTAAATTTAATTCATTTATTAGTTTATTGAACATTATTTTTTTATTGTCTTTATTAAAATTTCTTACCCATATTTAAAAAAATGATATTTTTATGCAATGTTTTTTATTTAAACTACTAATTGCAAACCGATTTAGTGGAAGAGATTTGGAGTCGATTTAGGGAAGAAAAAAATTAGTAATGTAATGTTTATTGTGTATTTTGTGTAATATTTGTATTTTAGTAAACTTGCATGTTTTCAATATATCCATGTATTTTATTTGTTAATTAAATTATATTTACACAAAATATAGTAAAAGAAAACAAAAGTAAAATTTTAGTTATCAATATTTTATAATTAGATTATTAGTTATATTATAATTATCTATATTATTTATATTATAATTTATTACTTTAGAAAGGAGTTTGGTTTTACATTGGTGTGGAAGATGTTATTGCAAAACTGATGTGACACTTTAGAAAGGAGTGTGGTCTTGCAATTGCAATGGTTAAGCTATTGTGGATGAATTGAACAAAATAAAAATATATAAAAAAGTTGTTGCACCATCTTAATATACTTTTTATCTCTTTTGCTTCTTACATTCTATTTTTCAAAGATTTAAGCAACATCAATCATTTGATCAGTAAAGTTTTTTTCAAGTCGTTGCTTTAATGGTTAAGCTTTTTTCAACCCTTCTTCAAACAACCATCGTAGATGCTCTAAATTAACAACACGATAGAGCATCTCCAACAACTTCCCCATTTTGGAGAAAATGGAGAATATGAGGATTTTTGGGTTGTTTTTTTTGCTCTAACAGCTTCCCCAAAACTATCTCCAAAATAGAGAAAGCAGGAGAGAGAAGAAGTTTTTCTCCAAATATGAAGTTAACCCAAAAAATGATTACCAAGTGAAAGCACTAATAAAAATCTTTGAAAAATAATATTCAAAGAGAGAAATTATATTTTAGTAAATGAATACAATATTTTAATATTATAATCATTGTTTTTTCTTCAAAATGGAGAATATGTTGAAGACAAATGTAATTTTTTTTTGAAGATTTTGATTTTTGGCTCTTCATTTTAAAGAAATTTTGGTAAAGGTGTTGAAGATGTTCTTACTATCTGTCTACATGACATTCATAGACTTTTGTGCAAGATGTATGTCGATTCTGTTACATCAATGAGTTTCGTTGAATATTCACTATAAAAGACAAAGTTCGCATGCTTTGAAATGTGTGCCCCTGATCAACACTATCTGTTGATATTTGAGAATCAATCAGGTATCCAAGTCCACTTGCATGCTGCTGATACATATCTTTGTTAGGATTTGCTTGTCCCACATAGACCAAGAGAGAAAATCTAGATAGCTTTATATTAAGAGTTCCCTACCTCTTAATAAATTGGCTAACTAGTAAGTTGTGCCAAGGACATATTTAAAGTCAAAGATGGGCCTTGGGAGAATTATGATTTACTAAACAAGCAAGTTCAACAAGTAGCAGTAGACTGTCACAAGTTGTCGGAAAGATATATTCGTAAAGAAGATGAAGAGTACGGTAGCCATAGTCATACCAACGCCGGTGACCCATCTTCCACGATTACGCGTGCGGAGATTCCTGTTATTGATGTTAGCCTCTTGAGTTCATCTCCTCTGGAGCTTGATAAGCTTAAATCTGATGTTGCCTCTTGCGGCTGCTTTCAGGTCTCTTTCTTCTTCGTCATATACATTTCTCTTAATTTATTGATCAACCAAGTGTTCTTGATCAATTGAATCGACATATGCAACTGTAGATCTATTTTTATGTTGTGATAATCTTAATCGGTAAATGAATCCATATGATCTGGAATTACAGAGATTTTGACATTTTGATCGAATCATCTTGGGGTCTCTTGACTTGAACGAGAAATGGGTAAACAGTGCGTTACGCGACTTTTTGCCCCCGCGGCTTACAAGCCGCGCACTAAACCGCGCGGTTCTCATTTCGTCGGTTTCTTGGTAGTTTGCAAGTTTGTTGTTTCTAAAACGTATAAATACCCATTCCTCTCATTTTTGGCAGAAATCAACACACAGAAAAACTCATTCTCTCAAATCCTCTCTCTATTCTTCATTGTTCTTCAAGATGGAAGTTTAGTTCGATTCGTCGGGTTCGAGACTTCGATTCTTGAACGGATTGTTGTATCCTCTAGATAGACGTCCTATATCTACGGTACGAGGGACGAATTTCTGTCTAAGGACACTGCATCGCAGGCCTCAATCCAAACAACGATCTTCTTCAACTTCGTGATCAAGAAAATCGAGTTAGTCATCTTTCTTGAACGTTTAATTATGTATTTCCATTTATATGTGAATTTCGTATATATATATATCTATATAAATAAAAATTCAGTTTTTCCATTTGATTCAAGATTGTGTGTTACGAATTTCAATTCGTGTATCTAAGTTCTAACAATCTTAGACAGAAATTTCGTTGACGATGGAAAACTCTTCCTTGTTGAAATCGAATGTGGAGAAACCCGAAAAATTTAAGGGTTCGGATTTTAGAAGATGGCAACAAAATATGCTCTTCTACTTGACGACGTTGAAAGTGTCTAACGTGCTTACCGATCAAGCACCGACACCGCCGGTTGGAGAAGGAGAAAACGCCCCATCCCAAATTGAATTGGCTATGTTCCAACGATCCTTGGATATTTGGAACGCGAACGAATATAATTGTCGGAATTTTATTCTTAATGGTTTGGATGATGGTCTTTATAACATATATTCATCCTTCACCACGGCAAGAGAAATTTGGGAGTCGTTGGAATCAAAGTACAAGACGGAAGTCGCTTGTTCCAAACGATTTATCGTGGGCAAATTCCTAAACTATAAGATGACGGATTCCAAACCGGTCGTGAAACAAGTAGAAGAAATGCAAATCTTGGTCCATGAATTGGAAGTCGAAGGTATGGGCATCAACTCTAACTTTGTTATTGGTTCAATAATTGATAAGTTACCTCCATCCTGGAAAAATTTTAAACTCTATCTTAAACATTTGTCCGAGGATATGAGTTTTGAGCAATTGATACTCAAATTGCGGGTGGAGGAGGACAACCGGATGAACGAGAAGGCGGATGCAATCTCATTGGAACCAAATGCAAACATGGTTACCGGAAACTCATCAAAGTCAAAGTTCCAAAAAGGAAAGGGAAAGGCGATGGGTTTCAAGCAAAATCTCAATGCTTCAAACCCACTATCCGTACAACGAAGGCCTTTCAAGAAGCCTGTGATGAGTTGCTGGGTATGCGGCAAGTCGGGGCATCGAGCGAAGGATTGCCGCCATAGGAGAAACCATGGTGGTCCCGGAGGAGGAGGCGCCGGAGGAGGAGGTGCCGGTGGAAACCCCCATCAAGCCAACGTGGTCAATGCTCCAAATCAATTCGTTGGAGTAATTGAGGCTTTTATGGTTACAAATGTGACCGATTGGTGGGTTGATACCGGTGCCACCAAACATATTTGCAACTCCAAGAACATGTTTGCCACTTATCAAAAAGTTGATGATGAAGAACCCATGTATATGGGTAATGCCACGACCGCGAAAGTTGAAGGGAAGGGGAAGGTGAATCTCAAGCTTACACCGGGGAAGGAACTTGTGCTCACCAATGTATTGCATGTACCGGCTATTACAAAGAACTTGATTTCTGGACCCACACTTAGTAACAAAGGATTCAAGATGGTGTTTGAATCGGATAAATTTGTGATTACTAAGGGTGGGATGTATGTTGGAAAGGGCTACCTAAATGAGGGGCTCTTTAAACTTAGTGTGATGAACAATGATGATGTAAATACTGTAAATATTGTAAATAACAATAAAATCGCAGGCCCTAGCTCTACTTCTATGTACATGCTTGACTCTTCTTCCTTATGGCATTCCCGTCTAGGACATGTTAACTTCCGATCCTTACAAAGGATGACAAAACTTGGGTTATTACCCAAGTGTTCCATGGATAACAAGATAAAATGTGAGGTATGTGTTGAATCTAAATATTCAAGCCATCCACACAAATTTGTTGAAAAGTCTAATCAAATACTTGGACTAATCCACAGCGATTTATGTGATTATAAAGCCACACCCACACGTGGAGGAAAGAACTATTATGTATCATTTATTGATGATTGCAGTAAATATTGTTATGTATACCTAATACATACCAAAGATGAAGCTTTGAATATGTTTAAGACATACAAGGCTGAAGTTGAAAATCAACTTGATAAAAGAATAAAAATTTTGAGATCCGATAGAGGAGGAGAGTATGAGTCTAAGGACTTTGCATAATTTTGTTCTCATCATGGCATAGTTCACCAAACCACGGCTCCCTATACTCCACAACAAAATGGAGTAGCCGAAAGGAAAAATAGAACATTAAAAAACATGATTAATTTAATGTTGATTACTTCGGGAGCACCACATAGTTGTGGGGTGAAGCATGCTTAACTGCAAATATGATACTTAATAGAATTCCTCATAAAAAGAGCGATAAATCACCTTATGAACTATGGAAAGGAAAACTTCCTTCCTACAAAAGGATGAAAGTGTGGGGTTGCCTTGCAAAGGTTCAAGTACCTTTACCCAAAAGGACAAAACTTGGACCAAAGACCATTGATTGTGTATATCTTGGTCCGGCAAGTAATAGTGTTGCTTATAGATTTCTGGTCTATAAGTCAAACAATGAAGATATCCACAACAACACAATTATGGAATCAATTGAGGCTGAATTCTTTGAACACATATTTCCTTACAAGGATAAAGGGAAAGAAATCTATAATCCAAGGAAGAGAGTATGTGAAGTAGAGAACACCGATAGTGTTGAGAAACCAAATGAAGAAGGTACATCGAAGGCTCAAGAAGAAAACTTGGAGCCTAGAAGAAGTAAAAGGGGAAAGATTGCTAAAGACTTTGGACCCGACTTCATGACATTCGTTGTCGATGAAGAACCTCAATCCTATAAAGCCGCCATAGATTCATCGGAGGCACCTTATTGAAAAGAGGCTATTCAAGGCGAGATAGACTCCATTGTTCAAAATAACACATGGAGATTGGTAGATTTACCACCGGGTCACAAGGTAATTGGTCACAAATGGATCTTCAAGCGGAAACTAAGACCTGATGGTACTATAGAGAAATATAAAGCTCGATTAGTTGCCAAAGGTTACCGCCAAAAGGAAGGTCAAGATTTATTTGACACCTATTCACCGGTAACACGAATCACGTCCATTAGGACATTGATGGTTATAGCAGCAATTCACAACCTACACATACATCAAATGGATGTGAAAACTGCTTTCTTAAATGGGGAATTAGATGAAGAAATATATATGCAACAATCGGAAGGTTTTGTTGTAAGAGGCCAAGAGAACAAAGTATGCAAACTTTTTAAGTCTTTATATGGACTTAAACAAGCCCCAAAGCAATGGCATGAGAAGTTTGATAACACTCTTCTATCAAATGGTTTCCAAATTAATGAGTGTGACAAATGCGTATATGTGAAACAAAGCAAGAACGCATGTGTCATAATATGTCTATATGTAGATGATATGCTAATCATGGGGACCAATTTGGATGTAATCAATCAAACCAAGAAGATGTTGCACTCCTCGTTTGACATGAAGGATCTTGGAGTAGCCGATGTAATTCTTGGGATAAAGATCCAAAGAGATCCTAACGGTTACATTCTGACTCAATCTCACTATGTTGAGAAAGTACTTAGGAAATTTGGTCACTATGATGATAGACCGGTAGTCACTCCCTTTGATCCTTCTAGCCAACTCAAGAAGAATCAAGGAGATAGTGTATCTCAACTGGAATACATTCAAGTGCTTGGGAGTTTGATGTACATTATGAATTGTACGAGACCGGATCTAGCATATACCGTGAGTAGACTTAGTCGATACTCACATAACCCAAGTAAGGATCATTGGTATGCACTTATAAGAGTGCTTCGATATCTCAAATACACAATGAACTATGGGTTATACTATACCAAATATCCTCCCGTACTAGAAGGATATTGTGATGCAAATTGGATTTCCAATCATTCTGAAAGTAAGTCCACAAGTGGCTATGTGTTTACACTTGGTGGTGCATCCATATCTTGGAAATCTTCAAAGCAAACCGTAAATACACGGTCCACCATGGAAGCCGAATTCGTAGCCCTAGATAAAGCTGCCGAAGAGGCAGAATGGCTTAAAAGCTTCCTAGAGGGTATTCCCTTGTGGCCTAAGCCTGTTACCGTCGTTTGCATACATTGTGATAGTATGGCTGCTCTTACAAGAGCAAAGAATCAAATTTATAACGGGAAATCAAGACATATAAGGCGTCGCCACAAAACGATACGAAACTTGCTTAAGAATGGAATAATTTCCATCGATTATGTAAAGTCAAAGGAAAATATCGCAGATCCTTTGACAAAAGGCCTTAATAGAGAACAAGTCTCTTATACATCGAGGGGAATGGGCTTAAAGCCAATTCAATGAGTTCTACTCGGCGGAAACCTAACCTTGCAACATTGGAGATCCCATGGTCTAGGTTCAATAGGACAACTAGTTGAGGAAAACTCAAGACCGAATACACAGGTACGCCTATTCCTATGATGTTTATTTAGTGTATTTTCCGTTGATGATTTAGGGATGAATTCTTATTCTTAATAATACTGATAGCTTGTTGGTGGAACACAACGGAATGTTCTTGATCAGTATTACCTATATGAGACTGATGTGGGGTCGCATCTTTGAGGACTGATATGGCTACGTCTTCTAAACTTCTCATGAAGAAGGATTGTTCACGACCGAAATGAACACAACGGTAAGAGTCAACTATTCATAAACATGATTTGTGTGATATTCATTGACTTGACTTACTACAAAACGTGGCTAGTTCAAGACCCACCGTCACTACCCACAAAGTAGGTCCGATGAATACTCACTATGAACGGTTCAAGTCACCTAGACACCTTTTCTGATGCATTTCATGTTTATTTCCTGAATAAGAACAATAAATACTTTGAGAATATCTTATTTTCTATTCAAATGTGGGGTATTATTAGAGTTTGAATAGAAAATGTGGGGTATTGTTGGGATTTGCTTGTCCCACATAGACCAAGAGAGAAAATCTAGATAGCTTTATATTAAGAGTTTCCTACCTCTTAATAAATTGGCTAACTAGTAAGTTGTGCCAAGGACATATTTAAAGTCAAAGATGGGCATTGGGAGAATTATGATTTACTAAACAAGCAAGTTCAACAAGTAGCAGTAGACTGTCACCAGTTGTCGGAAAGATATATTCGTAAAGAAGATGAAGAGTACGGTAGCCATAGTCATACCAACGCCGGTGACCCATCTTCCACGATTACGCATGCGGAGATTCCTGTTATTGATGTTAGCCTCTTGAGTTCATCTCCTCTGGAGCTTGATAAGCTTAAATCTGCTGTTGCCTCTTGCGGCTGCTTTCAGGTCTCTTTCTTCTTCGTCGTATACATTTCTCTTAATTTATTGATCAACCAAGTGTTCTTGATCAATTGAATCGAAATATGCAACTGTAGATCTATTTTTATGTTGTGATAATCTTAATCGGTAAATGAATCCATATGATCTGGAATTACAGAGATTTTGACATTTTGATCGAATCATTTTGAGGTGATGATCCTGCCAAAGTTGATTTATATTCAAATCAGACTCATCTCGTGTAAACAAAATTAAGGTATATATTTGTTAATTCATCTCCCAATTAACAAAATTAAAACCAAGAATTAGTACAAAACCATTAAATAGCACTTGGACTTTTATTGAAACAAGCTAGACCATCAAATATCACTTGGATTTATATAGAGAGAGTTTTAAATACAAACCCTCTAATTAGTACAAACCAATCTCAACCGTCCATCTAATATAATGAATATGTTGTTCAATAAATATTTGTTTCCTGGTATGAATTGTTGATCATAATTAACCAACTCTAGTAATCTTCACTAAATTTATAGATCATAATAAACGAACCCTTCTCATTTTGATTTAAATGATGTATAAGTTAGGTATATATTTGTGAATTCTCATTAGGTCTAAGTTACAAGGGCACAAACATGTAGTGGTCATTTTCCTACTTTGCCTATTTGACTATTGTTTACAACAAGTTTTGAATATTATGAATGATCAATTTGGAAAAATGGTTGAAATCCGCTTTTCTCGAGAAACTACTCAGTTTGGTGAGATATTGTTACGAACTTTTTACAACAAAAAATTCAAGACATTTTTGTTCGTGGGTATTTCTATTCTTGAAATTAGATTGGATTTCAGGCAATTAACCATGGAATTGAAGGTTCATTTTTGGAGAAAGTTCGCCAAGTCGGTAGACTCTTCTTCAAATCATCAGTGGAGGAGAAGAAGAAATGCTTGAGAGCAGATGATGATGTTGAAGGGTATGGGAATGACATGGTTCTCTCTGATCAACAAACCATTGATTGGAATGATCGGATTTATCTCACTGTTCTTCCAAAACACCAACAAAGGCTTCAATTTTGGCCTCAAAATCCTAATCATTTCAGGTAAATCTCCTAGATTATCACATAATCCAATCATTAATCTGATAGTGATTTAAACGGTGTTTGTAGAGTTTTAATATGAAGAGAAGTGAAACATATGAGTACCAAGTCCTTTTGGGTAGAATCATGAACTGCAAAAATGGTACATGGAAATTAATAGATTTCACTGAAAGGCAGCTTATGCTATATTCTTTTACATTTTACTCAAAATGTTGATTTAGGAGTGACCAATTATTATGCAATCGTGATGTCTCATGGAGGTTCTTGATGAATATAGCTCCAAAATAGAGTTGATTAGTGAAGTTGTTCTTAAGGCCATGGCTAGATCATTAAACTTGGAGGAAAATTGCTTCTTGAACCAATACGGAACGAATTCATCAATGAGTGCAAGATTTAACTATTACCCTCCTTGTCGATGGCCTAATAAAGTGTTGGGAGCCAAGCCACACGCTGATAGTTCCGCAATCACAGTTATGTTGCAAGACGAAGAGGTTGAAGGCCTTCAAATCTTGAAAGATGATCAGTGGCTTGGAGTTCCTATTCTTCGTGATGCTCTCACCATCAACGTTGATGATCAAATGCAGGTAATCGTTTTTGTTTTCATGCTTTTGTCACAGCTCCAAATCGATCTTATTCATCAAGAAAGATATGTTTGGTTTGGTTATGAACACTGGAACCCAATAAGTTATATTGATAATGTAATGTTGGATCATACAACTTGCACTTAATTTGATCCACCATTATTTTTACTTGATTACAAAAAATAAAATTGCAGATAATGAGTAATGGGATATTCAAGAGCCCGGTGTGTTGATAGTTAACCTAAACTTTTGGGTTAAAATTAGTAAGTCAGAAAAAGTATATATATATATATATATATATATATATATATATATATATTTATAAGTAGTTATTTTAGTGAAAGGGTGTGACCATTCATGAAGAGGTGTGATGCTTCATGAAACAACACAACCTTTACCGAACCATTGCGATGGTTCGATGGCACCTTTTCAATGTGTATAAATAGGGTCAATGTATTTGTGATTTGTATGAACAAAAGTTGCAAGTACCAATCAATAGCAAGCATATTTATATATTACCTGTGATTTTTGTTCATCATAGCAAGTTTTATTCCAACAATTGGTATCAGAGCAAGACGATTCTGGAGAAAGTAGCCGCAAGTAAGAAGGAAGATACCTGTTCCATTCAACCGATTTAAGAAGCTTTTGATTTAGGAGAAATCGATACAGAAGAAATCGAATCGAATTTCAGAAAGAAAATCGAATACAGCCATCGATTCAGGAGGAATCGAACCAAATCGGTGCAAAATCGAATCAGAGTCAAAGGGCTCAATCGGAGAAAAATCGCCGGAGAACAAAGCGATTGAAGAAGAATCGTCGGAGAAGAAAGCGATTGAAGAAGGAACCGCCAAGAAGGTTTACGTTTCCATTTCTTCCCAAATTCCTTTTGACCCAATTTTAGAATTAGGTTAAATAGAAAATTAATAAAGAGATTTTATTAATAAATAAAAAAAACAACAAACGTTTTTATCTATAAAGATTTTTTATATTAAGATATACTTTAATTAAAATTATAAGGATTTTTTTGAAAAAATCTTATATTTTAATTAAGGAAGGAAAAATAAAAGGGACAAAAGAAGGAAGTTTTTTTAAGATTGTTCTTAGAAAGAAAAAAGTAAGGGGGAAGAAAGAAAGCAAGCAAGTAAAAACCGAATCCTAGTGATTCTTAGCAAGTCAAAACCGAATCCTTAGGTTCATAGCAAGTTCCGAACCTTAAAATTCAAATAGCAAGTAGAACCCTTGATTCAAACCAACAAGAAATTAGAATCATTGAGGTTTAATATCAGCAAGAAAGGATCAATTATTTTGATCAAAGCAAGCAAGAGCCAGATTAGCAAGTGGGTCTGGAAATACAATATTGATTAGCAAGTTGGTCAATATTGAGCAAGTTTAGCAAGAAAACCTGGTTAGCAAGTTGGCCAGTAGTAAGTAAGTGTTTTGATCTTTTGATTAAACACAAGAGCAAGAAAACCAGAAACCATCTCGGTTCTGATTTGTAAGAAATAAGCAAGTTAAAAGCAAGCAAGTAAGCATGGTAGAAAAAGAAGGTGACAAACATGATAACGCATCAAGCAGTGCATCAGTTCGAGAACAAGGAAATGTTTTACTACAATGTCCAAAATTGACTGAAACAAACTACACGACGTGGGCATTGTTGATGGAAACAATATTGAAGGCCCATGGTCTGTGGGAAACAATTGATGCTGAAAATGCAGTGGATGAGAAGAAAGCACATATATCAAAGGCAATGATCTTTCAAACATTGCCCGAAGATGTTCTAATGCAGGTAGCACAGTGCTCGACTACAAAGGAAGTTTGGGACTCAATCAAAGTTCTGTTCATTGGAGTAGACTTAGTTCAGAAAGCACGTTCGCAAACTTTGAGGAGTGAACTAGAGTCATTAAAGATGAAAGAAAGTGAAACTGTAAGTGGTTTTGCAAGCAAATTGAGCAATATAAGGGCAAAATTTAGTAATCTTGGAACTACGCTCGAAAGCAAGATAATTGTGAGGAAACTACTCAATTCGGTTCCAAAGAAGTTTTTACCGATCGTGGCAACTATTGAACAATATCAAGATTTAGACAAAATGTCGTTTGAAGAAGCCGTTGGAAGATTAACAGCCTTTGAAGAACGAATCAAAAGTCAAGACACGCCAGAGGCAAATGATCAAGACAAACTTCTGATGGCAAGTTCAAACAACCAAAGTCGTGGTAAAGGGAGAGGTAAAAATTTCAACAACGAAGCCAAGGAAAGCCTGAAATGGAAGAATAGTCCAAATGCACGTGGAAGAAGTACGAGTCAAGGAACTAAAGACAAGAGCACCTTCAGATGTTATGAATGTGGTGACTTCGGCCATTTTGCGAGGGAATGTACGAAGTGGAAAGACAATAAAGACAAGCAAGAAGAGTCTTATCTCATTAATGATGACGAAGGACCAACGCTGCTGTGAAAAGTAAGATAAAAGCAAGTTGAAGACCTACCTTAAACCAAAGTTTAGTTTAAGGGGGAGTGTTGATAGTTAACCTAAACTTTTGGGTTAAAATTAGTAAGTCAGAAAGTATATATATATATATATATATATATATATATATATATATATATTTATAAGTAGTTATTTTAGTGAAAGGGTGTGACCATTCATGAAGAGGTGTGATGCTTCATGAAACAACACAACCTTTACCGAACCATTGCGATGGTTCGATGACACCTTTTCAATGTGTATAAATAGGGTCAATGTATTTGTGATTTGTATGAACAAAAGTTGCAAGTACCAATCAATAGCAAGCATATTTATATATTACCTGTGATTTTTGTTCATCATAGCAAGTTTTATTCCAACACGGTGCATAGGGTGTTGATAAACTCAGAAAACGAAAGGATGACTGTAGCTATGTTCTGCATACCCCAAACTGAAAAGATCATTGGACCCGTGGATGAGCTCATTTCGGATGAAACACCAAGGTTATATAAGAATGTTGCATTTACTCTCGACTTCTTTTTCAAGAATTATCAGCAAGGTAAGAGAGCCATCGATGCTTGCAAGATTTGACAAGATGGTATTTTCGATGTTCCTTAAAGCTTTTATATGTTGTAAGTTTATATTATATGTGTACTTTATAGATGTGAATTGCATATTAATATGTTTCATTAGAAAACGAACAAAATATACAAGATATCTACGATGTAAAACAAAATATACAAGATATCTACGATGTAAATGTCGCGCAAACTATCATTATTACATTGCAATGTTTTCTTTTTGGTCTTACATTTATATTTAGGATTATAACTTTTGTCAAAGTGTTTACATGATGTCTTGAAGGAACAATATTGATACAGATTCTAAGCTTGCTTTTGATATTTCTTTAGTGTAGCCTGTGTAGGAACTTTTATCTTTTGTGAGAACCATAGAAATCCTCTCGTATATGATACACCTTTAATATATAGACCGACATGATTTTATGTCACAATATTGACTATTCAGAGTAACACTATATGCAAATTAATATAAATCGGTTGGGTTTCATATCACCTCATATTAATGTTTTCACCATTTCAAACTTTTAGGGTTAATACATACTTTTACGAATCATCAATCTTAGAATCAAAAGTCCATGTTGGTTGTAACTTGAGATCTTATTTTTGTTGTAGATATAGAGGAATACTTAAATTATGCATTCAATATTAGGTAATAAGGAAGTCCATAATGTATGGAAAAACAAGGTTGATTTTGAAATCCTAAATATAGATATATGGTGGATAGTCCCATATGGTTGATAATTTTTTCAAAATGAATGACCTTCTTAGTTAACTAGTTTAGTACCCGCGCAATGCGGCGGGATGCAATATTCAAATAAATGTAAGCAAAAAATAAAAATAGAAATTACAATCATGCAATATTCATACGGTTTGGGTTTGGTTTATAACTGAAGTCTTTTATGTCTAAATTTTTGTTTAAACAAAATAGAAATTACAATCATGCTTTAATCATATACAATCATCACTCAAAACCTCTCGATAAACCACATTTGATGTGTAAACTCCTTTCGGTTTGAACTTTTTGGTAGGCTTCACTAATATCTTTGTAGTGCCACGTGATATACCTCTGGATAACTATTAAGTTTTTAAATTCTAAAATCGCCAGCTATAGATAACACTAAAATCGCAAGCTATAGATAACACTAAAATCGCCAGCTTAGTTTTTAAAATTAAAATTAATTTTGTAATATCATTTATTCACTAAAATTAAAACTAAAATTAACACTATGAAATATTGATTATTCATGGAAGTTGATTGTTTACTTGTTATGGTCTGTTTCAAACACCCCAAACAACTCGCTTCCTAGATGATCCCTCTAGAAGAAGGCGATTCTTTGGCCGTTTGTTTACCTTTTAATAGTTCCATTAAGAGGCAACCTCTGAATCGCTTTTAGGTGAATCTTGCTTAACAAAAAAAAGTTTGCCCCTTAATGGTTCTAAAACCTTCTGAATGATTTTGTATCGTGGGCCTCCCTTAACCATTTAGCACTCTAATTTCATTCTAAACAATTACAAAACGATCCTATTTCATATTGTACTATATCATAAGATCCTCTTAATCATTCTGACCACTTAATCATTCTGCACCACACCATTCAGCAACTGCCAAACAGCCAATCTTTCTAGTTACTTTGATATGTGAATTTACATTGAGCATGGGAACCAAATGAATAAAAAGATTCATTCCATCTTTATCTCCTTCAATCTCGCATTCCATGTTCTGATCCCAAGCAGTAGTAACTTCATTTTCCTCAAGCAGTACTAATGATGTTCCAGCAGTATTAACTTCGATATGCATAAGCAGCACTAACAGTTTTCGTAAGACACCAGCAGTACTAACATTGTTCCAGCAGTATTAATAATGTTCTAGCAGTAGTAATATACCAGCAGTATTAACATTGTTTCAGCAGCATTAATGTCTCAGCAGTACTAACCTTGATCTAGCAGTAGTATCTTTGTTCTGGCAGTACTAACGTTGATCTGGCAGTATTAATGTAGTTCTGGCAGTACTAACCATACTTAGCATATCTTCAGTTCCCAACAATCTCCCCCTAACTTGACTTTTAGAAAGAGAAGTCAAGTTTTTCAGATGATGCTTCCAAAACCTAATCATGCATGCCTAGATCAGGATTCAATCCCAGACTTTGATTGAGAGTCCTTCTTACCAGATATCTTGCCATCTCAGAATCTTTGTCACTTACCAACTTAGCATGCAGCATTCCAGTCAACCTTTTCATGCTGTGTTTGTATACTACATCTACCAAATAATATTCATGAAATGTATGATCAAGAGTGATGACATACACTCCACAATTCTCAATGAGCATCCAGTTGGTAATGACTTGAAAATTCCTTGCTATCAAATACTGAACTGCTTCTGGTTTGAACATTAAGCACAAGTATTCAAGAACCATCTTGGTGATAGACATACCTTGCTCTGTCAGCATGTTTCCATATAGCCTCATTCCATCCTTGAACATCTCTTCTATGTCAGATCTTGAGCATGTTCTGATGAGTCTTCCCCATGTAGAACAGACTTCAAACTTTCCATCTGCTCTCTTTATTCTAATGTACTCCTTTCTCCCTTCTTTCAATGTGTCCCAGAAGATGATCTCAGGAGCCATAGAAGCTAATGGTTTAACTTTAATTGGATTAGTATCAACCACAGTAATATACATATCACATTGTGCATTTGATTGTGATTGTACATTGCTTGGTTGACCTGATGAGGTTGCCACTTCTTCTTCAGCAGCCTTTTGATCATCTTTCTCTTTCACAACTTCCTCCTTAGCTTCTTCTATGATGGGTTCCACTCTGGGCTTCTTTACAAATTTCTTCTTTGAAGCTATGGACTTTGTTCTTGGTCTTTTGCTTGACACCATTTTGGTTCTTTTGAGTGATTTAGCAGCTTCAGGAGTGGTTTCAGTTGTTTCCTTAGTTTCTGCTGCTTCAGGGATGATTTCTGCTGCCTTATGTTTTTCAGCAGCAATAACCATTTCTGCTGCTATAGCTGTTACTGCTTCTTTTATAACCTTTAATGCTGCTGCTTCAACACTCTCCTTCACAATCCAAAATATCTCTGCATCAATCTCGGTTTTAGTTGCAGGTACTGCCTCCTTCTCTCTTTCAGAAACTGCTGCATCAATTGTTTCTACTTCTTTTGCAACCTCAGCAGCAGTAACCGTTTCTGCTGCTGGTTCTGTTTCTGCTTCCTTTGTAATATTAGCAGCAGTAACCGTTTCTGCTTCCTTTGTAATATTAGCAGCAGTAACCGTTTCTGCTGCTGTTTCCGTTTCTGTTGCTTTCTCACTTTCAGCTTCCTTTTCAACTTCTGTACCCTGCTCATCCTCCCCCTCAACCTTATACTCATACTCCCCCTCAATTTTTGCATCCTCCATGTTTATATCAGATTCTGACTCCCCCTTTTTGGAAGCATCAGTGGTTGAGCTTCGCCTTTTCAGAACAAACTGAGCTTTCTTTCTTCTTTGTAGCAGCTTTGTGATCATCTTCTTATTCTTCTCTATCTTGGTGTTTTGATAAAGAACCACCTTTTTAAGCTCATCTATCTCCTTCTGCTGATCCATTACCTCAATGTTGATGTTTGCTATGGTTTCCATCAATTCCTCGTACGTATATCTATCCTCACCCTGTTTAGGAGTGTTTACCTCCTTTAAAGGATCATTGGAAGTGTTAGCAGGTGTCTCTTGCCTAGCAAAAGCACTACCTACCCCCTTGGTTTCTTGGCACCTGGGACCTCTGGATGATTTCTCACCCTGAGTTGCCGTGAGGAAGGTCTTAGTTATTTTACCACTGACCTTCTCTTTGCTAGCAGAAGTAGTGGCAGCCTTGCGACTCACATGCTCAACCTTCTCCTTAGTGAGCACCTTCTTGGGGTTGGGAGACACCCCTGTGGTTTCCCTTTCGATATTCTCCATTGGAGAATGCTCCAACAGAGGGCTTAAAGGCTTCGGGCTCTTAGGAGATATATCAAGGGAAGGAACCTTGTGTACCTTTCTTCTTTCAAACTTTTTGGTTATTTTGGGATTGGGTCTTAAGAGAATGGACGGAGGGATTTCTTTGGTGATGGAAGGTTGGGATTGGTCATCAGTGGGTGTGTCTAATGGGGGCCTTGACCCTGATGCCATACCTTCAGTGGTGTGGGACACAACCATCATTGTAGAGAACAATGGTGTGTCAACTCCTTCCGAGTCCCTAGGAAGTCTTTTCATATTTGAAAAAACCTTCCCTTTAGGGGGTTTTGGCACATATACCTCATCAAACTGAGGTAAATCCGTCAATTCCTTAGTTATCACTTCTTGAACAAACCTTGGATACATATAAAACCGCTTTTTGGATTCCAAGTTTGATACAAGATCATTGAAAAGCATTGCTGAAAAATTGAACTTTCTGGCAGTGGCTAAGCAGACCAAGGCATAAGCAATGGTACTGCTAAACTCACTCCATCCAGTTGTTTTCTTTGAAATACAGTGCATAAGAGTATGAACAAGAAATCGCCATTGAGTAAAAAACTTTGACTTGTAGAATTTAAAAACTCCAATGGGACCTTCATACCCCATTCTTTGTAAAGTTGAGTATAGTTCTTCATTGGGAATAGAAGATATACCTGAGGCATCATCTAGTCGAAGAGTGATGCGAATGAGTTCTTCTGAAACTTTCAAGGGTTTGTCACATGCCCTTGTTTGGATGACTTTCTGCCCATCTTCGGATTCCACGGTGGCATTGGCCCAGAATTGCGTCTGATGCTCGATGTAGATAGTCGGATTCACCGTTAGGGCATAAGAAATATGTGTGGACTTGAGAAAATCCACAATGTCGTGAAATCCTGCGGCCTGCTTTGGCTTCTGAAGCATCGCAATCTCATTATGCTCGTCGACAAACTCCATAATCGTTGTTCTTCCTGAGGATTTTGATAGAAAACACAGAGATTCTAGGGAGAAGAGGTTAGAGCGATAGAGAAGAATTGAATGCAGAAAGACGTTATGAGCGTTGGCGGGCTAAAAGAGTATTTATAGCAGTATTAGCCCTAGATTTTCAAAAGCAGTATTAACGACATATGCAGTATTAACCACGAAGCAGTATTAACTGCACAACAGTATTAACTACAAAGCAGTATTAACTACAAAGCAGTATTAACCACACCTGCAGTATTAACTGCACAGCAGTATTAACTGCAAAGCAGTATTAACTGCAAAGCAGTATTAACTACAAAGCAGTATTAACTACAAAGCAGTATTAACCACACCTGCAGTATTAACTACAAAGCAGTATTAACTACAAAGCAGTATTAACCACACCTGCAGTATTAACTACAAGGCAGTATTAATGGCTAGAACACTGGCAGTAGTAACTCTTCACGGACAGTAGTAACTACAATCATGCTTTAAACAAAATAGAAATTACAATCATGCTTTAATCATATACAATCATCACTCAAAACCTCTCGATAAACCACATTTGATGTGTAAACTCCCTTCGGTTTGAACTTTTTGGTAGACTTCACTAATATCTTTGTAGTGCCACGTGATATACCTCTGGATAATGCCACATAAAGTTGCCCGTGTGAGAATACCGGTTCTGGTAGATAAACACCTACCACCGGAATTGTTTGTCCTTGAGCTTTATTAATTGTCATTGCAAAACAAAGTCGAATTGGAAATTGCTTTCTCTTCAATTTAAATGGGAAAATGTCATCTTCGGACGGACATAGAGGAATTCTTGGTAAAAATACCCTCTTACGAGTATGTTGACCAACAGCTATTTCCGCATCAATGACGTTCGGTTGAAAGCCTCTGCATATCAACCTTGTGCCGTTACATAATCCATTCGAAGGGTCGATATTCCGCAACAGTATTATTAGGCATGCAATTTTAAGTCGGAGGTAATGAGGGGGCAAACCGCTAACAGTCAGTGAGTTTAAGAATTCCACTGGATACAAGTTATTCTTATCGTCTTCTGCTTCGTCAAAACTATAGTAAACTTGTTCCTCTCCGCAGAATCTTTCGATCAACTGATCATTAATCTCGTCGACATGCTCATTTTTAGTTGTTAGTATCGCCCTTGAAACGATATAATCTGAAGCAGTCCCGTTGGTTTGCAGAGAAGGAAATATTGCATCGATCAAAGCATCCTTCGATTCATCTTGTTTGGTGTAAGGAATGGCCATGTCATCAGGTATGCGAATAAAGTTTCCGTCCACAGTTTCTTCTTCTCCATCACCGACTCGTAACAGAAAATCTGAAAACCATCGATCAGTAAGTGCTCTCATATTGATCGTTAACCGCAACTTTTTAATCGAAGACCAAATAGGTGACATCCGTAGGCTAGAGTCTACAATCTGTGCTCGGGTACCTTTTCTCGTTACTGGCAACACCTGTCTAAAATCACCTCCCATAATCATTATCTTTCCACCAAATGGGAGTTGCACCCCAGTGATGTCTTGCATTGTTCTATCGAGTGCCTCCACTGCTTGCCTCTTTGCCATTGATGCTTCATCCCAGATGATTATTTTTGTATCTCGGAGTAGTTGAGCAGTTCCACTTTGTTTTTTTATATTGCACACAGAATTATTACTAAGACTGAGAGGAATCTTGAACCGAGAGTGAGCCGTTCTCCCCCCTGGCATGTTATTAGCGGCGGCACCCGATGAAGCGGTCGCAAGTGCAATATATCCACGGGAACGAACATTAGCGAGCAAAGCTTTGTACATAAATGTTTTTCCGGTTCCACCTGGACCATCTACAAAAAACACACCCGGACGATCATTATCTACATGACTCATGATCTCATCAAATGCATGTTTCTGGTCGGGATTTAGAGAGTCTCGGGCACGCAAATCTTCGTCTTCCACGATTATGGAGTACTCCTCTTGTACCTCACGAAATGCCCGTGATTCTAAATTGGCGGCTGCATTTATGTTTGGAAGATCGAAATCATCGAGGTTCTTACCCATAGATTGTAAAAAGACCGAGATATCTGTAAGAACCATATTTTGGACTATCTCAGCATTTTCGTAGTGTCGTCTGTAATCCTCAGAGAATGAATCATAATGTTCATCCCATAACTTGCGAACATCTCCCGGCTCACAATAAATCAAGATCGTTGCGAATAGTCGTCTAAGAGCATTGGGAAACTGAAATAAGGAGGCCTCAGCAAGACAATGCGATAAATTACCGTCGGTCTCTATCAAACCTCTCTCAAGAGCTGCTTTTCGAAATGTCGGGTGTAATACGCCATTAACCGTGTAAAGATCTTCAAAGCATGTAGGTCCACTAACATGCGAGAGAAGTAGGCGTAGATAATACCGTTCTCCTTCAGCAGGGTTAGCATGAACCAGTCGTCCTCTCGTTGGTCTTCGGCTCCGAGTATTCCATTTACGTGTTTTGTCATTCCATGTGTAATGTCTCGGAAAATCTTTGTACAAATATTGTCTCGCACTCATATCTGTTTTATTCCTCTCAAAAAATGCGGTCAACATTGATCTCTTATCCTTCTCTCTGTCAACAATATCTGTCATAATATCATTCTCTGTGAACCTAACAAACTGCTTATTCGGAAGATGGACCTGCAAAGCCATCACACAAGGGTGGATTTTAGATAGAGGAAAGCTAAAAATCCGCCAAATCGCCTCAGGTGGAGAAACATATCGTGCATCTTGAAATCTTTTTATCTCGTTAATAACAACCTCTTCTCTATCAGGATCGACATGAATAACCTGTTTGTCATGACCTTTGTAAACATACTTGAAAATATATTTCACAGATATTATACTTGAGCAAACCTCAACATTGATGTGACAGTTGAACATCATTAGCAACTTTGGGTTATATGGGACCACCCATCTATTATCTAGGATACCGCCTCGGACGTCCGCCTGTATTCCATTGTTTCTCCTCCTATACATCGGATATGAGTTATCTGCTTGCGTCGTCTTGTCGTTGAATTGTTGAGGATATCTAAAACGACATTTTCTTGGCTCACCTTGCATACAAGGGCTGCATGGTTTTAAATGACCGCAAGGACCATGCATCATGTGCATTATCACCAATTGATGCATTTCAGGATACTTTGTTGGGTCCGGGATTTCGGCACACACGACCTTGTCGTAATGGTCTGGGTTTGTAATCTTGTGTTGCGGCTTCATTATCATGAGGAAATGTGCATGTGGTAATCCACGTTTTTGAAACTCGATGACATAAACATATGCCTTAACCTCGCCGAGGATGTGCTTCTTGAAGAGTTGATTTTTGAGATCCTCCAATTTGGCACGAAAAACCCTTGCAACAAGGTCCGGCCTATCTTGTGCCCTCTGACCGTCCTTTAACTCTTGACGGATTTCAGGCCATCCTGGATTACACGTCATGGTAAGGAATATATCAGGTTTCCCGTCATCTTGAACTAAAGTCATGGCATCCATAAATCGTCTCCGCATATTACGTGGGCCTCCGATAAAACTTGCAGGAAGCACAACCCGTTGTCCAACTTTACTTGGTTGACCCTCACCAGCATTGACGCAATCCACAACACCTTGGTATAAATCTGATCTTATCTTCGACTGGTTTTTTTCAATAAAATACAAACGTGAAGTCTCTATCTTGATGTACATGTCTACAACAAACTGTTGAAACAATCTTCCCCCCGATAGAATCACGTTCTTAGTCGGCCGAATTTGGAACTTGTAACAGTAATAATCTCGCATCGTTACTGTTTTCCTACCCCCTCTCGAGCTAACGTCTGCGTAGTATTGATTTTCAATAGTATAAATTAATAAATGAGTGGATAAGGTAAGAAATATATGTGATAATGTTCGTACCTTCAAGATCTTCGTCCAAGTTTTCGTCCTCATTAACAATTTCATCGATGCATACTCCATGTCTGGGTATCCTCGGATGCCATCCAGACTCACCGTTGGGGAAAAACAAAGGATATGATAAGGGATCATAACAACTATAGTGATGTTCAATTCTTTTACTGTAGTCGGATCTCCCATACACAACAATACTTCTCCTATATGCAGTGATGTTGTCATTTCCTTCAACCCAAATACCAGCAACCTGTACAATGGTAGAATTTTCTTTAGTACCATGCATATGATGCATTTTATTTTAAATAAGATAAAATAAATACTTGTATTTCAACCTCAGATGTGGTCGGTCGGTTGTACACCCTCTGGTCAAGTTCCACGGAAGCATTCAACGTGACTCTATAATTGTCGAGAGGTCCTAGCTCCGCAAGGGTTCGAAACGTTCTCACGTATGGATTTATAGAAAGCACACGAGTCAAAATTTCAGTGACGTTTCTATCAAGATTTGGCCATTGTAGCCTATGCGAAAACTCAGAATCGGCATCATAAAAGTAAAGTTGTAAGTACCTAGGTTTTCCATCCCTAGGAACTAATTGATCAATTCTATGATATATTGCTCCTTGAGCACGAAACGTATATACTCCAGATGACATATTGTTCACATTATTATCCAAAGTTACTCCCATTGACGCGAAGGAAAAGTTTGTGTTATATGCACGAATATTGTGCATAAACACTTTGCCTAACTCTGACTCCATTGTAAATAGATTGCATAGTTCTCCAGGAATGGGTGAGTATGCCAACTTTGTCTTCCCAATCATGCAACAAAAGGAAGGGAACTCAAATTCGAACAGTTTTGCTCCACAATGTTCACATGCATTTTGTTCCTTCAAGAGACGATGTTGTGTAGGGACACCATCATAAACAAAACTGTATGGATCCTCGTGCTGGGTCTCAATGTTTCTATTATTTTCCCTCATTCGTTGACGATAGTTCCGATTAATAATTTGTCTCCTTTGAGCAATAGTTAGTGCACTGACAGGGGTTGTTTCACTGATAACGCTTGTTCCTTGTGTATTAACAGCGTTTCTGTTATTTTCTTTGCCTCGTTGATAATAGTTTCTATTAACAGTCTTTCTTCTTTGAGCAAAAGTTAACTCACTGACAGGGGTTGTTTCACTGGTATTCCCTTGCGTCGTCTCCAATGGAAAGATATTTGTCATGTGTTGACTACTTCCTTCGCCAAGCGCTATGTAAGACATTTGAATATGAAAATTAAGATTATTATAAATAAATGGTAAGATAGAGATCAAAAAGAAATACTAACTTGGAGATTCTTGATTCACGACTTCGTCAAAAAGAGGTTGCAGTATTCCACGTTTATTTTGAATGCCTATGACAAAATACCTAATTTCATTTAGTCTCTATTTTATGTCAATTGAAAAGTACAAAATAATAATAATGCATAGTTTTTACCGTTGAAGTTATCATGTGTCAACCTCGAACGTAATTGGCTTGTTCCTTGTGTTAGACAACCTAAGGGGGGGGTAAGGTTGTATTTTAAAACTTTTACTTTCAAAAAAATCTTTTACAAATAAATACAGTACAGAAACAGTATAAATAAATCAGAGTATACAAATAATAACGAAGAGTGTAAATATAAACAAATACACAGAGATTATATAAATAAATATAAATGCAAAGCAGTTTATATAAACAAATATAATAAAGCACAGCGGAATAAATAAAGAGATAAGGGATAGAGATACTTGACACAGAGATTTACTGATTTACCACCAACTGTGATAAACCAGCAGCCGAGACACTTCTCGACACGATCCAATAAATGTATTCTTTACGGTAGAAATACAAACCAAGTACAAAGGTATTTGTAATAGTTTCTCAAGCCTCTGCTATGAGATAAACAGGATCACACACCCGTTATTCAAATACTTACAAGAGGAGTATAACTCACAATGGGTAATCACTCTTGTATAATATCTCACACTTGGATATTTTATAAAAAATGTTTTATAAAATATATATATATAAATGAGAGAGCTGAGAGTTGAGAGTTTGAATGCTGCTTGTTACTGTTGTGTGGTCTGGTCTTTTATGCTTCATCACCAACAGCTTCTTTATATATCAGCATCTCCAACGGCATTGTGCATCCGCGGTATACCGCCAAATGCATGCGGTATACCGCCGTCAGAAAAGGTGACTGACACACCAACGGCTACATGCAAAGTTGGCAGGAATTATGTACCCGCGGTATACCGGCTGTACCGCCGCGGTATACCGCCGTCAGGAAAAGGTAACTTCAACCAATCAGAGATGCACACGGCCTGCCGCGGTATACCGGCTGAACACCCGCGGTATACCGGCAAAAGTGTACCCGCGGTATACCGGGTATTCTCCACGGTATACCGCCGTCAGAAAAGACAGCTTCCAGGACTGCAACCAAATCTGCTGGATCTTCTTAAAACCTTATTAAAATTAATTGTTGGGTTTTTAGAAATATCCAAGTGGTATATTATTTTAGGGTGTTTATCATTATTAGTTATAAACAATAATGACGACGTAAACACTTCCGTCTTGAACCCTTCAGATTAAATCTTCGTGTTCTTCAACAACTGCACACTTGGATTAAATTGTTAGATAAACAATAATACGGTGTGTTTGTAATCATCAAAATAAATATATATAAATATATAGAGATGTGGTACACTTGCACCAACAATCTCCCCCTTTTTGATGATGACAAACACAACCGCTAAGCAAGAGCATATGCGGTTTCTCTCCCCCGTTTGTCGAAACAAAAAGGGTCAAGAAAGACGGTATGCTTCCCCTCGAGAGATGCTCCCCCTCAAAATATGCATATAATTGAGGTAGCATAAACTCATGGGTAAAGAGCTAAAACGCTCCCCCTCAAATTAATAACGATATCAATTTGATTTTATAAAAAATGAGGGATAAAATAAAATGCAAAAAGCAATAGAGACAAAGATATACAAACCAATACGAAACACTTGCACCAAAACGGATCTTAAGGCTTCAATATTCGGTTAAATTTTATGTGATAAAAAAAAATCACCACGTATTATGACCTCGTCAGGTAACCACGTATTATAACCTCGGCAGGTAACCACGTATTATAACCTCGGCAGGTAACCACGTATTATAACCTCGGCAGGTAACCACGTATTATAACCTCGGCAGGTAACCACGTATTATAACCTCGGCAGGTAATCACGTATTATAACCTCGGCAGGTAACCACGTATTATAACCTCGGCAGGTAACCACGTATTATAACCTCGGCAGGTAACCACGTATTATAACCTCGGCAGGTAACACCTACAAAAGGCAAAGAAAATATTTGTGGTACCCTTTTCTTATGGGTCCTTTTAACAGTTAGTATAAAACATAAACTGCAAATAAATAAAGAACATGTTGTCGACATAAAATAAAATACGACAACATATAAAACCATAAAAATGGTTTAAAACCATAAACGCATCCCACCGGGATTGTCAACATTAAACATTCCTTTCGGAATCCATTTTCTAACCATTTTAATTTTGCGATTGTATTTATCATACACATAAAATGAAGCATTTATATTCGCATTATTTTTAGGTCTAGAAAAATTACCATTATACATACGAGCATACGGTTTCCTTCCATAATTCACATTTTTTATTTTTGACATATATGGAGGTTTTCTCGTATCAACTTTAGGAGATGCAAAAAATCTTTTAATGGGTTTACACGAACATTTATCAACACATGTATCGGAACCAATGCCTTTACGACAATTTATACGATTAGGCATATTTAGCATTTTAAGCACTTTATCATTGCTATTTTGAAAAGCATTTGCTAATAAATTATCTTTCTCATGCGATTTACATTTTGCTTTTAAACAAGCAATTTCATCTTCAAGAATATTGCATTTACCACATACAACTTTTTCACATGTTATTTTCTCTAAACATGCAATTTTATCATTTAAGACAATGCAAGATTTGCAAACAATATTTTCGCATGCTTTCTTTTCTAAAGTGATAACTTTATCATTTAACTCATTTTTGATTTTATTATCACATGCAATGGTTTGTTTACAATTATTCAACTCATTTTGACATAATAATAATTCTTCTTTTAATTTAGCATTCTCATTTTTATAACTATTTACGAGAACAATCAATTTTTGAAAAGAGACATTTAACATATCAATATCATCATCGTTATCACTACAACTAGAATAACTTGAGTATGAAGTACATACCTCTTTCTCGCAGTCGACGATGAGACACGTTTCTTCATTTCTTTGATCTCGGGTTTCGTCTCTCTTTTCTTTTGAGTTTCCACCATAGGTGATGTTCAAGTTCTCCCAAATATCACGAGCAGTTTCAAAGAGATAAACACGCTCAATATCATCGTTAGTAAGAACCGAAAAGAGAAAATTTTTGGCTTCATAATTTAAACAATAATTAGCCTCATCTTCGTCGGACCATTCCGAGCTAGGTTTTTCAACAACTTTGTTGTTTTGAAATTTTGTGGGTTTGAAATTTCCTTTAATAATAATATCCCAAATTTTTTGATTTATCCCACGAACATAACGTTCAAAAGAATTTGCCCAAAGATCAAAATTTTCGAAATCAATAAGAAGAGATTTAGAAAACCAAGCATTTTGTTGAGCCATAACAAAAACGGATTTTAAAAAAAAAATTAAATAGACGATTTTTGAAAGCCCCGCTCTGATACCAAATGTTGGACAACCTAAGGGGGGGGTAAGGTTGTATTTTAAAACTTTTACTTTCAAAAAAATCTTTTACAAATAAATACAGTACAGAAACAGTATAAATAAATCAGAGTATACAAATAATAACGAAGAGTGTAAATATAAACAAATACACAGAGATTATATAAATAAATATAAATGCAAAGCAGTTTATATAAACAAATATAATAAAGCACAGCGGAATAAATAAAGAGATAAGGGATAGAGATACTTGACACAGAGATTTACTGATTTACCACCAACTGTGATAAACCAGCAGCCGAGACACTTCTCGACACGATCCAATAAATGTATTCTTTACGGTAGAAATACAAACCAAGTACAAAGGTATTTGTAATAGTTTCTCAAGCCTCTGCTATGAGATAAACAGGATCACACACCCGTTATTCAAATACTTACAAGAGGAGTATAACTCACAATGGGTAATCACTCTTGTATAATATCTCACACTTGGATATTTTATAAAAAATGTTTTATAAAATATATATATATAAATGAGAGAGCTGAGAGTTGAGAGTTTGAATGCTGCTTGTTACTGTTGTGTGGTCTGGTCTTTTATGCTTCATCACCAACAGCTTCTTTATATATCAGCATCTCCAACGGCATTGTGCATCCGCGGTATACCGCCAAATGCATGCGGTATACCGCCGTCAGAAAAGGTGACTGACACACCAACGGCTACATGCAAAGTTGGCAGGAATTATGTACCCGCGGTATACTGGCTGTACCGCCGCGGTATACCGCCGTCAGGAAAAGGTAACTTCAACCAATCAGAGATGCACACGGCCTGCCGCGGTATACCGGCTGAACACCCGCGGTATACCGGCAAAAGTGTACCCGCGGTATACCGGGTATTCTCCACGGTATACCGCCGTCAGAAAAGACAGCTTCCAGGACTGCAACCAAATCTGCTGGATCTTCTTAAAACCTTATTAAAATTAATTGTTGGGTTTTTAGAAATATCCAAGTGGTATATTATTTTAGGGTGTTTATCATTATTAGTTATAAACAATAATGACGACGTAAACACTTCCGTCTTGAACCCTTCAGATTAAATCTTCGTGTTCTTCAACAACTGCACACTTGGATTAAATTGTTAGATAAACAATAATACGGTGTGTTTGTAATCATCAAAATAAATATATATAAATATATAGAGATGTGGTACACTTGCACCAACACCTTGCGTATTAACAAGATTTCTGTTATTTTCCTTGCCTCGTTGATAATAGTTTCGATTAACAATCTTTCTTCTTTGAGCAGAAGTTAACGCACTCATGGGGGTTATTTCACTCATATTCTCTCGCGTCATCTCCATGGGAGAGATATTTGTCATGTGTTGACTACTTCCTTCGCCAAGCGCTATGTAAGACATTAGAATATGAAAATTAAGATTATTATAAATAAATGGTAAGATCGAGATGAAAAAGAAATACTAACTTGGCGATTCTTGATTCACGACTTCGTCAAAAAGAGGTAGCAGTACTCCACGTTTATTTTCCTTGCGTCGTTGATAATTGTTTCGATTAATAATTTGTCTCCTTTGCGCAAAAGTTAACGCACCGTCAGAGGTTGCTTCATTGATATTCTCTTGCATTGCCTCCATTGAAGGGGTATTTATCATGTTTGTCATACATTGACCACTTCCTTCGCCAAGCCCTATTTTTCTCCTTTTATGTGTTTCTTTTTGGGAGACATCAACATTTGTAGTTTCTTTATCGACAATCCTCATTGCATACCTTAAAACATTCACAAACATTCACTGAATGGACACATACATGTTCAAAACATTTACTGAATGGTCACATACATGTTAAAAACGATTAGAAAACATTCATTCACAAAACATTCTCTGAATCGACACATACATGTTCAAAACATTTAGAAAACATTCATTCACAAAACATTTACTGAATGGTCACATGCATGTTCAAAACGATTAGAAAACATTCACTAAATTGTCACATACATGTTCAAAATAACGATATAACCAATAAAAATACCACAAAAGTTAACAAATACATGTTCCAAAAATCTTCACAACAATCACAAAAAACACAATAATAATCAACTTGACTGATCATATATTCTCAACTCGGAATAATTCTTAAGTTGTATGCTTCCGACATTTCTGGACTGAAGACAATCTGGGTTAAAGCCGTAGAATTCAAAACGTTCACTGAAAAAAATTAGAAAATACCCTTTTAGTAAAATTATATTTTTAAATTGAAATAAAAACAAAAAAGTAAAATTAATAAATATTATACTTGGATATCGATGGATAAGCTTAACCCGAGATGCATAAATTATTGAATTATTTTGTATGGCCCGAGCTATCATCCCAATACGTGTTTCTCTTGTATCATACAACCTCAACTTTATTTCATGCCCCCTATTAGAAATAGCAAAGTTAGTAATAACACAATTTGGCCAATTTGTTAATTTGGTAATTGATTAAATTTTAATACAACTTCAAACTTACGTTTCATCTTGTAAAACTAAATCACACGAACCCAATCGAAATACACCATAATCTCTCTCATACGTAACTCGTCTTCCCCTTATGATTCTTCCAACTACATCTAAGATATATAAATTTAAACTTGAATATCAATTTGACATGGTAAAATATTTAAATATATTTAAATTTAACTAAAAAAATTAATTTACCAATTAACATCTTTCTTGTCGTCCTATCTTCAACAAGTGTTCTTATCGAAGGCACCGATGGATAAAACACAAATCCTCTTTGAACATCCCCCGGCAATAGGGTAAACCTTGTGTTTCTACCGATCAAAATTTCATACTCGGCACGAAGAAAACTATATTTTTCATACCTCGGATAGTCATAATTGGTTCCCTGAATTTGGAAATGCTCTAAAAGGAAAACACCTCCCACCAAGTTTCTTTGTCTATAGACATCCATCAAACTACGTGGAACAATTGCAGCCATTTTGTCCCTCTAACATATATAAATATACAACATGTAATTATAAATATTAGTATCTTTAAAAAATATATTTTTCAACAAAACTGAAATATGATCAATTTCACTTACATTTTGGTCAAGTAAGATGATATATAGTTTTTCTTGATTTTCATCTTCATAAACAAATTCAACTCGGACACATGAAAAGTTCCACCAAACATGAGGACATTGTAGTGCTGAAAAATGTTCAGCATACCACCCTAAATCCATTTCTACAAATTAAAAAAAATTATGAAAATCACAAAAAATCACATAATAAAATTGCTTTATTTCTATTGTCACTTAATAAAAGAATCACTATATAATTAACAATTAATCCATCCATTATCAATCGAATAAAAACAAACGAAGCACAAGATGAAAAATGCAACATGGCACTCAAGATTTCATATGTAAAACTACAAATAAAACACTTTATTCTAAAATAACAAGCAGTTTTAAGGCATAACAACAAAAATGAATTGATTTTGATCATTTGACTAAAACACTATACTATGTCTTATGCTCGACACGTTTTTAGTTTAATTCAATCGTTACAACAAACTTAATTGGTATTTCTATTTTATAAAATTTTAATATTTAGAGTTTTGATATTTATCGTCCTCTTTTTTCTAAGATTCCAACTTTGTTTCATTGTGCATCTACAACTCCTAATGTTCAATAAGATGCTTTGTAAATAAAATCAACTACGCATCTTATTTCATTTATGTACTGGTATAAGATTTCAACAATAGTTTTGATCTCTAAAGAGCTATTATTTCTAAATATATATTTTTAATAAATATTGATGATTATCTTCTTAATTATCTCAGTAATTAATAACATTATTTATATTAAATTAGTGGATTAGATTGGATCACGAATGAAATAGTGTTTCAGCCCGGTTTGGAGTGAGGCCTGATCCGGCCGGGTATGCCATCTCTAATATATAGGGACATGTTCAAAAAAGAACATCCTTAGTTTACGAAAATGTAAGAACATTTCTAAGCTTCCAAATTATTTATATCGTAATTATAATTAAAAGAAAAAAAGTAAACAATTAAGTGGTTTTGTATGTATTTATAGTATTAAAGATTTATTCCAAATTAAATGTGTTATATTCTGATGGTTGATAAAAATCTCTACTTATACAAAAGAACCAAAATTTTTTAACATTGAATTTAATTATCATGTGTTTTTAATCTTGAACATTTTTCTAATAGTGTTCAAAAAGGCAATGGTCTTAAGACCGTTTGTTTTTTTTTAACGAAAACAATATCTCATTTTGCCCTAAAACCCCTCAGCCTTGATCTCATCACCTCCCTCAGCCTCCATCGCCTCCATCACATCCCTCAGCCTCCCTCAGCCTCCATCGACTCCCTCAGCCTCCCATCTGCTCCTCCAAATCGAACTCCAAATCGAGGTCTACAATCGAAGTAGCTTTCAGCAAATCGATTATACATCGTCTTCTGCAGTCGAAGATCCTCTCATCCGCCATCATCGCCTTTTCCAAATCGAGGTAGCCTTCATCACCTCTCGAAATCGATTTGATGTTTGTTTCTTCAAAATTATTTATTTTACCATAAGTTAGTTGTCCTTAGCAATTCATACATTAGAAGTAATACTTTCTAGTATCAATATGAGTCAATATACTGGTTATGTTTGGTTTACTCTCTGGTGTTGTGTTTCTCTGTTTCAAAATTTCAATCTTTGTGTTCTTTAATGCCAGAGTGCAGATTCACAGAGAGAGACTGCTAGCCAGACGATGGAGCTGATAAAGGTACTTTAAGGGGTTGTTTATTTACCTCTTAATAGTTTCATTAAGAGGCAATCTCTGAATCGCTAAGAAGTGAATCTTGTTTGGCAAAAAAAAGTCTGCCTCTTAATGGTTCTAAAACCCTCTTAATGATTTTGTATCTTGGACCTCCCTTAACCATTTAGCGCCCTAATTTCATTCTGAAAAATAAGCAAACAACCATATTTCATTTTGTACTCTATCATAAGAGCCTCTTAATCATTCTGACCACTTAATCATTTTGCACCAAACCATTCAGCAACAACCAAACAGCCCAAACGACTCGCTTCCTAGATGATCCCTCTAGAAGAAGGCGATTCTTTGGGCGTTTGTTTACCTTTTAATAGTTCCATTAAGAGGCCACCTCTGAATCGCTAAGAGGTGAATCTTGCTTGACAAAAAAAAGTCTGCCCCTTAATGGTTCTAAAACCTTCTGAATGATTTTGTATCGTGGGCCTCCCTTAACCATTTAGCACTCTAATTTCATTCTAAACAATTAGAAAACGATCCTATTTCATATTGTACTATATCAAAAGATCATGTACTTAATCATTCTGCACCACACCATTCAGCAACTGCCAAACAGCCAATCCTATTTCATATTGTACTATATCATAAGATAATTGCCAATTGCCATTCAAGTGGCCAAATCTTCTAATATAGCCAAGGAATAATCCATATTCTTTAATTGCAGAACAATTTACAAAAATAGTAGATACAGACATGCACAATACAGAAACCACAACAGCTTCCAATTCCCAACCAAAATCCATTCTGCTTTGTCCCATGAACTTTCAACCAAAAATCATTAATTTTGGCTCCAAAAACAAATTTGACAAACCACAATCCATGATAAACCAATGGCAATTGAAAAAAGCTTTTTGACCGGTAATGCATTTTTCACACAAGGAAACGAAGCAGCAGAGAGCTTACCAGTTGATTAGAGGATTATTTTTGCAGCAGGGATGCAAAACTGTGAAAGGAGCAGAGAATTATATAAGAGGTAAAATAAGATTAGAGATAACTATTAAGTTTTTAAATTCTAAAATCGCCAGCTATAGATAACACTAAAATCACCAGAAACTATATGTTTGCAGTTTGCACTAATATAAGAAAATGAGTGAAAAACAATCAACAAAAAAGAATACATTTGCAGTTTGCACTAATATAAAGTATATGGGAACAATCAAACATTGCTCTAGAGTTTTAAAAATCATTATAGATAAAAGAAGATTGCAAAATTACGAAGACCAGACCATCATGCATATAAAATGATTACAAGAAATGCTTAGAAACCAAAAAAAAGCACATCTTATAATCTTAATAAGAAAAAGCCCAACAAAACCTCCCAAAAAACCTAATAAAATAAAATTCTAACTTGAAGAAACCCATCCTAGATAATTGCCAATTGCCATTCAAGTGGCCAAATCTTCTAATATAGCCAAGGAATAATCCATATTCTTTAATTGAAAAAAGCTTTCTGACCGGTAATGCATTATTCACACAGGAAACGAAGCAGCAGAGAGCTTACCAGTGGAGAGAATTATTTTTGCAGCAGGGATGCAAAACTGTGAAAGGAGCAGAGAATTATATAAGAGGTAAAATAAGATTAGAGATAACTATTAAGTTTTTAAATTCTAAAATCTGTTATCCAGGGTATGTATGCATATATCCAGGGTAAAATAAGATTAGAGATAACTATTAACACTAAAATCGCCAGCTTAGTTTTTAAAATTAAAATTAATTTTTTAAGACTTTAAGAATTTCAACCAAAAATCAATAATATCTTCCTTCCTCCTTCCCAAAAGAATACTATCTTGCTTGAGGTGAAAAGGATAATCAAAAGAAGTATTTACTTATAAACACTTACAAATAAATGTACTTCAACAGTGTCATCAATAAGTAAGAAATTGAAGACTATTTCATAGCCCATAGCTATATGAAACAATTATGAGAACACAAAATATTCATTTGACATCCTTATAGTTTCTCTCTTGAGCACTACAAAGCAACCTCATTTAACTATAAAGTTAGAAAACAGATGATGTTGATAGATAGAACATTTAAAATGAAAAGTAAAAGAACTGTCTTTTTGAACAACATATCTGGTGTTTAGAATTTGATGCATGATATTAAATGCAAAATATCAATTGTACAGCATTAGAAAGCTCGTTAGAAATATGCCTCAACTTTGTTTTGTGGGTATTTCTGGCTGTAACGTTTGCCAGCAACTGAAAGTAGTCAACAGCAATCAAATGCATTTTAGCAAATAGCAGTTATGAACTTATGGTAACATTATCGACTGTAAGCCACAAAAAGTAACAAAATAGCATTAAGATATCATTATTGTTAGGTTAATCAAACAACAGGATGGATACAGTAATGAATCTGATGTGTACATGCATGATAAACCAATGGCAATTGAAAAAAGCTTTCTGACCGGTAATGCATTATTCACACAGGAAACGAAGCAGCAGAGAGCTTACCAGTGGAGAGAATTATTTTTGCAGCAGGGATGCAAAACTGTGAAAGGAGCAGAGAATTATATAAGAGGTAAAATAAGATTAGAGATAACTATTAAGTTTTTAAATTCTAAAATCGCCAGCTATAGATAACACTAAAATCGCCAGCTATAGATAACACTAAAATCGCCAGCTTAGTTTTTAAAATTAAAATTAATTTTGTAATATCATTTATTCACTAAAATTAAAACTAAAATTAACACTATGAAATATTGATTATTCATGGAAGTTGATTGTTTACTTGTTATGGTCTGTTTCAAACAGCCCAAACAACTCGCTTCCTAGATGATCCCTCTAGAAGAAGGCGATTCTTTGGCCGTTTGTTTACCTTTTAATAGTTCCATTAAGAGGCAACCTCTGAATCGCTTTTAGGTGAATCTTGCTTAACAAAAAAAAGTCTGCCCTTAATGGTTCTAAAACCTTCTGAATGATTTTGTATCGTGGGCCTCCCTTAACCATTTAGCACTCTAATTCCATTCTAAACAATTACAAAACGATCCTATTTCATATTGTACTATATCATAAGATCCTCTTAATCATTCTGACCACTTAATCATTCTGCACCACACCATTCAGCAACTGCCAAACAGCCAATCTTTCTAGTTACTTTGATATGTGAATTTACATTGAGCATGGGAACCAAATGAATAAAACGATTCATGTTATGTTTGGGAAGGGATCGTGGATTTTTTTTCTTTGCAATGTTTTAACACCCTATTGTTGATTCTGTATTCTAGTACCTGATGGAATTCAACAGTAGCCCTGGCGACCTGATGGAACTTTCCCCTCTATTCTCTGATGACAGCCGTGTTGCTGAGGCTGCTTCAATTGCACAGAAATTGCGTAAGTACATTACTGATAAATACCCCCTCCGTCCGAAAATAAATGTCCACATTTGTATTTATAGTTGACACAAAACAATTCAACTGGCTTCCGTTAATTGATACAAACAAAATTATTAACACGAAAAACAAACAAAAAAGATGATTATCATTGCTTGTAAAAAAATATAAATGGTACAAAGACCAATAATTTCTTTTCAAATTAAAGAAAACAATATATCATAATATCCAATATATCATAATATCCACTTCTGTTAGTGTAATCGTAGCAATACATGGAACATTGGTCCCAAACATAATAGGACTATTTTATATTTAAGAAATGAGAATTTAACCAAAAGAAACTTAAAATGATTTAATTACCAAACCAACTTATATATTTACCCGGTTTAAAATGCTCAAATTGATAATATACTATTTAACAACACCAACTCAGATTGAACAAAGTAATAATATTGTCAGGATCGAATCTTAACAAGATTACTAATACTTAGAATTCAGAATTAAAGAATCTGCGGAATAGAACTTTAATTCACACAATCAATAGAACAATAAATCAGAAAATACACAGATGTTTGTATTCACTGCTTCGACTCACAAGATTACAACCAAACCTCAATCTTGATGAACAGGCTCAATCAAGACGACTTCTACTTCTCTAGAAATAGGGTTCGAAACCTTGAGGTTAATTCTCTCTGAAAACTCTCACGTATTCTAATTGTATTTCGTATCACTTTAATAGCTATCTATCAACAACTATTTATACAAAATAAATACAAGATAACTATCAAAATAAAATTGATCTTCAGAATATTCTTTTAAGTATATCTTCAATCATTCCATCTTTATCTCCTTCAATCTCGCATTCCATGTTCTGATCACAAGCAGTATTAACTTCAATCTTCTCAAGCAGTACTAATGAAGTTCCAGCAGTATTAACTTCGATATGCATAAGCAGCACTAACAGTTTTCGTAAGACACCAGCAGTACTAACATTGTTCCAGCAGCATTAATGTCTCAGCAGTACTAACCTTGATCTAGCAGTAGTATCTTTGTTCTGGCAGTACTAACGTTGATCTGGCAGTATTAATGTAGTTCTGGCAGTACTAACCATACTTGGCATATCTTCAGTTCCCAACAATCTCCCCCTAACTTGACTTTTAGAAAGAGAAGTCAAGTTCTTCAGATGATGCTTCCAAAACCTAATCATGCATGCCTAGATCAGGATTCAATCCCAGACTTTGATTGAGAGTTCTTCTTACCAGATATCTTGCCATCTCAGAATCTTTGTCACTTACCAACTTAGCATGCAGCATTCCAGTCAACCTTTTCATGCTGTGTTTGTATACTACATCTACCAAATAATATTCATGAAATGTATGATCAAGAGTGATGACATACACTCCACAATTCTCAATGAGCATCCAGTTGGTAATGACTTGAAAATTCCTTGCTATCAAATACTGAACTGCTTCTGGTTTGAACATTAAGCACAAGTATTCAAGAACCATCTTGGTGATAGACATACCTTGCTCTGTCAGCATGTTTCCATATAGCCTCATTCTAACCTTGAACATCTCTTCTATGTCAGATCTTGAGCATGTTCTGATGAGTCTTCCCCATGTAGAACAGACTTCAAACTTTCCATCTGCTCTCTTTATTCTAATGTACTCCTTTCTCCCTTCTTTCAATGTGTCCCAGAAGATGATCTCAGGAGCCATAGAAGCTAATGGTTTAACTTTAATTGGATTAGTATCAACCACAGTAATATACATATCACATTGTGCATTTGATTGTGATTGTACATTGCTTGGTTGACCTGATGAGGTTGCCACTTCTTCTTCAGCAGCCTTTTGATCATCTTTCTCTTTCACAACTTCCTCCTTAGCTTCTTCTATGATGGGTTCCACTCTGGGCTTCTTTACAAATTTCTTCTTTGAAGCTATGGACTTTGTTCTTGGTCTTTTGCTTGACACCATTTTGGTTCTTTTGAGTGATTTAGCAGCTTCAGGAGTGGTTTCAGTTGTTTCCTTAGTTTCTGCTGCTTCAGGGATGATTTCTGCTGCCTTATGTTTTTCAGCAGCAATAACCATTTCTGCTGCTATAGCTGTTACTGCTTCTTTTATAACCTTTAATGCTGCTGCTTCAACACTCTCCTTCACAATCCAAAATATCTCTGCATCAATCTCGGTTTTAGTTGCAGGTACTGCCTCCTTCTCTCTTTCAGAAACTGCTGCATCAATTGTTTCTACTTCTTTTGCAACCTCAGCAGCAGTAACCGTTTCTGCTGCTGGTTCTATTTCTGCTTCCTTTGTAATATTAGCAGCAGTAACCGTTTCTGCTGCTGTTTCCGTTTCTGCTTCCTTTGTAATATTAGCAGCAGTAACCGTTTCTGTTGCTGTTTCCGTTTCTGCTTCCTTTGTAATATTAGCAGCAGTAACCGTTTCTGCTGCTGTTTCCGTTTCTGTTGCTTTCTCACTTTCAGCTTCCTTTTCAACTTCTGTACCCTGCTCATCCTCCCCCTCAACCTTATATTCATACTCCCCCTCAATTTTTGCATCCTCCATGTTTATATCAGATTCTGACTCCCCCTTTTTGGAAGCATCAGTGGTTGAGCTTCGCCTTTTCAGAACAAACTGAGCTTTACGAAGTAGTATTAACTGCACAGCAGTATAAACTACAAAGCAGTATTAACTACAAAGCAGTATTAACTACAAAGCAGTATTAACCACACCTGCAGTATTAACTGCACAGCAGTATTAACTACAAAGCAGTATTAACTACAAAGCAGTATTAACTACAAAGCAGTATTAACCACACCTGCAGTATTAACTACAAGGGCAGTATTAACTACAAAGCAGTATTAACCACACCTGCAGTATTAACTACAAAGCAGTATTAACCACACCTGCAGTATTAACTACGTGGCAGTATTAATGGCTAGAACACTGGCAGTAGTAACTCTTCACGGACAGTAGTAACTACACTTGATCTAGCAGTAGTATCTTTGTTCTGGCAGTACTAACGTTGATCTGGCAGTATTAATGTAGTTCTGGCAGTACTAACCATACTTAGCATATCTTCAGTTCCCAACAAATATATAATATATTAATATAATCCAAATAAAAGATGAAAGAAAGTAAATAACCAAATAACCATAATAATTTAGAAATTTGTCTTAAAAAAACAATTCAAACAAAATGAAAACCGCTAAAAATCGTAAACAAAACAATTAGAAAAGTTTTCCATCATGAAAAAACAAATTACTTCTCAAGTTTGGGGATTATCAAATCTGTAATGACTTCTTCTTTCTCATTTGAAGGAATGCATGTTTTAGGAGATTTTGTTGTTGACCCTTTCATTGCATCATCGACATCATAAACTTCATCAAAATCACGCTTCAGATCGACACCTTTACATATCCTTTTCTGATACGTTTTTTCTTGTGATACCGGACTATCTGCCGTGCTGTTATCTACATTGTTTGGAGTTGCATTCTCACCCGTAAATGAAACAGCATCCTTCAAATAAGATAATAGTGACATGTGTTATTTTAGAAACTCCTTAATAATGAATAAATTTAACAGCTACATTAAAAGTTATCTATAATACCTTTAACTTTTCCACAGAACCAAAATCTGTTGAAAGAATGTTTACAGAATCGGATTCAGCAGGCTACATAATTAATTATAAAAAAATGTTAGACAACCAAAAATATGCAGCTCAATTGAAATTTAGTTTCGGGTAATGATAATTATTACCCGTTGAGCACTAAACCTCATTTCCAGCTCATTCAAGATGTTCTCATCATCAGTTAATTTTGAAATACCGTAAACAAAACAACTGTTTTTGATGTTGTAGTTATTAACTTCAATCTTTATGGCAAACTTTCTATCAAGCAAAACATTCAAATCATCTGGAAACATCTCCAAATCACCATGCTGAAAAAAATAAATATAACTTTTACATTAATAAACATTATTCATAATATTTTAAAATTAACGTAAATAGTTAAGATAAATAAAATTACCTCTTTAATCTTTTCATATAGTTCTATCGCAGATTTATTAAAAACTTTGTTGGCCTCCCGATCAAACAATGTCAACGATACAATTCCAGTATCATCTTGAACTCTCAAAGGAATTTTGAATCTAAATAATTTTAAATTTTAACATCAATATAATAATATAAAAGATATAGATAAACATTTTAAGGTAAATAATACTTACTTTGGCAAAACATCAGTGTCTTGCCCTTTGCATTTTTCAGAATCACATTGAAATTCTTCTGTCTCTTCAACCAGACCTGAACCATCATTTTTGTCTGTGACAATGTACGTAGGTCGAACCTTTCTACTACACCTTTTGCAACCCATGTAGAACCAAGGAATGTCTTTGCTAAATGCCTTAACTATGCCTAAAATAATCAAGGACTTCGCCTGTATAAAGTAGTGCATTATTGATATAATGGAATGATTGAATAAATGAAAATGATATTAAATAATAAGTACCTCAACAGTTTCGCTAATTTCAGCAATATTTGCTTTACTGTTGTTGTCTAGAAAATCTTCACGATATGAATAAGACAATCCAGAAAGCATTGTAAGTTGTTGTGACGATTTAGATTCGCCACTCAACCCAAGCAGACTGTTTAATAGGAAATATAATTACGGATCAATGTAAATTAAAAAATAAGAACACATAAGATATATATTAAGAAATAAACTTTACTAACCTATTTCTGAAATCCTTGATTTCATCAATTTCAGAATTGATGAACAACCTCGTACCATTAAATGAATTTGAAAGAGAAGGTTTTTCTGAAAAAGAATTAATATTTGAAGTTAATATATTGTTGCTTAAACGAAATACATATTTTATAAGTTAGACAAACCTCGGAAAATCTTGACCATTGCTAATTGAATTACAACAACGACAAGACCCTCGTCTTTATGAATTGAAACATATTTATTGAATTGCTCAGCAAAATCATCCCACAATGTGACATGCAGTTTAAGCCCTCTAAAAAAAGTTTAACAAAGGAATAATGTTAGAAGTGTCAATATTAACGTTTGTCAATTAAAATAAAAATACCGACTCCAAGTCCTTTATTTCAATTTGCAGTCGTCTCTTCGTTTTTCCTTTGCCATCTTGAAAGTTCACCATTGTCTCACATGCTACAACCTCACCAATGACATCTATATAATGATTAAAAAAATTAGTATAAAGAATGATGGCATAAATAACATATATTAAAAAATTTAGTAAATTTAAAATAATTAATTAACTAACCAACTGCTGTATCTTCTGGAATCATCTTTGATATCACGCTTTGATATTTGACAAATGAAAAACCAAATAGGGAACCATTAAAATCCAAGCAGCTAGACACCGAAGTTTTGTAATACAAACTTAACTTGTTTGTATTATCAATTAACTTGTATTTTGAGGCATGTCGAGCAATTGTAGGATTTTTTATGAATATGGCAGCCCCTTCTTGAAGCAAATCTTTAAACTTTGGCACCCATTTTTGTAGAACATTAGCATGGATTTTAGTGCCCTGAAAAAATGGATATAGAAAAATCAGAATTGTTGAAAAATAAGAAGATATGATGAATAGGAAGCTAAAAATTCAAATACAAGTAATTTTTTACCTCTTCATCCATTAATATCATCTCAATGGAATAAATTTGTTCAGGATTCTTGAACAGCGGTTGATTCCACAAACGGATGATTCTAACCTTGACGGTAAAATCATCTTCTTGTATATCAAGGTGGTTAATAAGAGTAATATTCTTCCCATCCATTATTCTGTAATACATATTTTTTTAATTAAACAATGTGATAGACAATTCAATAAACAATTAATTGAAACATTTGATCCAATTGTCAAAAAAGAAGAAGATTAGTGCAGTTTGCACTAATATAAAGTATATGGGAACAATCAAACATTGCTCTAGAGTTTTAAAAATCATTATTGATAAAAGAAGATTGCAAAATTACGAAGACCATACCATCATGCATATAAAATGATTACAAGAAATGCTTAGAAACCAAAAAAAAGCACATCTTAGCAAATAGCAGTTATGAACTTATGGTAACATTATCGACTGTAAGCCACAAAAAGTAACAAAATAGCATTAAGATATCATTATTGTTAGGTTAATCAAACAACAGGATGGATACAGTAATGAATCTGATGTGTACATGCATGATAAACCAATGGCAATTGAAAAAAGCTTTCTGACCGGTAATGCATTATTCACACAGGAAACGAAGCAGCAGAGAGCTTACCAGTGGAGAGAATTATTTTTGCAGCAGGGATGCAAAACTGTGAAAGGAGCAGAGAATTATATAAGAGGTAAAATAAGATTAGAGATAACTATTAAGTTTTTAAATTCTAAAATCTGTTATCCAGGGTATGTATGCATATATCCAGGGTAAAATAAGATTAGAGATAACTATTAACACTAAAATCGCCAGCTTAGTTTTTAAAATTAAAATTAATTTTTTAAGACTTTAAGAATTTCAACCAAAAATCAATAATTTTGGCTCCAAAAACAAATTTGACAAACGACAATCCATGATAAACCAATGGCAATTGAAAAAAGCTTTCTGACCGGTAATGCATTATTCACACAGGAAACGAAGCAGCAAAGAGCTTACCAGTGGAGAGAATTATTTTTGCAGCAGGGATGCAAAACTGTGAATGGAGCAGAGAATTATATAAGAGGTAAAATAAGATTAGAGATAACTATTAAGTTTTTAAATTCTAAAATCTGTTATCCAGGGTATGTATGCATATATCCAGGGTAAAATCGCCAGCTTAGTTTTTAAAATCGCCAGCTTAGTTTTTAAATTCTAAAATCTGTTAGAGATAACTATTAACATTAAAATCGTCAGCTTAGTTTTTAAAAATAAAATTAATTTTTTAAGACTTTAAGACTTTATGCTTTAAAAGATAGTACATTGTGCATTAAAAATTGTTTTTAAGACTTTAAGACTTTCATCCTAAATGCTTTATAAGATAGTATAAATAACAAGAAATCTACTATATTCTAATATAAATGTTTGAGCCATTAATATAATGTTAAATTCTTTTTGGGTCCTATTAGATACTAAAAAAAATTGTGTCTTCTTTATTGACTAATTTTTTTGAACTACTACTATATACTAAAAAAGTTTGGGCCCCTGCTTTTTGTGGCTCCTTAATATAATGTTAAATTTTTTTTGGGTCCTATTAGATACTAAAAAAATTGTCTCTTTTATTGACTAATTTTTTAAATGGTACTATATACTATAATTTGATGTTTTGTGTGTGCCGTTAATATGATTTTTTTGAACTACTACTATATATAGTATATATACTAAAAAAGTTTGGGCCCTACGTTTTGTGGGTCCTGGGCGTGCGCTCGACCCGCCCTCCCCCTGGCACGGCCTGCATATATAGCCCTTGGATGAATTTTTTGGTTTGATCGAAGGGTTGGAAATAATGTGGTGGCATGACCGCAAATAAATGGAACTTCGATGGCATTGTCGTAAGGGAGGTTGGATGTTCATATAAGTGCATTCTGACATACATTAACATATCTTAACATGAAAATCTTAACATATATTATAAATACCTCATATGCTAAACATAACTTAAACATGAAAATGTTGACACACCTTGCCATGAACATGTTAACATACGTTTTTTCACAAAGTTGATCATGTCCTTCCTAGATGCGGAAAGCCAAAAGTCCAAAAAGCCCCTAACTTCACAAAAACCCATGCAATCAGTAGCCGTTGATCAAAATCGATCAACGGCACATGTAGGTGTTAGAATTTTCCTATCAGTAAAATTCAATAATAAATAAATTTAATAGAACAAATCTTTATTAATAAAGATTATTACTTTATCGTTAAAAACATTAAATTTGTTTATTAACTAGATGTAGTCCTGAACCAGATAATGCCAATCGCTTTTATCATCCGCGATAAATTCATGTAAGAAAGGAGTAGAAGCACACTTGTTCACTTAATGAACGAAATTAAATACGTGGCTGAAAACTTAAAACCAACTTGAAAATCGACGATAATGGTGAAAAACTACACAGATTATGAATCTTGTCCTTAAAGGTTTTGGGGATACTCTCAAATGTTGTGAGTTAGACAATCGAATAGCCCCAGGATTTGATGCAGAATGGTTAAAAACTAACAGCGATAGTGTTTATATTATTTAATTAAATATTCTTAAAGAGGAGGAATGTTTATAATAAATCATTCAGTTATTTAGATAATTTTTAATAGTGAGATTAAAGTGTCGTATTTGACTTAAGTATTTGTTAGAACGATTTAATTCGAAGAGATGGTTTTATAAAATTACAAAGAGGTTAATTAGACGATATGAAACGTAATAAGCTTAAGTGCTTCAATTTTTAAGTAAGAGTTAAGATTGATCGAGGGTTAGCTTTTGGCATGTTTGACCCATAAGAATTTTAACGATTTGATTAAATGGCGGTATTTGAGACATATTAAGAAACTCGGGTTTTGAGTTTGACTTTAGGATGGGTCGAGTTTTACCATAGTTGACTTTTGAAGAAATTAAGCCGTTAATTGGATATCAGCGTATAAAGTGTGTAGGTTTTCAGTCAAGAACTATCAATAGTCGATCTACATGGATATGTGAGTCTTTATAAGACTTACAATGGGATGCATACCTAAATATACATTTATTTTAAAAATTATATTATTTGTATGGTGATGTGTACGTATGCGTAATGTTTTAGCTTACATACATGTTACACTACTTTTACATGTATGTTATTTATGATTAGTTGCATGTTATATGTTTACTGTTTTCAAACAACTCTAGCATTTTTTTCATATGACAATTTTATGATCGGCTTTAATGGGTGGACATTTGGCCATTAAGTAACATGCAAGTGACACGACCTAGATAAGTAAATGATCGAACAAAATAAGCAAGTCAACCTAGGGTGTGTCAGTGACCAAATAACTCATACCGACTAGAATATATATGTGATCTCAGTTCTTTCAGCAATGATGTTTTCATAAAATGCATATTATTTGATACAGAACTTACAAGTTGATATGTATTATGTGACATAATTTTATTTACGTAAACCATGAATTCATGAGTTTTATAAGCTGATTATGGTATGAATCTTAGGGACAAAAGGTTCTAAGTTGGACAAACGGAAATGACACAGTTAGATATGTGTTTGGGTAAAAAATCACACCTCACGACCGACGCTTGAAAACTCAGATAACATGTCCATAAGACCACTCTTGCATTTAGATACGGTCTTACAGGTTGATTACGGACGAAAGCTCGGTCGTACGTTTTTATACTGGTCGTACATTCTGTACGACCGACGTATGAGACTTATGACGGTCGTATGATCATACTAACCGTTAACAGTCAAACACCGTTTCTTTTGTTCATTAATGCAGGTCTACAAGCATTCATGGTGCAAACGACCAGAAACGTGCAAGACATCAATGGCATTCAAAGCCCGATAGCGGTTACGAAGCGCACCATAAATACATCTTTAATGGCCAGCGGAAGCTATATAAAGGACTGTGCTGCAACCAAGAAAGCAATCTGCGTTGATCTAAGCCTCATCTGAACTACATTTGCTCCATCTACTTTCTAAGCATTTTACGCACCGGAATATAGAAATCTGCAGAGCATTCGAACGAACATCATCGACGCAAGACCCGCACGACAGCAGTTCGAACCGCACGACAGTAGCTTATTTTGCACGATTTACACACGACTAAGTCTATTTTTACATTCATTTGTAATCTGTTGTACACAAAACACCTGTTACAAAAGGACTTTCGCCCCTGTTTGGCGACTATAGTGCACCGTCGACTCTCACAAGTCGACTGCGGTTTTTTCCCTCGTTTTGGGGTTTTTTGCGTCACCAAATCTCTTGTCTTGTTTACTTTTTCCTTGCGATTGTGTTGCTTGGTCTTGAGATACGTTTCTTTAGTTGTTAAAAGTCCACATCAACCTTAAGTTGTTCTTTTGGGCGATTTTTGGCATTAACAGTTTTGCGCCATCCGTGGGACCCCATCTAGAGAAAATCTCAAGCCAACGATTATATCGCTCTAATGATCTTGCAAAGTTTTTGTTGTTTTCAGGTAAATGGCAAATTATCAAGATACCATGTTTCAAATCCAGTCAGAATTGAATGCGACTCGAAGCCAGATTCAAGCCCTGCATGAGCAAAATCAGAAAGGAGCCGCGGAAATCGCTTCTCTGAGGAATCCAGCGATGGGCAATTCCTTTGGTCCTCAGAATGGTCCCCGACCTATAGGTGCACCTATCATGAGGCCCCAATTCCAGGTCCAGGGCCATTCGCCAATAATCAAGGTTCAGGGCCATTTATCGGCAATCCTCATCAAGGGCAGTATCCCCCTCAGTAGTTGAGACCGCCACCTTTGCATAATGGCGTCCCGCAATACTTCTGTTAGAATTAGAGAGTCGATTGATAGAGAGACACACGAGATGGCTGAATCGGCCGTTTTCATATAATGAGAGAGTGTTTACAAGTGAAGTGTCTAACCTAATAATGAAACCCTAAGAGACTATTTATACAAAGAGAAGTTACACATAATTACAGAAAGGACCCTGAACTATACATATTGACATTAATACTCTAACATCCCCCCTCAAACTCAAGTAGGGGAAGAATGAGACATATTGAGTTTGGAAACAAGAGCCCGAAAACGCCCTGGAAGATGAGCTTTGGTGAAGATATCTGCAGTCTGATCAATGGTGGAGATTGAAAAAAGTTTAACCGTCTTGCGAAGAACATGTTGACGAGTGAAATGACAGTCAATCTCGATGTGCTTTGTACGCTCATGAAAGACATCATTGTGAGCAATCTGAATAGCACTAGTGTTGTCACACCATAATGGTGTTGGGGAAAATTGATGAGCGCCCATATCAGATAGTAGCCAGCGTAGCCATACAAGTTCCTGAGTAGTGTCAGCTAAGGCTCTATATTCCGCTTCAGTGCTGGAGCGAGCTGTCAGTGATTGTTTCTTGCTGCGCCAGGAGATAAGAGAGTCCCCAAGAAAGAAACAATAGCCGGTAGTTGAACGACGATCGGTTATGTCACCATCCCAGTCAGCATCTGAGAAGGCACGAAGCTGTAAGGATGAAGTGGATGAGAAGTGAAGTCCATGGAACATTGTCCCTTTGAGGTACCGAAGTATACGAAGAACAGCAGCATAGTGGTCTGAGCACGGGGCAACCATGAATTGGCTAACTATATGAACTGCATAGGCAAGATCTGGTCTAGTAACAGTCAGGTAGACCATAGATCCAACTAGTTGACGGTACCGTGTGGGGTCTTTCAGCGGGGTTCCGGCATTCGGAGCAAGGTGCAGATTTTGCTCAATGGGTGTAGATGCAACTTTATTGTCCGTGATCCCAGTTTTGGACAACAGATCTAAAATATACTTGGCTTGACAGAGATAGATGCCGGAGGAGTCTGATAGAACTTCAAGTCCAAGAAAGTAGTGTAGTTTGCCAAGGTCTTTCATCTCAAAACATGAGCTGAGAGATTGTTTGAGATGATTGATACATGTACTGTCACTGCCGGTGATGATCATGTCATCAACATACAACAGAAGTAAGATAGTACCTACAGCAGTAGTCCGAGTAAATAGGCCAGAATCATAGTTACTTGGAGAAAAACCCAATGAGATGACAGTGTTGCTAAACTTTTCGAACCAAGCACGAGGAGCTTGTTTGAGGCCATAGAGGGCTTTTCGAAGTCGACATACATGTCCCTGACGGGAGGTCACACCTGGAGGGAGTCTCATGTAGACTTCCTCTTCGAGATCGCCATTCAGAAAGGCATTCTTGACATCCATCTGATAGAGTGGCCACTTCTTGGTGGCAGCTATGGCGAGAAGGCTACGAACTGATGTGACACGAGCCACAGGAGCAAACGTTTCCTCGTAGTCAATGCCATATTCTTGATTGAAGCCTTTTGCCACAAGTCGTGCTTTGTATCGATCAATGGATCCATCAGACTTGGTTTTGATTTTGAAGACCTATTTGCAACCAATGGGTGACTTTCCCGGTGGGAGAGGAACAAACTCCCATGTATTGGCTTTGTCAAGTGCCTGAAGTTCCTCTGTCATAACTTGCTTCCAAACAGGGTTAGATTCGGCTTCCTTGAAGGAAGTTGGTTCATGGGTGGACAGTAAAGTGGCATAACAATGATAATCACGAAGGTGAGAAGGAACTTGTCTTACCCGAGCGGAGCGTCGTGCTTCATCTTGTACGGGAACGGTACGACGACAACCACAAATTCAGGAGTCAACCCTCAAACTGGTGTGAATTCTGATCCTAATTACCCTGTCGCCCAGCGACTTAGGTTATTGGAAGATTAGAACGAGAATATGTTGTCGCTGCTTTCCAAGCTACCAGGCACCGCCGTCCCTGTCGACGTCGAACCCCGCACAGGGTTCCAGGCGTCACCATTCATCGACACGATAGCGACTGTCGATGTCCCGAAGAGCATATCGCACAATACAAACAATTGATGTGGACATTATCAATCCCACAGCAATATCAAGAGGTGTGCATGTGCAAAAGCTTCGGGGCGACTCTTACAAGTCCTGCTCTCCAGTGGTTGATCAACCTCAAGCCCAAGTCCATAAGCAACTTCGCGGAGTTGGTCAACCAGTTTTTGCAACAGTTCGCCAGTAGTCGCAAGATGGAGAAGCAGACCAGCGACCTGTACTACGTCGTCCAAAAGACCGGAGAATCCATCCGCAATTATTTCAATCGCTTTAATGCAGAAATGATCAGCATTCGAAATTATGACGTCAAGGCTGCCATCGAGGCCTACAAGCGTGGTCTTGACGACAACACTACGGGGCTATACGTCGATCTTACAAAATATCTTCCAGAGAATTTTGAAGACGTACGAGCTAGGACTTTGGCTTACATGAGAGTCGAAGACGACCTAGTCTTCCGTCGTAAGCATTCCACTGACAAAAAGTCGCTTGGGATCAAGAAGCCAGATTTCAAATCCAAGCCGAGCGTCAAGTCAGAGCCGTCGCGCCAAATATCGAACATTCGGTTCGATAAGAAGAAAAGCAATCATACGCCTCGATTCTCACAATATCCTAAGATTTCTTCTTATGGATTCAAAGGAACGATGAAAGAGCTAGTCGACGCTCTTAGAAACGTTCAGTCGTCTATCTGATGGCCCAAGAAAAGTGATAAAAATGACGACAAGAAGGACAAGACCAAATGGTGCGACTTCCATAGCGACCATGGTCACACGACGGATAACTGCCTTGCTTTACAGAAGGAGTTAGCATGGATCGTCCCCAAGGGTCATCTGCAGGGCTTGATCAATAAAGAATCTGCGCCCGTCGATAAAGTAAGACCGGCATCCCCCGTCCATGAAAAAGTCATCAATTGTGTGACGGGTGGATTAGACGTCTGTGGTTTAACTTACTCGACAGCCAAGCGGCACGCCAGTCAATCGTCGGGAGAATATCCTATTCCCAGGTCGTCCCGACCAAAGCAAGAACTAGAGTTGGAGGCGATGCCGATAACGTTCGATCAAGACGACCTCCAGGACAGCTGGAAAAAGCATCACGATGGCTTGATCATCCAGCTCACTATTGGCAACTGCTCGACCAAACGAGTATTGGTCGATGGGGGCAGTTCGGCCAACATCAGTTTTCTAAATACTATCAAAGCTATGGGATTCGATAAATTAGAGATCACCCGTCGATCGACGACTCTGATAGGATTCAATGGCGATTCTACCACCACTCTTGGAGAAATCATCCTCCCAGTGTATGCTAAAGGGGTCAACAAGCAAACAAGATTTAACGTTATTGACTGTTCATCAGCATACAACGTTATACTTGGTCGACCCTGGATCCACGACATGAAAGCGGTCCCCTCGACCTATCATCAGACGATCAAATTTCCGACGCCATGGAGAGTGCAAGAAATCAAAAGAGAGCAAAAAACCGCACGTGAATGCTACAAAGTAACGATGAAAACTCAGAAGTGAAACCAATATTGTGGCGACTATACATGATATGATCCAATCTATCCTTACGCCAGAAAAGGCAAATCCAGGGTATCGTCTTACAATGTAACATCCCAAAAACATAACATGCAATACCATAGATTTAACATTCGAATTACATAATAAAACTTGTCTTTAATTATTCATAAGTCTAGAATAGACAAAAATGGACAGCGGAAGCTTTTTAATCCACAGCCGAGAACTTCTATCTATAGTTATCTTAGCCAAAAATCTTGGAGTCGCTCTAAGCTCCAATTCCTTCTTGTGCCATCTCCTAGTTCTTACTAGAAGAACCAATGCTATGCTTACCTGAAAATGGTTTGGTTTTGAAAAGCGAGGGTTAGACCAAAAGGTCTAGTGAACTCCCTCTGTAAAGCATATACCATAGCATAGATTCATTTAATAAAAACAATCCACATTCTCCACATAAACATCATTCAAGGTTCTACACATGGTTCAGGGATCGCATAAGCTACCACGATCGGGGCCTAACGGACACCCTTTCGGCTTACATCGGAGTCCAAGTGGACTCCCTTCTATCCGAGTAGGAAGGAAACGAATTCCATCCTACAAGCTCACCACAAATGCCTAAGTGGTCATCGGACCCCAAGGTACCCTGATCCCACTATGTAAACCGACTCCACATAACATACACATAACGTATCGTAATCGCATGTGTGAAAACTTTAAACATCATTTCAGTTGCTAAATAACCCTTTTTCAAATAAACATGCATTTCATGGAAAACATGCGTAATAGTTATAAAACAGTTCATGCTCGTAAACGAAACCATAATCAGTAAAAATGTTTAACATAGTACATCGTGTAAAAAGGGTTTAGGGAACTCACCTTGTGATGGTATTAAACGCACCCTCGATCTACCCTCGAGTTAACTGAGCTTGGCACCTAAAAGATTAAGCATTTCTCAATCAGCTATACTTTCCGGATACTACTTACCGAGTGCAGGGACTTACCGGGTACAACACTTCTTACCGGGTGCAAGGACTTACCGGGTACTATGCATACGGTAACCAAACTTACCCGGTAACTCTAAACTCACCCGATATCTACGAACTTATACGATAACTACGGACTTATCCGGTAACTACAGACTCACCCAGTAACCACACACTTACCCGGTATCTATGAACTTACCCGATAACCACACACTTACCAGGTAACTACGAACTGGAAGAAACCCCATTTCCCAAAAGTGATTAAAATCTGATTTTCTACCATAAACTTGATTAGACAAACACCTGGGTTCATCCACCAACCATAAACACCCATTTATTCCATTTCTTACCTCTAAATCGATACATAATAATCAAAACCCCAAAATCCTCCTTTAATGGCATTAAGATGGAGAACACAGTGAAACTTAAAGTTTTACATCAATATCTTAGACAACGCAGAAGAGAAATCATGAAGTAGCAAGGAGAAGAGTTTTGGGTTAGGTTACCTTCAGTGATTACTTCCACAATCTGATTTCTCCAATTTATTTCTTCTTCTCTTCCTTTTTCTTCTTCTAGCCGCCAAACACCCAAACAAGAGAATGATACTGAATATATTAAATGATGCCCTAGGGATTTGAACCAATTTATACTTCTCATAAATTGCCAAAAAGTCCCTCAACTCCAACTTTCATTTCTTAGACTTCGGCGACCAAACTTTCACATTTTGGCTAGAAAACCCGGTTGTTACAACACTCCCCCTTAAAAGAATTTCGTCCCCGGAATTCCTCATTGGAAAAGATGCGGGTATCTTGCTTTCATTTCCGACTCCAACTCCCAAGTCGCCTCTGGACCTTTGTGATGTCGCCATTGTACCTTTACCATCCTGGTTTCCTTGTTTCGTGATTTCCTCACTTTAAAATCCGTGATGGCTTCAGGTTCCTCTACAAAATTTAACTTCTCGTCTACTCTTATGTCCTTTAACGGCACCGCTTTGGTCACATCGGCTAGACACTTCCTCAAGTTAGACACATAAAACGCATTGTGAATGCCTCGCAATTCTTCCGGTAGGTCCGACCTATACGCCACTTCACCAACCCGTTCGGTAATCTCGAATGGTCCAATATAACGTGGACTTAGCTTCCCGCGTTTTCCACATCATACGATTCCTTTCCATGGGGATACCTTCAACAATACATAATCCCCCACCTGAAATTCTATGTCTTTTCGTCTTTTATCCGCATAGCTCTTCTGTCGGTCGCGAGCGACCTTCAGCCTTTCGCGCACTTGGACTATCTTATCCGAAGTTAATTGTACTATCTCTGGCCCGACTAACTTTCTTTCTCCGACCTCGTTCCAACACAAAGGTGTCCGACATTTCCTACCATACAATGCCTCGTATGGTGCTGCCTTGATGCTCGAGTGATAGTTGTTATTATAAGCGAACTCGATTAGCGGTAAATGATTTTCCCATGAGCCTTGAAAGTCTAGGACGCAAGCCCTTAACATATCCTCCAACGTCTGGATCGTTCGTTCACTCCGACCGTCGGTCTGAGGATGATAAGCGGTACTCATCTTAATCCGTGAACCCATTTCTCTTTGGAAGCTCCTCCAAAACGTGGAGGTAAACTGGCTATCACGGTCTGACACTATCGACGATGGCACACCATGGCGAGTTACAATCTCGTCGATATACAACTTTGCTAACCGCTCCAACGAGTAAGACTCTCGTGTAGGTAAGAAATGTGCTGATTTCGTGAGTCAATCCACAATCACCCATATAGCGTCATAGCCCTTTGGGGTCTTAGGCAAATGGGTTACGAAGTCCATCGTAATCTGATCCCATTTCCACATAGGAATCTCTAAGGACTGAAGCTTTTCGTACGGTCGTTGATGTTCGATCTTTACACGCGAACACGTCATACAGGTCTCTACAAAATGAGCTATATCCTTTTTCATTCTAGGCCACCAATAGTCTCGTCGTAAATCTCCGTACATCTTGTTAGTTCCAGGGTGAATCGTGTACTTTGATTTGTGAGCTTCTTCTAAAATCACTTTCCTGAGTTCCCTGAGTTTCGGGACCCAGATTCTCTCATCAAGACACTTCACCCCTCGACTATCCTCCACTAGTGAGGTCGTTTGCCCTACCATCCTTTCCTTTTTGATATTTTCAGCTCCGAGCGCCTCATCTTGACATTTCTTTATCTCCTCTAACAAATTTAATGTCACCTCGGCCCTCATGGCCACAATACTGGGGGTCTCGCTTCTTTCCTTACGGCTCAAAGCGTCTGCCACTACGTTTGCCTTACCTGGATGGTATTCGATCTTACAGTCGTAGTCGGTCAACAATTCAATTCATCTTCTTTGGCACATATTCAACTTTTTTTGATCAAAGAGATGACATAGGCTTTCGTGGTCCGTGAAGATCTGACACTTCGTCCCATAAAGGTAATGTCGCCAAATCTTCAGAGCGAAAACCACGGCCGCCAACTCTAAATCATGAGTGGGGTATCGAACCTCGTGATCCTTTAACTGCCGGGAGGCATAAGCGATCACCTTTCCTCGTTGCATGAGTACGCAACCCAATCCGATCTTCGATGCGTCACTGAAAACCACAAAATCATCAGAACCGTCCGATGACGACAACACCGGAGCACTGCTCAACATATCTTTCAGCTTCTGAAAGGCTTCTTCTTGCTTCTCTGACCAGACGATCTTGGCATTCTTCTTGGTTAAAGAGGTTAATGGCGTGGCGATACGCGAAAAGTCCTTGATGAACTTTCGGTAGTATCCTGCCAGTCCGAAGAAACTTTGAACTTCTGACGGATTTTTTGGTTGCTCCTAATCCCGGATGGCTTCAATCTTAGACGAGTCTACCATGATTCCCTTCTCAGACACCACGTGTCCGAGAAACTGCACCTCTCTCAACCAAAACTCGCACTTAGAAAACTTCACATACAGCTTCTCTTGCTTTAGTAGCTCGAGAATTGTCCGAAGGTGGCTTTCGTACTCCTCGTCCGATCTTGAAAATATCATGATATCGTCTATGAACACTATCATGAATTGGTCTAAATAAGGTTGGCACACCCTATTCATTAGGTCCATGAATGCTGTCGGGGCGTTGGTTAGCCCGAACGGCATCACCAAAAATTTATAGTGTCCATACCTGGTTCTGAAGGCGGTCTTTGGCACATCCTCCTCCCTCACCTTGAGTTGGTGATAACCTGACCTCAAGTCTATCTTGGAGAAGTAACTGGCTCCTTGCAATTGATCGAACAGGTCATCGATTCTCGGTATAGGGTACTTGTTCTTGATCGTGACTTTGTTGAGCTCCCGGTAATCTATGCACATACGCATAGTACCGTCCTTCTTTTTCACGAAGAGAACAGGTGATCCCCACGGAGACGTACTTGGTCTAACGAATCCCTTGTCTAACAACTCCTGCAATTGGGTCATCATTTCTTTCATTTCAGACGGCGCCAACCTATAAGGTGCGCGGGCGCGATTGGTGCAGCTCCAGGCATCAGATCAATTCTGAACTCGATCTGACAATCCGGGGGTAGACTTGTCAAGTCATCTGGAAATACTTCCGGGTACTCGCTTACTACGCGCACGACGTCCACCCCACGCTTTTCTTTCTTGACGTCCACCATATATGCCAAGAATCCTTGACACCCCTTCCTCAAACACTTAGTAGCCCTAATCATAGAAATAAGGCTAGTCTTCCTATCACGGCGATTCCCATAGATCACTACGGAATCCCCATAAGGTAAACGAACCTTGATCAGCTTTTTGTTACAAACGATATTCGCATCATTCTCAGCTAGCCAATCCATACCCAACACCACGTCAAACTCTCCCATTGCCATGGGATATAATTGAATAGGCACCAACCTCCCTTCTATATCTATGACACAATCTTCTACCAACTCCTTAACGTAAACGTGATATCATTGGCAGTTTCCACCTCTAGTGCCCTCTCCAAACGTCTAGGCCTCACTCCCAAACATTTCATAAAAGCATGCGATATAAAGGAACGATTTGCTCCCGAATCAAATAACACATTAGCACACAAAGAGTTCACTGGAAACGTACCTGCCACCACATCTGGAACCTCCTCCGCCTCTTTTGCTGTCATGTGGAACGCACGTCCTTTCGGACGCGCCGATTCCGCTCCTTTATCATTTCCTTTCCCTCCTTGTCGTTCACCATACTGGGTTGATCCCCCTTTCTTCAATTGTGGGCACTCATATCGCATGTGGCCAGTAGCCCCACATTGGAAACACGATCTCCCACCACCCGGACAATTCTTTGACAAGTGACCGGGCAGTCCACACCGGTAGCATGAGTTTGAACCTGCCATGCACTCTCCCCGGTGCACCTTGTTACATCTCTTACACGATTTGCCAGTGGTATCCCTGTTAACGCGGTTTTCTGGTCGAAACACTTTCCCTTTCCTTGAATCATTTCCCGATCCATCCCACTTACGTTTCTCACCACCTTTCTCAGATGTCTGACGATTCTTTTCCTTCTCAATCATCTCGGTCGTATTGATGGCCGCCTGAAAGGTAGTGGGATTTCTTGCCAAAACCAGTTCCCAGATGCTACTTTTCAGTCCATAAGTGAAGCGTTCCACTCGACGTTCCTCCGTTGGCACATACAAATCTGCGAAACGAGACTTCTCAATAAACTTAGAAGTGTACTCCCGCACCGACATTTCCCCCTGTTCCAAACCCATAAACTCTTCTTCCAACTTTTTCACTGCCGCGAGTGGACAAAACTGCGCTTTAAATCTTTCCACAAATGTTTCCCACATCATTCCCTTATCCATTGCCGAACCCTTTCCCCCAGTTTCGGCATCCCACCAATAAACTGCATCAGACTTCAGCATGGATAGAGCAAACATCACCTTATCCCCATTGGCACACTTGCAAGTATCAAATACCAGTTCCATCTCCTTCACCCATTTCATTGCCAACACGGGGTCACACTCGCCCTTGAAAGTAGGGGGCTTGCATGAGGCAAAGGCCTTGTAACTGCATCCCTTAGCTGCTGACTCATTCTCCACCAGAGGGGTTGATTTCGAGTGACTTCCAGCATTGGTCACTAGTGGACTCGACAGCTCCACACTTTCCCGGTTCTCACTCGCCTCTTTGCTCTTCGATACCGACTGATCTTGCTTGGTAAGAAGAACTTGCAGAGTCTCCTGAATTTTACCCAACTCAGCAGCCAGATTCTCTCGGGTTATGAATGCAGATCCACGACCTCGACCACGTCCCCTCGGCTGATTTACCCTTCTCGTAGAAGCTGAACTCTCCTGATTAGAGTCTTCTTGGTGGGCGGGGATTTCCACACTCCTCGCCCTTTTAGTCACATGAGTCGTTCTTCGAGTCGGATTCCCCCCATCCCCGGCCACTTGGGTGGCGGCTCGGCGGGGCGTTCTTCCCCGACCCCTACCACAACCCCTACCTCTACCCCTTCCGCGGGTAACAGTCGACCTCGTAGGTTCCAACGGTCCGTTAACTAGAACCTCCTCATCTTGATTCCTTGGAACAACCGGTACTGACCTACTCCTCAGCGTTCTCCCAGCCATAGCGCTAAACTAAAAGAAAACAACAATTAACCTTTGCTAGACATGACACAACAAGTTTGCTATCTAAGGCAATTTAAGCACGCACATGTACTTGTAAGTTAGTAATTACACAGGCCAGGTGTAATCCCAAACTTACCTTACACGTTTGTCCTTGGCACCTTATTCCTAAGCGCATTTATAGTGATCGTTCCAAGAGGCAATCCTATGTCTTGGCTGTGTTCCTCATCTTACAGTTTAAGTTTAGGCCCGACTGGTCACCTAAATCCCTTAAACTAAGGCTCTGATAGCATTTGTAACGTCCCAAAAACATAACATGCAATACCATAGATTTAACATTCGAATTACATAATAAAACTTGTCTTTAATCATTCATAAGTCTAGACTAGACAAAAATAGACAGCGGAAGCTTTTTAATCCACAACCGAGAACTTCTATCTATAGTTATCTTAGCCAAAAATCTTGGAGTCGCTCTAAGCTTCAATTCCTTCTTATGCCATCTCCTAGTTCTTACTAGAAGAACCAATGCTACGCTTAAAAGCGAGGGTTAGACCAAAAGATCTAGTTAACTCCCTCCGTAAAGCATATACCATAGCATAGATTCATTTAATAAAAACAATCCACATTCTCCACATAAACATCATTCAAGGTTCTACACATGGTTCAGGGATCGCATAAGCTACCACGATTGGGGCCTAACGGACACCCTTTCGGCTTACATCGGAGTCCAAGTGGACTCCCTTCTATCTGAGTAGGAAGGAAACGAATTCCATCCTATAAGCTCACCACAAATGCCCAAGAGGTCATCGGACCCCAAGGTACCCTGATCCCACTATGTAAACCGACTCCACATAACATACACATAACGTATCGTAATCGCATGCGTGAAAACTTTAAACATCATTTCAGTTGCTAAATAACCCTTTTTCAAATAAACATGCATTTCATGGAAAACATGCGTAATAGTTATAAAACAGTTCATGCTCGTAAACGAAACCATAATCAGTAAAAATGTTTAACATAGTACGTCGTGTAAAAAGGGTTTAGGGAACTCACCTTGTGATAGTATTAAACGCACCCTCGATCTACCCTCGAGTTAACTGAGCTTGGCACCTAAAAGATTAAGCATTTCTCAATCAGCTATACTTTCCGGATACTACTTACCGAGTGCAGGGACTTACCGGGTACAACACTTCTTACCGGGTGCAAGGACTTACCGGGTACTACGCATACGGTAACCGAACTTACCCGGTAACTCTAAACTCACCCGGTATCTACAAACTTATATGGTAACTGTTAATGCCAAAAATCGCACCAAAGGAACAACTTAAGGTCGATGTGGACTTAAACAACTAAAGAAAGGATCTTTCGACGAGACGTGCGACGAGGGAAAAATAAATAAGACAAAGGATTTGATGACGCAGGAAAAGCCTCAATCGAGGAAAAAACCTGCGGACGACAGGGGGTGTCGTCGCTGTACTATGGTCGCCAATCAGGGGCGATGTCCTTGGATACTGGTGTCGATCGTACAGAGATTACAATACAAATGAAGGAAATGCTTCGAAATGTAAAGTACAAGTGTTTGGAATGTAAAAACAAGTGTTTGTCGTGCGTGAATACAAAGTGTAAACTGTTGGTCGAAGGAGGATGTCGTGCGTCGAAAGCGATAACTTGAGCTGTCCTCCGAGTGTTCTTGAGTATTGCTTCGGTTGTTAATCGCCGGATATTCGATCTTATGTTCGATGTTCGATGTTCAGTGTTCGGTCCTCGCTCTTCCGTGTTCGGTGATTGAACTCGGTCTTTATAGTCTTCGGGAGTTTTAATTAGCTCATTGATTGCTTCATTTAATAGCTATAACGTCTGCAACGGTCTGTAACGGTTGTCGGAGTGAATATCCATGATGATCTTCGTCCGTTACGGCTATCGATCGTTGATGGTTGCGTCGGTTATATCCATTGCTCCTTAATGACTTTGACTCCTGCATTAAACACTTAACAAACGTAACAGTCATGGTTAGTGTTAATTTGATTGAGGTCACACGGTTCTATGCGATGGTCGTGCGGGACGGGCGACGCTATGGTCGAGCGTCATGAAGGACGTACGACTTACCTTTTACGGGAGATGACGGATGTTTTCTGGGTTCTCGTCGAGACCTTATCTTAATACAAGATTTGGATTATAACGTGCGTCTTACCTATTTTGGTCATGGTCGTACGACGTGATTTTTTGCCCAAACAGTTTGCCCCCAAAATTTGAAAATTGAATGTCAAATTTAAGTTTTAAATTTTTCTTGTCGAACGCTTAGACTTGCGACCTGGGTTAAGGGACTTACCTGGTTGTCGTGGAACTAGACCGGTTCGCCTTTAACTGAACGAGAAGTTGAAAAGGTTGTGACGTCATACGGACGCATGATGATGCTTACTAGCTGTCGAGAACAGGTGTCGAAGATCCAGGCGGATATACGAAAGGACATGGACGCGTGGAAATCTTCCAGGAATTCGATCCAGCCCTGTTTTTCGGTCTAAATAGGGATTTTGACGGATCATTTCCTTGTTTCGCCCTCGAAGAGTTTGCGCTGTGATTTCCTTGCCATTCTTTGTCTGATCTCTTCCAAATTTGTGAAAATCTTTGACTTGGTTAAGTTCCTCGAGGTCTAGCGCGCCTATATAAGGTACAATTTCTCTGACTCCTGTAAATTTTGTTTAGAAATGTCGAGGGATCCTGAGAGTGTTATTCAAGTGTCGTCAGACCTTCGTGACTTTAGAAGGTTAGCAAAAATTTCTGCGTGGGTCGAATTGATCCATCCAGGTCAGATCCGATCAAATAAGTGTCCCGAGGGGTACATCGTAATCTATGAATACCCTTTTAAGATAGGTTTTGAATGGCCTTTCTCTCCTCTAACCAAGGCGTTTATGTTGGAGTTTGATTTAGCACCGAGTCAGTTGATGCCCCAGTTCTGGCGAGTCGTACGAGTGCTCGAACGTGCTACTAAGAAATGGGATTCTCCCATGAATGTACATGACCTCCTTTCGGCTTATCAAGCCAAGATGGATGGATGTCATCGTTGTAGCTTACATTCTAGGTTTAAAGGTGATCGTGTTTTAGTCTTGGGGACAGGTGTGAACGATCGTGGGTGGAAGACCCGATATGTATTCGTGCGTAAGTTGTCTCTTGACTCCGAGAGTGAGTGGATTAGGACGGGCCGGAATACGTCGGGTGAGCCTCGTCATTTCATCTAGCGTGCGCTGTAGATGATTTACACATGATTTTTGACTTGTTTTTTGTATGTTGACAGCCATAAAATTCTAGGTCGTGAAGCCAGACGATAACTCTCAAGCGAAGATCAATTCGTTTTTAGAATTTAGCGTCGCCGAAAGGTCTTTCGTCGTGCGACACTCGGCAGATGACGACGATTTAGAATCTTTAGGAGAGAACCAGGGGGAGAAGTGTGAAGAGAAAGGAAGAGAAGAGGAGGAAGATAAGTCGAGAGGAAGGAGAGGGATGACGGGTAAGCTTTACTTTCCTTTTCTTCCTATGTTACCTTGAGTCTCTTTCCTTTGCATGCTTCATGACACTCCTAAAGTGTTGAATGTTTATGCTAAGAGAGCAGCTGAGCTGGAGCGTGCTCGTCAGCGTAGAGAGAAGAGGCTAAAAGCCATGTCTGATGGCCCTGAAATTCTGAAGAAGACGAGGACGACGACTCCGAGGAAGTCGTCGGCAGGGGTTAATGACTCATCGAGAGTCGCTACACCCGAAGAGGTAGGGGTCGGATCACCTAAGAAGGTGATTGCCGCGACACCCATTAATTATGCGCTTCCGGCGAAAACGGTGAAGTCCCAGTCTGCCGCGTCGAATCCTTTGTCAGCCGACAAGGGCAAGGAATACTCGACGGGAGAGGAGAAGGTCACAACGGTCGACTTTACGTTGCCGTCGGACTTTATGTCAGGTGATGTCCTAGACGGGACGAACCTGTTCCCTCATTTGGAGAAATTCCTGCTTTCGTCTTTCAGGGAGCGTTTTGAGGGGTTTCCTATCGAGGAGACAGGGGCCCATGCAGCCGGCTTGGTGTTCATGGTAAGTCTTTCTTTCAAGACTTGGTTTGTCTAGGCCAGACTTCGTTGTCGTTGTCGTTGTTTTACTTATCAAGGTATGATTTCACAGGCACTACAGGCGTCTTTGGCTTTACGCGGGGGAACGGCGAAAATAAAGGACCTCTTGTCTGCGTCTCGTGAAAGAGAGAAAGCGGCGTTGGACAGAGCGAGCATCTCTGCAAGTCGTGCTGAGGATTTTTTGAAGCGGCTTGACGAGGCTTTAAACCATTTGAAGGTTGTCCATCTTGCCAAGTAAGATCTCAGTCATCGCCTGACACAATCTTTGTCCATGACTGCCGAGCAAAAGGAGGAGATGGATAAAATTAAGGAGTCCTTGGCTGTTGTTTCCAAAGAGGCCGAAGATTATAAATCCAAGGTAGAGAGTCTGGAGAAAGAAGTAAAGGATGCAAAGGACGAGGGTAAGTCTGTTTTTGCCATAGCTCGTCTGACTGCTCGGGCGGCGATCATGCGTCGACATCTGCTGGGAAAAGACCCTCTTGCTTCGGCGAAGGAGGAGTTGGACATTTACCTGAACGGTGTTGGGTCCTCGAGGGATCTTGACTCGGATGATGAGAAGGATGTTGAGGAGGAGGTGGCAGGCGAAAACCATCAGGACGGGACTTCGGGCACGAATGCGACGGATGTTCCTCCTTTAATTTTGGAATTATATTTTTTTTGCTTTGCTGCTCGACCGTCGGTAGTCGAGCATGTACCTGACGATCCTTCAATAAATGCACTTTTTGTTTGAACTTGTGTTTTATATACTTGGTAAACAAATATCGCATTAATGGAACGTAAGATGCATAAGAAATCATGCGACTAAGGCCTTTACTGTAATACGATGGTAAGAACGTAAAACAAATATAAACACGCGATTAAAGCATCCATTCAAGGTATGAAAGCTAAGAAACTTAAAGATAAGTTGTTTTAGGCTTTGCGATTGTACGACGAGATCGTACGATGAATTTGTATCGTATGCCCCTGTGTAAGGGATGATCTAGGAAGAAAAGGCCTGATCATTTATGTCGTGCGATCCTGCGATAAGCCGTCGTGCGATTCTGCGATAAAACTATGTCGGGGGTTGGTCGTCGGCTAGCCAACGACCCTCCGATGCTTAAGTCAGTAGTCGTTTTGTGAGAAAAATCCGTATGAAAAAGAGTTAGAGAACGTACCATTTCAGACTCTCTCTATTTTCCCCCTGTCGTTTATTACCTTATTCTTTTTGACAGGAAAAGATAGGTTTAAAACGACAGAACGACACGACGATCCTGTGAAATACTGTCTTGCGTTGACTATGTTGTCGTGCGACAAGGCACCATAGTAGATTTATCCCTGTGGAAAAGATATTATTTTAGGGACAGAAGAACGAACCTGTCTAGAGCTTGATCTTGCGACTTCAATTCATTTTCTCGGCTTTAAGGTAGACTTGTAGCATTCATGAGCGACTTTTGGTTCACTCTTGATCTCCTGGATTCCCCATGGCGTCGGGAATTTCAACATTTGATGATACGTTGAAGGAACAGCTTTCATATCATGGATCCATGGTCGAGCTAAAATGATGTTATAGGCCGACGCACAGTCGATGACGCTGAACTTGGTTTGCTTGTTGACTCCTCCGGCGTAGACGGGCAAGATTATCTCTCCGAAGGTGCTTGTCGCTTCTCCATTGAAGCCGACCAAGGTCGTCGAACGTCGGATGATTTCCGAGCGATCGATTCCCATGGCTTTGATGGTGTTGAGAAAAATGACATTTGCTGAACTGCCCCCGTCTACCAATACTCGACGCGTCAAACAGTTACCGACCGTGAGTTGAATGATCAACCCGTCGTGATGCTTTTGGTACGAGTCGCCGAGGTCGACTTGGTTGAACACAATCTTCATGGCTTCTAGTTCCAAATCTCCTTTGGGTCTGGATGAACGAGGAATAGGTCGGTCGTCGGGCGCTTGACTGGCATGACGCTTAGCTGCGGAGTACGTCAGACCACACACGTCCGAACCACCAGTGATGCAATTGATGATCTTTGCAAGCTTGGGCACTGACGATCGGTGGCTATTAGCTGGAAGAACGACATCCTCAATAATATCTTTGAGATTACCTTGTGGAACATGATATGCCAATTCCTTCTTGAGTGCGATACAATCATTTGTCGCATGACCATGGTCGACGTGGAAGTCGCACCACTTTGATTTATCCTTCTTCGCATCGTCCAAATCAGACTTCTTCGGCCACCGGATGGTTGCTTGGGTGGTCTTCAGAGCTTCGACTAAGTCTTTAGCTGACCCTTTGAACCCATAAGAGGAGATCTTGGGATACACGGGGAATTTAGTCGCGGTTTTAGCTTCTGCCTTCGTCTTGAAACGAACGTTTGAAATCTGACGCGCTGGATCTATTCTGGATATGGCTTTAGGCTTGAATTCTGGCTTCTTGACACCTAACGGATTCTTGTCGTCAGTGTGTTTGCGACGAAAGGCTGCGTCGTCTTCGACCCTCATATATGCTAAGGTTCGAGCTCGGACGTCTTCAAAAGTCTCTGGGGGGTACTTAGTCAGATCGATATATAAACCTGAACTATCGTCTAGACCACGCTTATAAGCTTCGATCGCAGTTTTGATGTCACAATTGCGGATACTGATCATTTCGGCATTGAATCTATTGAAATAACTGCGAATAGACTCATTGGTCTTCTGCACGACATAGTACAGATCACTAGTCTGTTTTTCCATCTTACGACTGCTGGCGAATTGACGGGAGAATTGGTTGACCAATTCGGCGAACGACCCGATAGATTTGGGTTTGAGATTGATCAACCACTGGAGAGCTGGACCAGTGAGAGTCGCCCCGAAACTCTTGCACATGCATACTTCCTGGTACATGTGTGGAATCGAGATTGTCCACATGAGCTGCTTATACTGCGCGACATGCTCGGTTGGATCTGTCACACCCGAATACTTGGGAGTGAAGGAAGGAATGTTATACTTCTTTGGGACCTCGACGGTGGCGATCTCGTCGATGAAGGGCGACGCCTGATACCCCGATCGAGGCTCGACGTCGACAGGCACGGCTGCCCCAGGCAACTTGGCGAGCAAGGACAGGACGCGTTCGTTTTGGTCTTCTAACATCTTCAAACGCTGGGCAACAGGATCGTTAAGATCAGGATTTGCCCCTGTCGAGGGATTGGTCCCTGGACTAGTGCCATTACCATGCGACGAACCATTGGTGTCCCCGTTGAACGAAACAAAATATGGTTGCGACCCATAGTGGAATTGTTGCGGTCCATTCTGAAACGACTGTGGTCCATTCTGAAACGACTGTGGTCCATGCTGAAATGGCTGCGATCTCTGCTGGAAAGATTGCGATCCTTGCTGGAAAGGTTGTGGACCACTTTGGAACGGCTGGGAAAACGGCTGGGATCCATTCTGAATCGGCTGGGCGTCACCTTGTGATGGTTGTGATCCATTGTTCAAGGGTGGTGGTCGGATGTGCTGAGGGGGAATCTGCCCAGACTGGGGATTCGGAATGAACGGACCCGTCTGCTGATTCTGCATGAATGGATCTGGATGTTGATTCTGCGCGGACGGGCCTGGTCCCGGACCTGGATTCTGGATGAATGGTCTAGGACCATTCTGGGGTCCAAAAGGATTCCTTAGCCGCGCGATCTCTTCCGCTGCTCTGCGATTCTGCTCTGCCATTGCATTGAGTTGATTCCTGGCAACCTCGAGCTCCTGATACATCTGAGCAACGGCTTGCTGCGGATTTCCAGGGGCTGCCATTTTCCTGCAACAGAAAATAGAAGAAATGTAATAACCAGGTATTTTATCTAACTTAAATTTGAAAATTTAATAAGTCTTTATTAAAGTGTCTTATGGAGTTAGAAGTTAAGGGCTAAGTTTTATTTTTATTTGGAAGTTTGGGGGTAAATCTTGCCAAATAAAATAAGTTAGAGGTTTGTTTGGTATTTTTGCCAAACTTCATCTCCACCACCGCCACACTCACCTCAAGAGGAGGAGGTGTCCTCTTTTAATTACTTAGAAACATTTATCCTAAAGACTAGTGTGTATGTGTGTGTTACGTGAAGAGAAGAGAGAAAGGAAAGAAATCCAAGGAAGTTAAGAAGGAGAAGAAGTCAGAGAAATCTGCAGCAAGGTTTAGGAAATTATCCAAGAGAAACCAAGGTAATAATCCATACAATCTTTACTTTTATGTATAGTAGGTTTTTACATGAGTTTTGAAGTGGGTTTTGATGATTTAGGGATGTTTTGGGGAATCTAAGCTTAAGGTTAGGTTATGTTCATAGTCTTAAACATATCTGCATGATTACAGCAACATGCATAACTTAAAAGTACGATTTCTGGGTTTTTAGGATGAACAGTGAACTGATACATTCAACGAAGTCGCAATGGTTGATTGCGATATTCAACGAAGTCGCAATGGTTGATTGCGATATTCAACGAAGTCGCAATGGTTGATTGCGACTTGGTCTTGAAGTCGCAATGGTCGGTTGCGACTTGGTTTGAAATCGCAGTAGTTAATTGCGACTTGGGGTTGGAATCGCAATGGTGGATTGCGACTTGGTACTGTGTCACAGTAGTTGATTGCGACTTGGGATAGTGTATTGCGACTTAGAGTATTTCCATGGTTGATTGCGACTTGAGTCGAGGATTTTAGGACTTTAGAGATTTTAGCCTTAAAAGAGATATTTGTATTCATGCGGTACAGATGCCGTGAAACGTGACTGAAGGAATTGGAGTGCTCGGTAATAGAGTGGGAAGATTTTTGGAAATAAGCTAATCAAGTGAGTTTTACTTAAAATTATTTTACTGGAATACATATATGTGTGTGTAATGGATATGTGATCAAGATGTGAATATTCTGTGTTAATTATATAGTGAGATATTATCTGTGTGATATTTTACACAACTGCACATTAATCGGGTTCCGGTGTGCGGACCGATGGGTAGTCGGGTTCCGGTGTGCGGACCGATGAGTAGCCGGGTTCCGGTGTGCGGACCGGTACTGTTTATTTATTAGTTGGCTTGCTACCAATTAATACGGCCAGATGTGGAGGAATAAGGTGGAATGAGATGCACGAGTTTTGTATGGTATGGATATACGTGTATTATATGGATGTATATGAAAAGCTTTATATAAATGGTTTTGAAATCAAGGTTTATTAAGCTGACAGGGATTTCCTCACTAGACCATTAGGTCTAACCCTCATTTTCTGTTTTAAAAATTTTGTATTCCAGGTGATGGATCGGGAAAGAGCAGTAAATAGAACTTTTGATGAATAGCTTTTATGGAAATATCAGTTATGAAGTTATGGATGTATTTTGATCTTAAGACTTTGTGATTAGTTAGTATGTAACTTGAAAATGAAAAAGTTTGTACAAATTTACTTATTATGTTTTTTTTGGTAAGACTATGGGACCTATTATGACATACGATGTATTTTGTTGATATTGTGTTATGAAATATATATGTTATATGTATATTTGGATTGTGGGTTGTTACAGATGGTATCAGAGCCCTAGTTTAAGGGATTTAGGTATTAGTAACTGTACCTAGACTTAAACTTCATGAGAAGTAGGATGTCCTTATTATTTTTGAACCTGTGGATGCTAAGTATAAGGGGTAGAAGGAACATCATGTAAGGTAATTTCAGATTACACCTGGCCAGTGTAATTATGATCTTACATGTACATGTTTGAACCGGAATACCTTGTTATATGGGGTATGTGCTTATGTGTATATTAACTTTGTTTTAATCCACAGAATGGCGAGTGGCACTAGACAAAGGAATCAGAGAAGAGGAAGGAATTCGAGTGGAGAAAATCCACCAATAGGAATAGGGGGAAGAGGAGGAGATCGTGGTGGAGGCAGAATCGGAAGGGGAACTGGGGGTAGAACACAACCGCAAGGTACAGAGTTTGTTACACGTGATGATCTGACTGCTGAAATGGGGAGATTACAGGATAGCATACAAGCCATGTTCGAACATAATCGTCATAATGAAACTGATAGATCAAATCCGGAACACGAAGCTGAAATGCCACTCACCTCTATTGTTTTACCGGTAATGAAAAAGAGTGACTATAAAATGTTTCTTAGTTGCAAGCCCCCTACATACTCAGGAGATAGGGATCCGGTAAAAGAGATGAGATGGCTGAAAGAAGTAGAGGCTATCTTCAAGACGTGTAAATGTTCCGAAGAAGATAAAGTACTTTATGGGACAGCAATGTTAAAAGGTGATGCTCTATATTGGTGGGAGGCTCATATAGAATCGAGAGGATCGGATGTATATTCTACTTTTTCGTGGGAGGAATTCGTGTTAGCTTTCACAACATACTTCTGTCCACAAGCTGCGGTCAGACAGTTGGAAGAAGAATTTATGAATCTACAGCAAGGGAATTTGTCAATTAGAGACTATACTGCTCGATTTTTAGAAAAATCTCGTTTTGCAGGATATTATGTTGCTACAGAGAAGATGAAAATGGAGAGATTTATCTATGGGTTAAATCCAGTAGTGACTGCAACAGGGCCAAATACCTTTACAGCCGCAGTGGATGCTGCAGAAAATGTAGAAAGAGATAACAAAATGGATGCCGGTGATAAGAGTCTGGGGAAAAGAAAATGGGAAGGACCATCACATGATCCAAAGAAGTCTAGATTTCAGAGATTTGACAATCGTCCATCTTTCCGACCAATGGAAAGACCTTGTCCGAAGTGTCACCGTATTCATCAAGGGAACTGTCAGTTTGAACCACGGGTTTGTTATAGATGTGGGAAGACAGGGCACGTCATCAAAGATTGCCGATTAACACGGTTTTGCTTTTTGTGCAATTCTCCGGATCACCTCCAATCAGATTGTCCGTGAGGTAGAATACAACAAGGGGGTACATCAGGGAAACCAGCCATTGTCAGACCAGTAGTTCCAAGAATAGAACCGCCGAGAACCAGGGGTCGTACATTTCAAATGACAGCTAAAGAGGCGGAGGAAACTCCGGATGTTGTTACAGGTACATTTTTCATAAACTCTACACGTGCTAAAGTGTTGTTTGACTCCGGTGCAAACCGATCTTTTGTGTCTCCCTCATTTGCTGCTCACATGCATTTAGAGCCTAAAATGTTAGAACATGCCTTACTGGTAGATACTGCAAATGATAATCAAGTGGCAGTTAAAGAAGTTTTTGATTGTTGCATGATAAATATAGAGGGGTGTGGAGTACCGATACAACTATTTCCAATAGCTTTGATCGAATTTGATGTGGTAGTAGGAATGGATTGGTTATCTGAGAATCGGGCTAACATAGTTTGTGATAAGAAAATAATCAATGTCGTTTTACCTGATAAGAGATCAGTAGTGATTTATGGCGATCGTAAGAATCATCAATCCAGCCTTATATCTATGATAAAAGCCCGTAAATGTGTCAGCAAGGGTTGCTCGAGTTATTTAGCCTATGTGATAGATAGTAGGCCTGAAAAGATTAAGCTGGAAGATATTTCCATCGTTAGTGAATATCCTGAGGTTTTTCCTGAAGACTTGAATAGTCTTCCTCCTGTTAGACAAGTAGAATTTGGTATTGACTTAATCCCTGGAGCCGCTCCTATCGCTCGTGCGTCGTACCGACTAGCACCTCCAGAGATGAAAGAAATGATGGCACAGCTTCAAGACTTGTCTGATAAGGGCTTTATCAGACCCAGCTCTTCGCCGTGGGGTGCACCAGTTCTATTTGTGAAAAAGAAGGATGGTTCAATGAGAATGTGTATTGACTACCGTGAGTTAAATAAGCGCACGATCAAGAACAAATATCCGCTTCCAATAATTGATGATCTTTTTGATCAATTAGTTGGAGCTTGTTCTTTATCCAAGATTGATCTTAGATCTGGCTACCATCAGTTGAAGGTTAAGGAAGAATACGTTCTGAAGACTGCCTTTCGTACGAGGTACGGTCACTATGAATTCTTGGTGATGCCATTCGGACTAACAAACGCGTCGGCCGCTTTTATGGATCTAATGAATCGGGTATGTAAGCCTTATCTCGATAAATTTGTCATTGTATTTATCGATGATATACTTATTTATTCCCGATCCAAAGAGGATCACGCACAACACCTTCGTTTGATTCTAGAGTTGTTAAAGAAAGAGAAGTTATATGCTAAATTTTTGAAGTGTGAATTCTGTCTACGAGAAGTTCAGTTTTTGGGCCATGTAGTTTCAGAGAAGGGTATACAAGTTGATCCAGCGAAAGTGGAAGCAATTGAAAGATGGGAACCGCCGAAGACGGCAACCGAAGTACGTAGTTTTCTGGGTCTAGCTGGATACTATCGGAAATTTATAAAAGACTTTTCTCGAATCGCGACGCCATTGACTAAGCTGACTCGGAAGAATCTAAAGTTTGAATGGAAAGCAGAACAGGATGAGGCATTCAGATTATTGAAGGAGAAACTCTGCAGCACGCCGATATTAGCATTGCCTGAAGGTTCCGATGATTTTGTGGTCTATAGTGATGCTTCCAAACTGGGATTGGGATGTGTACTTATGCAACGTGGAAAGGTGATTGCCTATGCTTCTCATCAATTAAAGGACCATGAAAGACAATATCCTACTCATGATATGGAGCTTGCAGCAGTTGTCTTCGCATTGAAGATTTGGAGACATTATCTTTATGGTTCTAAATGCCAAATTTTCATTGACCATAAGAGTCTCCAACATCTTTTCGATCAGAATGAACTGAATATGAGGCAAAGAAGATGGTTGGAATTGGTAAATGATTATGATTGTGAAATCCTTTATCACCCCGGGAAGGCGAATGTGGTAGCAGATGCACTAAGTCGCCAAGAAAGAAGTGGAACAATAAAAGCTATATCACTACGAGCTAAACTCCTTCCTAATATCTTTGATGAATTACTGAAGTGCCAAATAGATGCTTATCAGGAAGAAAGTTTGAAATCAGAACGGTTAGCAGGAATAACAGCATTGCTTGGGAAAGATGACCGTGGGTTATTGTGTATGGGAAACAGAATTTAGGTGCCTCGTTTGGGTGGATTACGTGATCGTGTACTACAAGAAGCTCATCAATCTCGATTTTCTATTCATCCAGGTACAAATAAGATGTATAGAGATTTGAAACAATTCTATTGGTGGTCGGGAATGAAAAGAAGTATTGCTAAGTATGTGGAAGGTTGTACTACTTGCAAGAAAGTAAAGATTGAACATCAGAAGCCGTTTGGTCAGTTACAACGACTAGAAATACCAATGTGAAAATGGGATCAGATTACTACTGATTTCATTACCAAGCTACCTAGAACTCCAAAGGGATTCGATTCTATTTGGGTGATTGTGGATAGATTGACGAAGTCTGCTCATTTCTTGCCGATAAAGGAAACTGATTCCTTGGAACGTTTAGCCAAATTGTACATTAATGAAATAGTAACTCGACATGGAGTTCCAATCTCGATTATTTCTGATCGAGATAGTCGTTTCACTTCCAAATTCTGGAGAAGCTTTCAAAAAGAAATGGGAACACAGATAAAGTTGAGCACAGCATATCATCCTCAAACGGACGGGCAGAGTGAAAGAACAATCCAGACTTTAGAAGATATGCTTCGGGCTTGTATAGTTGATTTTGGGGGATCGTGGGATAAACATCTGCCTTTGATAGAATTTGCCTACAACAACAGTTATCATTCCAGCATTCAAGCGGCACCGTTTGAAGTATTGTATGGTAGAAAATGCCGAACGCCTCTGTGTTGGAATGAAGTGGGGGAGAAACAATTAGCGGGGCCAGAAATAGTACAGTTAACAGCGGATAAGATCACTCAGATTCGGGACAGATTAAAAGTGGCTCAAGACAGACAGAAAAGCTATGCAGATCGACGCCGGAATCCTTTAGAATTCCAGGTTGGAGATTTTGTAATGTTGAAAGTCTCGCCCTGGAAAGGAGTCATCGATTTGGGAAGCAAGGTAAACTCAGTTCGCGGTATATTGGGCCATTTGAAATTACGGAAAGAATTGGTGAAGTAGCTTACAGATTAGATCTTCCGTCGGAATTAAGCAGGATTCACAATGCATTTCACGTATCGAATTTTCGAAAATGTTTGGTTACCTCAGATCAGGCAGTCTCTCTACCAGATATTCAAGTTGACGAAAAGTTGAACTATGTGGAGGAACCGGAAGCTATAGTTGATCACAAAGTCAAAATACTGAGGAACAAAGAGATCAGACAGGTAAAGGTTCAGTGGAAACATCATAGAGGTCAGGATGCGACGTGGGAATCAGAGTCGGATATGAGAGCCAAATACCCTCATCTTTTCACTTAACTGAATTCCGGGACGGAATTCTTTTAAGGGGGAGATGTTGTAATAACCAAGTATTTTATCTAACTTAAATTTGAAAATTTAATAAGTCCTTATTAAAGTGTCTTATGGAGTTAGAAGTTAAGGGGTAAGTTTTATTTTTATTTGGAAGTTTGGGGGTAAATCTTGCCAAATAGAATAAGTTGGAGGTTTGTTTGGTATTTTTGCCAAACTTCATCTCCACCACCGCCACACTCAGCTCAAGAGGAGGAGGTGTCCTCTTTTAGTTACTTAGAAACATTTATCCTAAAGACTAGTGTGTATGTGTGTGTTACGTGAAGAGAAGAGAGAAAAGAAAGAAATCCAAGGAAGTTAAGAAGGAGAAGAAATCAGAGAAATCTGCAGCAAGGTTTAGGAAATTATCCAAGAGAAACCAAGGTAATAATCCATACAATCTTTACTTTTATGTATAGTAGGTTTTTACATGAGTTTTGAAGTGGGTTTTGATGATTTAGGGATGTTTTGGGGAATCTAAGCTTAAGGTTAGGTTAGGTTCATAGTCTTAAACATATCTGCATGATTACAGCAACATGCATAACTTAAAAGTACGATTTCTGGGTTTTTAGGATGAACAGTGAACTGAGACATTCAACGAAGTCGCAATGGTTGATTGTGATATTCAACGAAGTCGCAATGGTTGATTGCGATATTCAACGAAGTCGCAATGGTTGATTGCGAGTTGGTCTTGAAGTCGCAATGGTCGGTTGCGACTTGGTTTGAAATCGCAGTAGTTAATTGCGACTTGGGGTTGGAATCGCAATGGTGGATTGCGACTTGGTACTGTGTCGCAGTAGTTGATTGCGACTTGGGATAGTGTATTGCGACTTAGAGTATTTCCATGGTTGATTGCGACTTGAGTCGAGGATTTTAGGATTTTAGAGATTTTAGCCTTAAAAGAGATATTTGTATTCATGTGGTACAGATTCCGTGAAACGTGACTGAAGGAATTGGAGTGCTCGGTAATAGAGTGGGAAGATTTTTGGAAATAAGCTAATCAAGTGAGTTTTACTTAAAATTATTTTACTGGAATACATATATGTGTGTGTAATGGATATGTGATCAAGATGTGAATATTCTGTGTTAATAATATAGTGAGATATTATCTGTGTGATATTTTACACAAGTGCACATTAATCGGGTTCCGGTGTGCGGACCGATGGGTAGTCGGGTTCCGGTGTGCGGACCGATGAGTAGCCGGGTTCCGGTGTGCGGACCGGTACTGTTTATTTATTAGTTGGCTTGCTACCAATTAATACGGCCAGATGTGGAGGAATAAGGTGGAATGAGATGCACGAGTTTTGTATGGTATGGATATACGTGTATTATATGGATGTATATGAAAATCTTTATATAAATGGTTTTGAAATCAAGGTTTATTAAGCTGACAGGGATTTCCTCACTAGACCATTAGGTCTAACCCTCATTTTCTGTTTTAAAAATTTTGTATTCCAGGTGATGGATCGGGAAAGAGCAGTAAATAGAACTTTTGATGAATAGCTTTTATGGAAATATCAGTTATGAAGTTATGGATGTATTTTGATCTTAAGACTTTGTGATTAGTTAGTATGTAACTTGAAAATGAAAAAGTTTGTACAAATTTACTTATTATGTTTTTTTTTTGGTAAGACTATGGGACCTATTATGAAATACGATGTATTTTGTTGATATTGTGTTATGAAATATATATGTTATATGTATATTTGGATTGTGGGTTGTTACAAGAAACTCCAAGAAACTATTAGTAGAATGCACGTTCGTCGAGGATTTTCTCTAGATGTAGTCCCACGGATGGCGCCAAACTGTTAATGCCAAAAATCGCACCAAAAGGACAACTTAAGGTCGATGTGGACTTAAACAACTAAAGAAAGGATCTTTCGACGAGACGTGCGACGAGGGAAAAATAAATAAGACAAAGGATTTGATGACGCAGGAAAAACCTCAATCGAGGAAAAAACCTGTGGACGACAGGGGGTGTCGTCGCTGCACTATGGTCGCCAATCAGGGGCGATGTCCTTGGATACTGGTGTCGATCGTACAGAGATTACAATACAAATGAAGGAAATGCTTCGAAATGTAAAGTACAAGTGTTTGGAATGTAAAAACAAGTGTTTGTCGTGCGTAAATACAAAGTGTAAACTGTTGGTCGAAGGCGGATGTCGTGCGTCGAAAGCGATAACTTGAGTTGTCCTCCGAGTGTTCTTGAGTATTGCTTCGGTTGTTAATCGCCGGATATTCGATCTTATGTTCGATGTTCGATGTTCAGTGTTCGGTCCTCGCTCTTCCGTGTTCGGTGATTGAACTCGGTCTTTATAGTCTTCGGGAGTTTTAATTAGCTCATTGATTGCTTCATTTAACAGCTATAACGTCTGCAACGGTCTGTAACGGTTGTCGGAGTGAATATCCATGATGATCTTCGTCCGTTACGGCTATCGATCGTTGATGGTTGCGTCGGTTATATCCGTTGCTCCTTAATGACTTTGACTCCTGCATTAAACACTTAACAAACGTAACAGTCATGGTTAGTGTTAATTTGATTGAGGTCGCACGGTTCTATGCGATGGTCGTGCGGGACGGGCGACGCTATGGTCGAGCGTCATGAAGGACGTACGACTTACCTTTTACGGGAGATGACGGATGTTTTCTGGGTTCTCGTCGATACCTTATCTTAATACAAGATTTGGATTATAACGTGCGTCTTACCTGTTTTGGTCATGGTCGTACGACGTGATTTTTTGCCCAAACAGTAACTACGAACTTATCTGGTAACTACAGACTCACCCGGTAACCACACACTTACCCGGTATCTATGAACTTACCCGATAACCACACACTTACTAGGTAACTACGAACTAGAAGAAAACCCATTTCCCAAAAGTGATTAAAATCTTATTTTTTACCATAAACTTGATTAGACAAACACCTGGGTTCATCCACCAACCATAAACACCCATTTATTCCATTTCTTGCCTCTAAATCGGTACATAATAATCAAAAACCCAAAATCCTCCTTTAATGGCATTAAGGTGGAGAACACAGTGAAACTTAAAGTTTTACATCAATATCTTAGACAACACAGAACATAAATCATGAAGTAGCAAGGAGAAGAGTTTTGGGTGAGGTTTCTTTCAGTGATTACTTCCACAATCTGATTTCTCCAATTTGTTTCTTCTTCTCTTCCTTTTTCTTCTTCTAGCCACCAAACACCCAAACAAGAGAATGATACTTCTCATAAATTGCCAAAAAGTCCCTCAACTCCAACTTTCATTTCTTAGACTTCGGCTACCAAACTTTCACATTTTGGCTAGAAAACCCGGTTGTTACATACAGTCACCACAAGGGGGCAGAATGTTGTACCCCATACGACACCACAGTTTTCAGTTACCAATCATGGGCATAGATATAGCTCACGACTCGGGGGCAATCGGACCCCATGACAGAACGATAAACGTCACCAGGTGCGTAACGCCCGTCAACGACACTCAGGTATGACATACCAAACTTCTAAAAAGCAGAAGCAGACGCCTACTCCCAGATTCAGGACTAAAATGTCATCTCTTCTATCTAGACTGACATTCTATGCAGGTTCGGAATTCTTTCTGAGATCATATACGACAACGATCCGCAAATGATCGTACGTCCGAAGATCGTAGTGTCGAATCTACGACTGCAACCCCACGCAGCTGGACTATATTATATTTTCTTTCCTTTTGCTTTCGATTTATTTCGACAAACGATTACTGACTTAAGCATCGGAGGGTCGTTGGTCAAACCAACGACCACCCCTGGATCTTATATTACAGGTTCGCAGGATCGCACGAACGCCAGTCTTACGACCTACGTCGTGAGAAGACAAAGTCTTTTAGACTACAAGGTCATGATAAATATGTCACGACCGATAAAGTCAATATCCATAATTCGTGACTCATACGACGAAAACTGAATCTCACAATTCAGTACGTAGATCTTACGATCTCAACAGGTGCATTCAAAATTAAGTCGTAAATACAAAGTTTTATGACTTAAACTCTATGATTTAGAATGTACGTTCGGCTCAGTCGCCCGATTACTTCCAAGGTCATACTTCAAACGGAGTCTTTGCGACTTAAAGCATAAGTCCTATGACGATTAAGACACAGGTTTTACGATTTGAGAACCAAAGTCTCTATGACTTAAATAAAAGTCTTACGATCTTCATCGTAAGGAACAAAGTCTCTAAGACTTGTATATCATAAAAGGAATCTTATGATTCATCATACAGGTCTTATGACCATCACAGGTGCTTTTTAAACTAAGTACTGGAGATACAAGTCTTATGACTTGAATTCCATGCTTAGAATATTCCTCCGGCCTCAGACGCCCGATTACTTCGTAAATTATAAGTACCCAAGTCGTATAGTCTTACATACGACTCATACATTCATCCATTCAGTTTTGTTATCTTTCGTGTTATTTTGTTCATTAGCAATAAAATAAAGTATACGACGAGAGTATAACAAAAACGTACTTGTATTCACATTGTCAATTACAAGTAAAAGGGCACGACCGATTATGGTCGCCCCATATCCAAAGCAAACTAAAGAGTTTAAGGCAGAGGGGAGTCCTCAGCGACCTCCTCATCGCCAACTACGTCGACCGCTGCGTCTGTCGGGTCCTCTTCTTCGAGTTGGTCTTCTTGGTCGAGTTCATCCTCGTCCCCGAGTTGCTCTAAGAAGGTCTTGACCTCCTCTTTGGCTCCGGCCATAGGGTCCAACCCCCGCAAATGACGACGCATGATCGCCGCTCGAACCCTCAAATGAGTCAGAGCCTCAAACGACAGAAGACGCTCTTTTAAAGATGCGATATTCCCCTCCTTCGCCTCGACAAGCGAACTAAGGTCCCCGACCTGTTTTTCGCTCTTGGCCAGGGAAGCCTTAGTCGCTCCTAATTCCGCCTTCGCCGCAGAGGACTTCTCCAAGGATTCCCGCAGATGGCGCTGAAGGTCTTCCTTTTCCTTCGACGATTCTGCATATAAGTCCTGTACTTCGTAGAATCTCTCATAAAGGACCTCCGCCTTCTTCATCGCCGTCCTCTCCTGCTCCCGTGCCACTCGAGTTTCCTCCTGCTCCTCGCGCATCTTCTCTAGGGCAGCAGGTGTAACCCTACGGATTTTTTCCATATGGGCATACAGGTAAAGAGACGTTTGGAACGCTTGTAGCTCACAAACACAGAAGAACGTCAGAAAACAACGACGAAATAAAACATCGAATAAGCGGATCGTACGTACCTTAAAGGTCAACCCTGCGACGTACGATCCCATATTATCAACCGTAACCCCCTCCAGCCACTCCTGAAAACAAGGAAGGAGGAATTTCCCCAGGTTGGGGAAGAGTTTTTCGCTGTCCATCCACCTTCACCGTATACGCCGCCAGCAGGTCGTCCACATTGAACGACGGCACCCACTCATTGGTGACCCTGTCAATCACGAAAATGATCCGCCAGAACTGCGGCATCATTTGCGCAGGAGACAGGGAAAACCTAGCGAAGAAATCTCTAGCCAAAAGGGAAAAAGGCCACTTAAAGCCCACCTTAAACGGGTATTCGTACAGAACGAAATGTCCATCCGGACAGTCTGCCGGTCGGAACTGACCCGACGAATGTATCTGAACAGCGTCAGGGATGCCGGACAAAGTCCTAAAAGCCACTAGACTTTCCTGACTATCAATCGTGCTCGCTGGTTCTATCGACATTTTCTTCTAAAAACACGAAAAAATTTCTTCTAAATTTATAAACGCTCGAAAACGCACGTAACAATGGCAGGTGAATCTCTCTGAGATCTTTTCTAAAAACACAAGTGAGCGTAAAAAAGGAAACGATTCCAGAATCGAGCTATTTATGGCAAAGATCATGTCAGGACGACCCGTTGGATGGTCGACACCTGTCATCGCCTTTATGCATGCATCATGCCGATGGGCGACACCTGTCCCCCGAATGTCTTTTTGTCTCTGACACGCCGTCGTGACGTCACGACCCATCATTTCCTCCAACCCAAATCGAACTTAGACGGTTGGAATTCGACCAGATCCTCTCTCCATGCGACATGTAACACCTTAAAAATCAGGGCTAATTTAAACTTTAATTGTAACCAATTATGACAAAATAACATCCAAACTTTTATATATAAGAGGAGAATTAACTATGAGGTTTCATAATTACAACATGGAATTCTTCCAATAACTTATTAATCTAACCATGTCCACTACATTTAGATTAACTAAGTTATCTAAGCAAACCCATCAAAAGCCTTCATGCCTTAGCTAACTCCTCCGCTTATCTCTTAAGTTGGATACATCAAAAGCTCTCGGCCCACATCCCATTTACTTCCCTGAGCCTGTACCTGGTAAGAAAATTTAATTTGAAAGATTAGGCTTACGCCTAGTGAGAACATCCAATTTCAAATTAAAGACGTTAATAGTTTGAAAATATCTAATACATATAAACAAACCTGTTCTCCACCATTCTTACCATACATATGCTCACCTCAACAACAGGATCATACCCGATCCTATGAATATGACTCACATTCAGTAGACCATATTATCAAAACCAGAGCCCACTACGAATCTTTACAGGTTCTAGATTTATGCTCTTATTCAAGAAATTACAAGTTACATTATGCCTATTTCTTGGACCAGAAATAGAGATTACAAGATACTTTATGCCTATCTCTGTTTCCATGTGAAAGGAAATTACAAGTTACTTTATGCCTATTCCGCATTTCACCTCACACTATGAAATAGAAATTACAAGTTCCTTTATGCCTATTTCTTATTTCATAACACCTTTACGAAATGGGAATTACAAGTTACTTTATGCCTATTCCACATTTCAGGTCAACGGGAATTACAAATTGCTTTATGCCTATTCCTCGTTACAATACATAATAGTGCCTATGGATCCATTACACTTAATAGCGTATATGCCTAACAACATATCACGTCACATCTTATATCATATTCTCAACTCTAAGAATACTAGATAACCTATCGCATCCGCACCCTCAATTGTCCCCCCCTCGGTGACTTAGCACGGGGGTTTAGAAAACTTAACTAGATGACACATCCGGAAACTACATCCAGACATCAGAAGTTTCCGGACACCTCATCTATCCGGACGTCATCACTTACCGGATAACATAAGCAATCCGGATAACATAACTTTCCGGACAATTTAACTTTCCGGACAACATGACTTACTGGACAACCTAAACAATCCGGATAACACAATTTTTTGGACACCAAAGAAATCCGGATACCATCCGGTATCTATTTCATCCGGAGACTACAAAATAAATGAACTTACCGAATAACTTTGTCTTGTCCGGAAACCTTCAAACGGAGGTTTCCAGATACTGTTCTTTTATCCGGAAACTTACGACCTGCAACCTATTTTTACAATCTAAATTTGTGTCTGTTCCATTCAGCTTGTTTCAACACATCCATTCAGTCCCAATACATTTTATACACATGTCTTAACATTTAATTTGACAAAAAACAAGGTTGTAAGCAATTTGAATGAACTCACCTTAATGAATGAAAAACCCACTTCACTGCACACTTTGATTCCAAATTAAGACAGCACCTATACGAATTCAGCTTAAAGATATAGATACCTTCTTACTACTGGAATCAAACTTACAAAAATTCTTTATATTCTTACCAAGATTTCAGCTTCAATTTCTTCTTTTCCTCCCTTTCTTTCTTCTTCTTTCTCTCAACCTTTCTCTCTCTTGCTTTGACCGACTCCAGCAAAAAGACATGAGATATTTCTCATGTTCAGCCTCTTATCCATACACACTATTGTTAAATGACCCAACACACCTTCAAGTTTCTAACTTTACATAAAAACATCAAACTTTGGTTACTTAACTTTTAACCCCAATGATTCAAATACTTGTAAATATAACACAAAATACAACTCAATTACAAACAACTTCATTTATATTATAACATAATATAACGAAATTTCGGGATGTTACACGACAAGTGGCAAACCACATCGTCAGATTTAAAATTCGAACTTCACGTTTGAAATTCAAATTTTGGGGGCAAACTGTTTGGGTAAAAAATCACACATCACGACCGACGCTAGAAAACTCAGATAACATTTCCATAAGACCACTCTTGCATTTAGATACGGTCTTACAGGTTGATTACGGACGAAAGCTCGGTCGTACGTTTTTATACTGGTCGTACGTTCCGTACGACCGACGTATGAGACTTATGACGGTCGTACGATCATACTAACCGTTAACAGTCAAACACCGTTTCTTTTGTTCATTAATGCAGGTCTACAAGCATTCATGGTGCAAACGGCCAATAACGTGCAAGACATCAATGGCATTCAAAGCCCGACAGCGGTTACGAAGCGCGCCATAAAGACATCTTTAATGGCCATCGGAAGCTATATAAAGGCCTGTGCTGCAACCAAGAAAGCAATCTGCGTTGTTCTAAGCCTCATCTGAACTACATTTGCTCCATCTACTTTCTAAACATTTTACACATCGGAATATAGCAATCTGCAGAGCATTCAGACAAACATCATCGACGCAAGACTCGCACGACAGCAGTTCGAACCGCACGACAGTAGCTTATTTCGCACGATTTACACACGACTAAGTCTATTTTTACATTCATTTGTAATCTGTTGTACACAAAACACGTGTTACAAAAGGACTTTCGTCTCTGTTTGGCGACTATAGTGCACCGTCGACTCTCACAAGTCGACCGCGGGTTTTTCCCTCGTTTTGGGGTTTTTCGCGTCACCAAATCTCTTGTCTTGTTTATTTTTTCCTTGCGTTTGTGTTGCTTGGTCTTGAGATACATTTCTTTAGTTGTTAAAAGTCCACATCAACTTTAAGTTGTTTCTTTTGAGCGATTTTTGGCATTAACAATATGTACTTGCTCTGTCCATTTAAGTTTAATATTTATGTTCAAACATCTATGTTGAATAAGTTACATATTTATTGTTTTAAAGTATTTCGCTGTAAACAATTTTAATTTAGTCGTTACTTTGAAGTATTGTAGAAAAACTATTGATGATAATGTGATATTTCTCATGATGAAATGAGACTGTTACATTCTTGAATACTTAATCACAAGGAACAAACATGTAAAAAAGTCGCATGCTTTGAAATGTGTATCTACAGTATGATATTTGAGAATGAATCAGGTATGCAAGTCCACTTGCCTGCTGCTGATACATATCTATACTTTGCTCCGCCATGGCGTCGGCGACTACATCGGAGAACTATGATTTCCTAAACAAGCAAGTTCAAGAAGTAGCAGTAGACTGTCACCAGTTGCCGGAAAGATATATTCGTAAAGAAGATGAAGAGTACGGTAGCCATTCCAGCGCCGGTGAGTCATATTCAACGATTACGAGTGCGCTGGTTCCTGTAATTGATGTTAGCCTCTTGAATTCATCTTCTTTGGAGCTTGATAAGCTTAGATCTGCTGTTGGCTCTTGCGGCTGCTTTCAGGTCACTTTCTTCTTCGTCATATACATATCGCTGGGAGTTCATTTCGCTTAATTTGTTGATTAACCAAGTGTTCTTGATCAATTGAATTGACATATGCAACTGTAGATCTATTTTTATGTTGTGATAATTGGTAAATGAGTCCATATGTTCTGGAATTACAGAGAGTTTGACATATAGATCAACGAATCACTTTGAGGTGATGATCCAAATTTGATTTATATTCGAATCAGATTCACCTCGTGTGAACAAAATTAGGTATATATTTGTTAACTCATCTCCCAATTAACAAAATTAAAACCAAGACTAAAGGGCCTATTTACCAAACACTTACCATGTAAGCGCTACCTTACCTTACCGGTGAACATAGGCAAGACTGAAAATCTTACCAGTAAGAGTGAAGACAAGGATTGAGAGTCTTACCTTGTAAGTGAGGGTGGTGACTCTTACCGGTAGGCATGTGATAAACGCTTACCATCAATCTATTTTGATGTCCGAAAATGTTACCCAATAAAGTAAATGGGGACTCTTGTCGGTTAGCGCTTACCCGGTAAGCCCTAAGAGTTTCATTAGTCATTATATTGAAACAAAAACCATCAGTTTGATTTAAATGATGTAATTGATATAGTTGTGATAAGTTTGGTGTGTATTTATTAATTCATTTTAGTCTAAGGTTGCAAGTGCATAAACATGTAGAGGTTATTTTCCTACTTTGCCTATTTGACTATTGTTTACAACAAGTTTTGGATATGATGAATGATCAGTTTGGAAAAATGGTTGAAATCCCCTTTCTCGAGAAACTAATCAATTTGGTGACATATTGTTAATTACCTTGGATTTATGAACTTTACAAACAAAAAAAATAATAATTCAAGACATTTTTGTTCGTGGATATTTCTGTTCTTGAAATTTGATTGGATTTCAGGCAATTAATCACGGAATTGAAGGTTCATTTTTGGAGAAAGTTCGCGAAATCGGTAGACTCTTCTTCAAATCCTCGGTGGAGGAGAAGAAGAAATGCTTGAGAGCAGATGATGATGTTGAAGGGTATGGGAATGACATGGTTCTCTCTGATCAACAAACGATTGATTGGAGTGATCGGCTTTATCTCACTGTTCTTCCAAAACACCAACAAAGGCTTCAATTTTGGCCTCAAAATCCTAGTCATTTCAGGTAAATCTCCTAGATTATCACATAATCCAATCACTAATCTATGCTATAGTGATTTAAAGGGTATTTGTAGAGTTTTAATATAAAGGATGAAGAAAAGTAATCTTTCACTCTCTGAATTGAAGAATCAACAGATAGAACACCTACTTATATGGACATTAGATCAACTAACTAACTAACTGCTAACCGCTTCACTACATATAACCACTAACTAACAAGTGATATTACTAAAATATCCTTCTATTGTAATAAGTTTTGGAAAGGCGTAGTTAAAACTTCCATGTTAACAAATAAAAACCATGATTGGATGGATTTAATGAATCAATATCAGCAATAATTGTAACTTATAATGCAAATCGAACCTCATGTGCACAAAAAAAGATGTAATTGCTATGATTATGAGAAGTAAAACATACGAGTACTAAGTCCTTTTGTTATAAAGAGCAAGTGAAAAAAATGAAAATGCAGTTCTTATTTGACCTGGTTTGCCTTTCTTAGAATCATGAACTGCAATTCCGGTTTGCCGTTTATAGAGTTGACTTGGAAATGTTGATTTAGGACTGACCTATTATGCAATTGTGATATCTCAGGGAGGTTCTTGATGAATATAGCTCCAAAATAGAGTTGATTAATGAAGTTGTTCTTAAGGCCCTGGCTAGATCATTAAACTTGGAGGAAAATTGCTTCTTGAACCAATATGGGACGAATTCATCAATGAATGCAAGATTTAACTATTACCCTCCTTGTCAATGGCCTGATAAAGTGTTGGGAGTCAAGCCACATGCTGATGGTTCCGCAATCACAGTTCTGTTGCAAGACAAAGAGGTTGAAGGCCTTCAAATATTGAAAGATGATAAGTGGGTTGGAGTTCCAATTGTTGCTGATGCTCTCACCATCAATGTCGGTGACCAAATGGAGGTAATCCTTTTTAGTTTTCCTACTAATGTCACAACTCCAAATCAATCTTATTCATCAAGAAAGATTTGTTTCATCATCAAGCTTAATGTGCAGATAATGAGTAATGGGATATTCAAGAGCCCGGTGCATAGGGTGTTGATAAACTCAGAAAAGGAAAGGATGACTGTAGCTATGTTCTGCATGCCCCAAACTGAAAAGGACGTTGGACCCGTGGATGAGCTCATTTCGGATGAAACACCAAGGTTATATAAGAACGTCACATTTGCTCTCGACTTCTATTTCAAGAATTACCAGCAAGGTAGGAGAGCCATCGATGCTTGCAAGATTTGACAAGATGGTATTTTCGTTGTTCCTTAAGCTTTTATCTGTTATAAGTATAACTTATATTATATGTCAATTGCATATTAATATGTTCCATTAGAAAACGAATAAAATATGGCAGGTTTATATCAACACCCAATAGAGGATGTCTACAATGTAAATGTCGTACAACTATCACTATCATACCATCATTACGTCGCAATGTTTTTCATTTTGGTTTTACATTAATATTTAGGATTATAACTTTTGTCAAGTGTTTACATTTCTTGAAGGAACAATGTTCGTATAGATTATAAGCTTGGTTTTGATATTTTTTAGTGTAGGAACTTTCATCTTTTGAGAGAACCGTGGGAATCGTCTCGTAGCCCTTGGATGAATTTTTTTGGTTTGGTCAAAGGGTTGGAAATAACGTGGTAGCATGACCGTAAATAAATAGAACTTTGATGGCATTGTCGTAAGGGAGGTCGGATGTTCATATAAGTTAAGCATCCTCACGTACATTAACATATTTTAACATGAAAATCTTAACATATGTTTAACATACCTCATACACTAAACATAACTTAACACAAAAATGTTAAACATTAGTTATTATACATTAACGTACATTATGCTGCATTTGGTAGATGGGACACGAGAGGACAAAACTTATTGTTCCACGTTTGGTGGGACAAAAAAGGACTAATTGTCATTTAGTGGCAACTTGTCCAGCCCGGTCCTACTCATGTCAAACACCAGACAGACAGTTAAGTCCAATTTGTGTACCAAACGCTACCTTAATGGACTAATTGTCATTTATTGATCGTCAAGCACCTACTTTATAACTTTTTGAATTATAAGTGGGTTGAGAAGGAAACGAGTCAGTTGAGGGCGAGGCGGGAGTGATCATGGCTGCTCAATCATCTCTTAACCTAGCTATGTTAGGCTTTGAAGTAATTGTTTAGCTTCCCCTTTCTCAGAAAGGAGAACTGGAACGTGAAAAAATATCGAATGGAATTGTGGTTTGCACTCATTTAACCAGGGAAATGCACAACCAAAGACTTCATTTGCTTTCCCATTAATTTGTTCCCAAGAGAGATGAGAGATAGTTGCAAGTATCTGGGGCTTCAGGTGAACAAGGCGCATGAATTCAACCCAAATCTATTAGGAGTCCTTAAGACCATTAATTTGTGCTAGAAACAGAGAAAATGGATCCTGAATGTCCATGAAAATGTGTTGGATGCTTATTTAACGATGCCAAATGTTTCATAGGCATCCTATCAGTGTACTTATGCAAAAAGAATGAAGTTATTTGGTGTTAAATCATAGTATTTTGAACAAAAATTGTGATCCCGGTCGTATTAAACCAGAGAATGCATTGTCTCTTCTACACGACAATGTAGAATGCCTTTGTTATATGCAACACCCGTGCCACTTACAAGAATTGGTTTTTTACCCTAGAAATTGTGTTATGCAAGTGCCAAGTAGAGTTGCAAGTACGAATTGTTAACACATATGATGCGAGTTTCATGTGAGTTTAAAGAATAGCAGAGCTACAAGTGCAGTTTTCAGCTACTAATCATCTAGTATATATATATATATATATATATATATATATATATATATACTAGTATTACTATATTAGGTTCGTCATCAACTCTACACGTGGGAAAATTTTGCTTCCACATCCAAACCTTTAAACCGGATGCTAAATGACTCGTTAGCTATCGTAGCCTAAAGTAATATTTAACCAAACCTTTAAAATTGGTTCACAAAATCTTGAACAGGAGGCCACCATGAGTAGCGAAAAACGGTGCAAACACCAAGGATTCAACAGCCATCAGTTTGATCAGGATGTTTAGAGAAGGTCCAGAAGTGTCTTTAAGAGGATCCCCAACCGTGTCACCAATCACCGCGGCTTTGTGGGGGTCCGACCCTTTTGGACCAAGTGTCCGAGCATGCTCACAACCACCAGCCTGAAATGACAATAATGCCCACAGATAAGTTTGAATTTATCCCAAAAAGATCCGTCAAAAATAAGATGCATAGTAAATATAATACCTCGATATATTTCTTGGCGTTGTCCCAAGCACCACCGGTGTTTGACGCAGATATGGCAATCTGCATTGTAGAAAGAAGAGGAGACAATTTAGAATTGACGATTTTCGTTTTCTTTTATAAGCATGAGAAAGAAAAGCGTTATCGGATTTCACTAGGCCATTTAGCTCAAGAAGTTCGTTTTGTAAAACGACCCTTCAGTGTATTTATAACTTACTTTTTACGGGAGGTTAAACCAAATGAAGATTTTAAAAAGTATGAAAACTTACCTGTACACCAGAGATGAGAGATCCAGCAAGAACGCCAGCAAGCGTTTCGACGCCAAAGAAAATGCCGACAACAAGGGGAGTGAGCATGACAAGAGCACCGGGAGGAATCATCTCTTTAATGGAGGCATCGGTGGATATCTTGACGCAGTTGGCGTAATCGGGCTTAGCCGTGCCTTCCATGAGTCCCGGAATTGTGTTGAATTGCCTTCGCACTTCCTCCACCATCTTTAACGCCGCACTTCCAACGCTTTTCATCGTCATGGCTGAGAACCAGTAAGGAAGCATGGCACCCACGATCAAACCGATGAAAACTTTTGGGGTCAGAACATCTACGGTTGTAATTTCGGCTCTGCTCACAAATGCACCAAACAGAGCCAGGGATACAAGAGCTGCAGACCCGATCGCAAAGCCCTGTTAAGAAATCGGCTATTTGGTTAAATGACCTTTTATCGAAAAATGTATCAAAACAAGTGTCCACAATGAAAAAGGCACACAGTGTTACAAACGTATAATTATTACTCTTTTTGGTTAACTAAATGACAATTTTATCCTTAATAATAAAGAGAAACTTTCTCCGTCTCATAATTAAAGGTAGAATGGTCAAGTATACATTTTACCATCAAAAGTGGACACTTATTTTGGAACAAACTAAATAGAGACGTGCACACTTACTTTGGGACAAAGGGAGTAATATTTGTTCTCAACCAATGTAGAAAGTTTCAAAGTTTCCTATTTAATATAAGAAAGTTTCAAATTTTCGATTTTCACTAATTTTGACATGTGTTCTGCTTATCTTGTAACATTTGATGACGTGGATGTCAAGTTTATCGTCCATTTTGCCCTAACTCTTTCGTCAATGGTTCTTAAAACTGTTTTGTAAATGGGTAGTCACATCATAAAATATTGTTACAAGATCTATAGCTTACCGGTCAAAATAGGTACAAAATAAAATATTGAGAATATACCTTTCCGATAGCAGCGGTGGTATTTCCAGCAGCATCAAGGGCGTCGGTCCGCTCACGAATGCTGTGGCTCATCCCAGCCATTTCGGCTATGCCTCCTGCATTGTCACTAATGGGGCCATATGCATCGATGGCTAAACCCGTGGCTATGGTGCTCAGCATTCCAAGCGCAGCTACAGCAATACCATACATGGCAGCAAAACTAAAACTAACAAAAATGCTGATTGCAATCGCGAATATTGGAATGATACACGATTTATACCCCAATGCAAGACCAAATATCACATTTGTAGCCGCTCCCGTTCGGCAAGAATCAGCAACGTCTTGCACTGGCCTGTATGCGTTGCTCGTGTAGTACTCCGTTACGAACCCAATAATAAGCCCAGCCCATAAACCAACACCAACACATAAGAACAATTGCCTGCAAAACCCACCCAATCACCATAAATATTTCGTAAAAGCTTCAACCAAGACCACTTACTCTACGCTGCAACAAAATGGGTCGTTTATAACAGAGTACTTGATAAGACTTTAAGTTTATAGGACCAAAAACTGTATCCTATCTACAATAAGTTGTTAAGACAGCTTAAGAGCATCTCCAACAGCTTCTCTAAAATGAAGACTTTAGGCAATTTTTTGCTCCAACAACTTCTCCAAAATGGAGAAAATAGGAAAGAGAGCGTAATTTTCTCCAAATTTGGAGATATCCCCAAAATGATTACCAAAAGAAAGAAATGATTTTTTATTATACCCCACCAATGAGAAACCAAATGAAATGTTTAGGTAAGTGAGATAGTATTTTATTAAATATATAGAATATTTTAATAATATATCTCCAAAATGGAGAATCTCTTATAGGTTGATGTAATTTTTTTTGAAATTTTTACTACCAGTTCTCCATTTTGGAGAATCTGATGGAGATACTTTAACAAGTTCTATCCATGAAGTTGGGTAACTCAATAGAACACAGAAAGTAATCGTCTTATTAGCTCTTTATTCGACACTTTTGAAAAGTGTCTTATATATCAAAGGCTAATATAACACCTTCAAATGTGTCCTAAAAAAGTTAATAGGACGATTTACTTATTTTGTCTTGTCACCAACGTTCTAAAAAATTCGCATTGGTGCCGCCATGGCACCAAGGCTTGGCGTTGCCGCCATGTTAACCCCCTTGGCGTGGATACAAGGTGTCGAACTCGTTATGGCGCGCCGTGGCACGCCATGGCCGACCATGGCGCGTTATAACATTACAAATCTGTACTTTCGATTCTTCGAATATATGCACTTCGAAATTCGATTAGAATTTGTCCATTACTATATATTAGAATTTAGAAATTCTTTTGTTTATCATTTTATATGAAGTTAAATTGTTAATAAATTAATAATTATTGTTCAAGACACTGACATAAACATACACACACATACGTTTATACACATAATATTATATGTAAATTTGCTGCCTTAAGTCACGCCTTGGAAAACGCCATGGCCTCGCCGTAACTCGTAAGGCTTGGGGATTGACCTCGCCGCCACGTCACGTCTCACGTCATTTAAAACCTTGCCTGTCACGTTGTCCAAGTTCGTCGATAGCTAACTTTGTCATAACTCATAACAACTTATTGTAATGCCTTTAAATATGATACACAATTCTTGATCTTATAAACTCAAAATCCCGTTAAATACTCTATTTAGGACGCCCAGTGGACGTCCTAAAAGACAAGTTTTGTTGTAATGCTCCTAATACACACTAAGAGCACCAAAGAAGAGAAGCCAAAGAGCTTACCAGTTCTTAACTTCTTTCTGGATTCCAAAATTGAAGATGGTGAAGGTAGAAGGAAGGGCAATCCAACTAATAACTGCTACACCGATAGTCATTAAGACTGTTGAAATTATGAGTTGGTTTTTCAAAGCAGGCTCGATTTCCTTCACGGTCTTGACTTCAAAGAAGTCGGTCGCAAACAAGGTAGTTAGCAGACAAACAAGAATACCCACGGAACTCACTAGGAGAGGGTACATCATCGAGGTGAAATCATGATTGTTCCCGAATGATGAAATGGATGCAACAACAAGAGCAGCACAAGACGACTCAGCATACGACCCAAAAAGATCCGATCCCATACCAGCAATATCCCCGACATTATCACCAACATTATCGGCAATAACCTGCAACAAATTGGAGTTACTTTGGAGAATAACCTTCTAACAGATTTAAGAACGCCTTTTCCTAACAGTAAGAGCATCCACATCCATCTTGCTAGAGACCTTGCAAGATGACATGGCTTGCCATGTGGATAGCAAGGTCTTACAAGATACTCTTACACTTGCTAAATTAGCAAGGTCTTGCAAGATGTCGGACCCACTAAGTTTAACAAATTAATACTATTATTTTTATAATATTGGTTTGTTATATATTTTTGTTTCATTAGTTTATTACATTATATTATAATATTTAGGGGTGAGCACGGGTCGGGTCGGGCCCAAAAAAACCGAACCCGATCGGGTTTCGGGTGGACGGTTCAGGCCCCGAACCCCAACCGAAGTTATATTCGGGTGTCGGGTTACGGGTCATCTCGGGTTTCGGGTTCCTCGGTCGGGTCCAGCGGGTTGGGCCTGATCCCAAGCCCAGCTTTTTGGCTTTTTTGTTGTTTTCAGTCCAGTTTTTTTGGCTTTTTTGTTGTTTTTAGACCCTGTTTTTTGGTAAGCAATAAAGCAACAATAATATAATTATACAACTACAAGTCTACAATATAACTTAAAATTAAATAAACAAGTATTTTAGTTTTAGAAGTTAAAAATTAAATAAAGTTAAAAGTTAAACTACATAACTAATTAATTAAACTACAAAGTACAAAACTCTAAAGTCTAATCAAACAAAATAACAAATGTTCCAACCGAAATGTCGAAGTCGTATAGTCGATGAATTTGTTTAGGGTTTAGAAAATTAGGATTTAGGTTTAGGATATAAAATTATAAATATAAATTTTCGATTTATAAAAAAAGTAATTTTTTAAAGAGTTCGGGTTTCGGGTCGGGACAAACCCAAACCCAAACCGAACCGTATTACCCGCGAAAAGACTTCGGGTTCGGTCCATTCGGATTTCGGGGCTTCGGGTGGCAAAGCTTCGGGTTCGGGTATTTCGGGTTCGGTCGGGTTCTGCTCACCCCTAATAATATTGGCAGTGGGAACCACTTTAGAAAGGCATTTGGTATTGCATTGATGTTGGACATGTTATTGCAAAACTGATGTGACACTTTAGAAAAGACTTTGGTGTTGCACTTATGTGGATGATCTAACAAGAGAAATGCCTCAAAATCTGTAAAAAGGTAGGATTTACAGCGGGATTTCTGGGGTCATCTTCGGGGATGTTCCTCTCGACCTTGCCAACAAGATCAGCACCAACATCAGCCGCTTTCGTATAGATTCCACCACCAACTCTGCCAAAAAGAGCCATTGAAGATCCACCGAGTCCATAACCAGTTATTGCTTCAAAAAGTCCTTCCCAATCATCACCATAATAAATCTTGAACAGATTGACAGTAATATACAAAACAAGGAGACCATTTGCAGCAAGAAGAAAGCCCATGACTGCACCAGAACGGAATGCGACAATAAAAGCCTTCCCGACTCCCTTTCTAGCCTCAAGGGTAGTTCTGACATTTGCATACGTTGCGATTTTCATTCCAAGAAAGCCGGATATTACGGAAGTTATTGCTCCAAGCAAAAAAGAAATGGTGCTGAAGATAGCAGTTGCAAGGACGGGCTTGCAGAGGTTGCTGCTATCGTACGTGCATTGTCTGCTACTAGTGCTGAAACCCTCGACTGAGCCGAGGAACACAAAGATCAGAACCGCGAAAGCAACCATGAAAACACCAACGTATTGGTATTCAGTGAAGAGGAAGGACGTTGCTCCTGCAATTTCAATTATAAAAGTAAAGTTCATATGAATATGTTTTAATGTTCATTTTCTGTTAAGACCTGTATGGATATAGGTATAGTTGTCTGTATGTATGATAACAGATAAGTTGTTGTTCAGATATTGTTCCGAATAAACGGTCTGAATGTCAAAAATAACCATTTTACCCCTAGTCTATGTTAACACCACTTCATTTACATCCAACTCATGGTAGAAACTACCATGAATATATGATGGAGAAGAACAAAGAGGGGATTTCTGATTATGAAATAAGAAGTCCCACCCATTAATTTAAAGGAAAAAGGTAGAAATATTCATAACATGATTCTAATTTATCAATATTTGATCATGAAATCACCGAAATTATATACTAAATCAATAATTAAAGAAGATAAACAAAAACATGTGTATATATATGACCTTGAGAGATAGCGTTCTGAATTTCGGCACATTTACGAACAACGTTGTGGTCGTGGAAGCCTTCTTCTTCCTCAATCAAGGATTCATTGAAACCATGTTTGGGGGAAGGTTTCTCCGGCGCGAGCTTGATCTTGGCGACAAGAAACCATTGAATGAGAGAGAATATAATTCCAATGGCGGCGCAGAGTGGGATTACGATTTGGGTGCCGAGATCTGGGAGAATTGTTGACGTCCCCATGGCCGTGATAGCGGCGGCGGACGACGGAAATAATAAAAATTGTAAAAATGAAAAAATTGAAGGGTGGCAATGAAGAAGACGGAGATGATGTTATAATATATGGATACAGATGCAATCAATATACGTATAGAGGAAGAGGGAGATGCTTGGTTTTCGACATGGGAATGATTCCATTGAAATGTAATCGTCTTTCCACTTCAATCGAAAATGGAACGGTTTTTGTTTTAATAACTTGTTTTCAAAAACTATACTTTTGAAATAGCAAAATGTATGTATGTATGTATGTATGTATATATGTATCATATACGAAATGTTAATTATTCTTTTAAATTATTTTTTGGTTTAGAGATAATGTGTTGAGTAAACTTAAATTTTGGTCCTTGACGTTTATTGAAATATTTGAAAATGGGATGTGAACTTCGATAAGTCAGGTTTCGTCCTTCATTGTTAAAAATGTTTGTTAAAACAAGGGGTAAAACCATATTTTCTATTTTTTTTATCTTTTTGCAATTGTTTTTGGTTTTCTCCTTGTTTTTGCAAAAAGAAAAATCAAACTCTAGGGACCTATTATGTGATTAACTCTAACACACCGGCCAAATGTTCAAATCATAGGGGTCAAATCACAAGGACCAAATCACACACACGACCAGAGAGTGTGGCAGTGGTGGTCGTGGTACGTTGAGGGGGGATCGAGAGTGGTGGTGTCCTTGCCCTCTCCATCTTCGAGACCAAATCACATGGGGGTGGGTGGCTTCTGAAAAAGAACCAGATAACTAAATCGTCCATGTGATATCGTCTATGAAATAGTGAAAACAAGCCCATTATCATCTGGTGTCTTCAATGTTGAGATATGTGGCGAGACGATGAAATCCCAGTAGGGAAGGTTTAGTGAAGTCCACCACGTGATATCGTCATTGTGAAATTGTCCCTACCAATTGTTGAAAGCCGTTTTGATTTGGTTTTTGGTCTATGTTTTAACCAGAGGTTTCTCTAGCTGTGAGGGGTGGTGCCGAGAGAAAAAAGGAGGGTGGGGAGTGGTGCCGACAAAAAGGGAGAGGGAGGGGTGTCCATGTCGACATTATGTCTATCTGTGATATATATATATAGTTAATTACGTAACATATCCTTATAGTTGTATGGTTTTTACATAAATAAGAAAAAAAATACAAAATGAGAGACAAATCATGGTTTGACGTTTTTACTCTTGGGTCTAACGAACATTTTTTATGACGTTAGTGACCATGTCCCATTTCTCAAAGCAAAATCCAAACCTGAAGTGCAAAACTTGACTTATTGAAACTCATATCCCACTTTTAAAGATTTCACTGAACCTCAGGGACCAAAATAGAAGTTTACTCTAATATGTTTTTTACAAGATTACAATTTGTTTTTCCCAATTATATCTTTGATAGTTTTGTTGATTATATTATAAACACAATTCATCTCCTAAAATAATGTATTTTAAATTAGATTATTTAAAAGAAAATTAATTAAAATACCCTAACTTCAAATTTGACTTACAGATATACCCAAACTCTCTCCAACTTTACCAAAATACCAAAAAAAACCCGTGAAATACCCCTCGATCGCGGACTCATGGTAAAAAAAATTCATTTTTAACCCTGGAGTCCGCGATGTTTGTCCGCGGATGCCGCAAAACCCCTTGAAAACGTTAAGTTTACAACTTTAGTCCCCGAGTCCGCGATGATTAATTACATTTTTTACCCCAGGTCGCGATCGCAGACTTGCCGCACCACGTGTCGGCTTGGGGTGAAACTCTAGTTTTTAATGCCGACTAACCCCCCCCCCCCCCCCCCCCCCACCAACCCCAACCTCGATCACAGCCTTATAACCCCCCCTCTTCTTGGACCACAAACCCCACAATTCTCAAACTTTATCTCTACTCTCTCAAAGATATCGTGCAACCTACGCGCTCAGATCTCGACTCGGTTCGTGAGTGTTTTTAGAAGTCGGACATGGCTTGTCAGGTAAGTTTTCATAACCCCGTTGTAGTTTTATATTTTTTTAAATACATGTTGTTATATATGTGTTTATTTTAGACTATGTGTTTGTTTGGAAAATATTTTAGAGTAGAGGAAGGTTCAAACGAGGAGCGTACCAATTTAAGAGAACGTGAGGAGCACTCCCATGCTTCTGATCACATATGATTTACAACGCTAAAAAATCGGACATAATCGAATTTTCGCGCAAAAGTAGCGCGACTTGGTTCGCGACGCGTGCAAGTCGCGGATCATTAATGATCCACAACTGCCAATCACATGTGATCCATAACTGTCGATTCTCATCCAGATCAGTTGTGAATCACATGTGATCCACAACTGCCAATCACATGTGATTCATAACTATCAATTGCTCCTCACGTTCTCTTAAATTGGTACGCTCCTCGTTTGAACCCGCCTCTTTTAGAGTATGTGCTTATCTTAGAATATTGTGTTAATTTTTAGAGTGTTGCGTTTATTCCGAAAATATTTTAGAGTATATGTTAATTTAAAAGTATTGTGTTTAATTCGAAAATATTTTGAGTATTGTGTTAGCTAAATTACAAGTTAGGTCCCTTAACTTTTCTACAAATGTTTATTTAAATGTTTATCTTGATTGTGAGTTCCTACTCATAAATTTAAGCTTTATAATTAATGTTTGGAAGTTACACTTCCAAACCCGCTTATATTTGATATTTTACCAAAAGATCCATAAATACTATTAAGATATTTAACCATTGAAATTGGCTTCACATGCCAAACTCAAATTCATTTTGGCCTCTTGTCAAAAGCTCTATAATTAACAAGGTTATATTCAAATTAATTAAATCGCAACATATCGATTTGGATTTTTTCAAACGGGTGTAAATAGCCCTAAGGTTTGTGGGGACTTAAGAAATCCATGTGATTCCCTTACTACCTGGAAGTCCAATAGATTGAGTGGTTTCTTTTCAAAAATTAAAATAGACGAAGAGTTATAACAAAATGTAAGCATACAAGAAATAACCCAATAAGGTTATATTCAAATGAATTAAATCGCAACATACCGATTTGGATTTTGTCAAACGGGTGTAAATAGCCCTAAGGTTTGTAGGGACTTAAGAAATCCATGTGATTCCCCTACTACCTAGAAGTCCAATAGAGTGAGTGATAATGAAATTTCATACATAAAATAATAACTATAACCATAATCCATTGTCTTATCAAACATGAATTATATATCATTCCTTACAAGTTAGGTGCGTTAACAACATCTCTACATTACTATGTAGGATGATTTTTACTACACGCACTTGACGCTCAAATGTCGCGTTAGCTTCGCACCGGAGATTAGAAATTTGTTTGCAAGTATACCTGAACGGGAATAGAATTTACTCGAAATATTTAGACGGACACCTTTCGGTCCATGGCTGCTAGTTCACATGTTTCTACAGACGGAGGTCCAGGTAGATAATGCAGATCCAGAGGAGCTGTATTATGATGTGTTTGGGCATTCCATGCGCTTTGGGCGTTTTGAGTTCTGTCTTTTGACAGGACTCCTTTTCGGACCAACACCCTCCCTTCCTCCCTTACCGGAAGAGTCCTTCGTTAGTAGGGTTTGGTCCGGCCGTCCACCAGCGGATTTGAAGATTAGAATGGTGGTTTAGACGATGAAAGATGACCTGCGGGCGCTATCCGACGAGAATGTTGTCCGTGTGTGTGTAGTGGTAATGGTGGAGATGATGTTTATGGGCCGTGAGTTGAGTCAGGTTGTTACCGACACAGTCCTTAGGCCGTCGAGGACTTAGATGCATTTATCAGCTATCCGTGGGGTAGCCACATCTGGGGACATACATACAAACAAATGCATCGTGCCATCGCCAGATGCGCCGACAAGCTTAGCAAGATGACGATGTGTGGGTTTACATACGCTTTCAAGGTTAGATAAGTAGTATAACATAAATAATAATTCGTCTCTGTTTGGATTTCTTTTTTACGTACTTGTTTTTGTTGTGTAATTCAAGATATGGATCTTGGAGATGTTTCCTATCTGCCAACAGAATTTCACCCTGCGCTCCGACAGGTTCATTAGGGGAACTCGTTGGGATCGGGGTATTGGACTGAATAAGAGTAGTTGCCTTGCTATCTTCAACTCAGTTACAAGTGTAAGTTCTATTACTATCTTTCTAATTCGAGTTATTAAACAATATTAACTAAGTTAGTCCTTCATATTAAATGTTATATATTTTACAATATATTTAGACGAGGTTTCGGCCTCTCGGGCGCCATGTGCCTACGGATGCCGAGGGGCAGACGAGTTGGTTTCGAGACAGCGTCGCCTTTTTTGAAAGAGAGGCGGCCAGGCGACCGACGAAGAGGTCCCGACGGTCCTCTCCTTCCCCATCTGGCACCAGTTCGTCAGCCGACGAAGATGAGGAAGATAACGAAGATGAAGCGAGACGTGAACATTCTTTCGGGGCTAGCGATCGATATAAGGCGCCCCCTCGCTCCTCCCATCATGGTATGTCGCCTCCCGACCCATATCAAGCGAGGTGGGACTACCTGGAGGCGCTGCACACGTACGTACACGAGAATATGGAGAAAGGCATAAAAGCTCTCGAGGACCTCAACGCACATTTTCGTGCTGTTCAGGTTAGTGTTTAACTTAATTTGTCGCCCACGGTGTTTTAGTTTGTTATGTTCCATACTTGTATTAGGTGTCGAGTATGAAACCGACCTACATCCCGTATGGGTTCGAACACACGCATGCCGCACCGGCGACGTTCGCCACTACATCGACCCCATCATTCCCGCAGAGTGTAAGTCACGACGAGTACTCATTATAGTTCTATTTTCGTTATTAAGTTTGAAAATCTTATAATGACCAAAGCCACCCAGCTTGGGATGTTGGAGGCAGACTGTTACAGACCCCAGTTTGGGACGTCCTACGATATGTCGGGGCCGTCGTACGTCACACCGCCATCCTACACGCAAAATGTAAGTTTTGTAGTTGTTTTATTTTAATTGCGACATGATGAAACTCTACCAAAATGAACAATCTTATTTTTCAGATGACATCTGGTTATGACGTCGGGGAGGATGCACGTTTTTTTAGCTCTTTGTTTCATTTTTATATTTTGAAAATGTGTAGCTTATTTAGATCAATCAGAATTTTCAGCATGTAAATTCGAACTTCCTTTCCTCTGTCGTGGACAACTTTTTTGGTCCAAATCTCGTGTCTTCGGGGGTCGCGATCTTTCAATCGATGGGGTCGGGGATTGACACCATCCAGACGCAGCTTAGCAGTCCGATGACATCATTGGAGACTACTTTAGTGAGCCAGAAGTTGGCGAAGATGACCTGATGGATGTGGCAGCACCACGGACGGAGCTGGCAGCACTAACGACGGAGGTGGCAGCACCTGCTAAGGAGAAAAGGACGACTTTGTGGGGGAAAGTCATGCATAGCCCATATACACAACAACCGCTGACCACACCGGTCCCTCCGAAAAAGACGAAGGCAAGGGTGAAGGTAAAGGGAAAGACTAAGATGAACTCCACTGTGCCTTCTTCATCTACGGCCATGACTTCATCGGCGCTCTTGACTCGCGTTTCGGCCTCTGATATCATTGACCGATACCGCAAGGATCACCTCCCCCCGATGTTATTACCATTATATACTATGATGCCCATGACCTGACAATTTTTCGGAGTACTGCTTAGTTTCGAGGATGACGGGGACCTAGACGATGTGGTTAGTATTGAAGTTTAACATTTAAATATAGTTATATAATCAAATATATTTTTAATTACAATTCTAACAATCGATGTTTTGTCAATCTGTGTTTTTTGTATAGCACGTCTGTAACGTCCCAACTTCCATAAAAGGCAAGTCATGAGATTAACCATTTAAAAGACATAAATGTGCTTGTCCTTACATCAATGCTATAACATACTTAACAAAAACTTTAACGTTAACATTAATCATAAACAGCGGAAGTCTCTCTAAGCCACAACCGAGTAATATCTATAGCTATAAAAACCAAAACTGGAGTGTCTCTAAGCTCCAAGTCCTCCTCGTCATCTTTCTTAGTTCTTACTAGAAGAACCCATAGCGCGCTTACCTGAAAATGGTTTAGTTTTGAAAAGCGAGGGTTAGACCAAAAGGTCTAGTGAATTCCCTCAGAAAACAACATGTAACCAATATAAAAGCATTTATGAAAACATTATCGTAAACCTCAACATACTTCAAGCATGGTACTACACTGTGTATGGATCACATATCATCTTACGATCAGGGTTCCATTAGGTTCCCCTCTCGTCCTCTTTGGAGCCCCCACGAACTCCCCTCTACCGAATAGGAGGGAAACAAATTCCAACCTACCAGTCTATCTTACATATCCAAGGGACCCTCAGATCCCGAGGATCCATCTTTGATCCCACAGTGCAGACCGACTCCACATAGCACGTCATTCATTTCACAAACATGCATCTTTAAAACCCCTGTGAATCGTCATTCTCAGTTCATCAAGTACAATACATTTTCCTCAAGTAAAATAGGTATTTCATGGAAAACATGCGTAACAGTTATAAACATTTCATGCTCGTAAATGAAACCATAATCAGTCAAAATCATTCAACACTTTAAGTCGTAAAAGGTTTAGGGAACTCACCTTGATTGACGTACAATGCACTTCCTAAACACCTTCAAGCTACACCCACAGAACACCTAAGGCAATAGATCCACATCAGATAAATAGCTCAAACCTGCTGTCCGGATACCCCTTCCCGGACACCACACTTTTCCGGACACCATACTTTTCCGGACACATACTTTTCCGGACACCTTACTTATCCGGACACATTACTTATCCGGACACACTACTTATCCGGAGACTTCAACTACCCGGACACCTTCACGGGGCACTTACCCGAACACCCGCAACCTATCCGGACACCACCGAACACTGGTGTCCGGAAAACGCGGATGTTCGAACCCAGACTTAATAAAAGTGATCATTAACCCGATTTTTGTCATTAGTTTTATTAGATATCTACAAGGGTTCATCCACTAACTCCAAATACCCAGTTTAAACCATAATTACCCCATTAAATCGATTCCAAAGCCAAAAACCCTTAAAACCCACTTTTAAGAAAAATGTGGATACAACCTCTTGAATCCTTATAATCAGACTTAAGAACTCAATCCAATTAAGAAAAGGAACACTATAACAAAATGGAATACGAATTAGAAAGGAATACCTTGCAAAATCTTCCTCCTTACCGATTTCTTTGTCCAAAACTCCTTTGTTCTTCTCTTTTCTTCTCTAGTCACCAAGCACACACAAGGGCCAAAACATTGATTTCTAAAATGAAAACCCTAGGGAAAAGGAGCTTTAAATACTTCCCAACAATTGCCAAAAGGCCCCTTAACCTAACTTGCATTCTTTAGACATCGGCCACCAAACTTACAATACATACTTAAAATTTCGGGTTGTTACAACACTCCCCCCTTAAAAGAATTCCGTCCCCGGAATTCCTTATTGGGAAAAGATGCGGGTATCTTGCCCACACCAAAACTGACACTTCCCCCAAGGTAAAACTATTTCAGACTCAGTCAACCACCTCATTAGTTTCGAAACATGGAATATTGGTTGCATCCCCTTCATTTCTTACGGTACTCTAACTCGTTGGCTATTGTTCCTACTCGGGCGGACTTGACAGCCGAAGATTAACTAAGGCTTCTCATGCATCTATACTTCCTTTAAGGAGGGACTTAACTAAATCCTCCGCCATCACTCGAGGTTCATTTACCAAGAGACAACACCCACTTGACAGCTTGGCACCTGGCCAACCCTGTACACCTCAACAACTCACAACCCAGAGTTCCTTCATCGTATCACAACTCTCAACCCTATACCGCCCAGTAATCGTCTATTGCAGAAAACGTTTCCCTTTCTCGGACCACCTAGACCACGGTTTGACAACCATTACACATCTCCTCACCACCTCACCACTCCATACTTATACGTAACTAAGAGTAGGAACCTCCAACCCATTGCTGAAGTGTCCACCTACTCGAATTAAACCTATCCTGAAACACGACCATTCCTCGCTGATTGTCACGTTCGTCAAAACATAAAAACATAACTCCGATTATCCTCACTCAACTGAGAGGAGTAACCATGGTCACACCATACCATTCTCACTGGTTTGATCACCGCACGACCAATTCGTTTAAACATTTCTCACAACGTCACTAACTTAATTCATTCAGTTGTCTCATCCACTTCTTTCCTATACAAAATCATACACAATTCCCTTCCTCAATACCCTTTCCAACGGTTCGCACACTTATCAATGACAATCTACACAACACTGCACCTTTCGACATCACCGTCAGGCTTATTACTTCCAACTTACTCACTTATTCCGACATACTATCTTCACCTCCCCATGTTAGCATGGAGCATTGTCCACCGAACATTACTTGCCCCTCTCTCCCGACCTTTCCTCATGTTGGTATCGTTTTCTCATTACTCACATAACCAAACAGTTGCACCAAGATCTTATCTTAAGGCATTCAACCAAGCCGTCTTGAAACAAGACCGGTGTTCGACGTCACTACACATTTTTATCTCCAACTCTTACCTTCTCAGACATTTCTTTCACACATAAGCAACAATTCACATTCTTTAAGGATTTCACCTCTATCATGACATTTCAAATCAACTAATGATCATACTACCACTCCGACCCATGATCATCATCATGGCATTCCTTAAACATAACCAAAATTTCCAACTATTCCCTTCTAGGATCATTCCCTCACGCATAAGGAACAATTTTCATTTTTTTAACGATTTCTCATCTACTATACTACAACTTGACTAATCTATTCATCATCTTCTTTAAACTTACTCTGCCTTCAAGAATATACTTAACAACATACATGACCACAAAGCTTGGTCTCACAACTGGGCAATCACCCAATTCTGTCCCGACATTCATTCCGATAACAGTCTAAATAAACACCAACTTACAAACCACATACTTCAACAACGGAGATTGCAAAACGTACACTCTACCTGAAATCCCATAAGGATTTCCTTCTAATTCTTCATCTTTCTAACATCACCGGCTGACACAGATATCTTGGCAATTGAAGCTACTATACGCTCGTACATTCACCACTCTTATCATCACACTACCGTCCAAGTCTCTCATGGTCATTCGTACACAATTCACCCTTTCCTTCATATTCCCCCGTATACTACAATCGAGTCTGTCTCGCTACTTAGTTCTCCCCTAACTTGTTGAACTATGACTCACGAGTTCATACTTAGCTCAAACACAAACATCCTAGCTAGCTCTTTATGATCCGAGTCCTTTCTTAGACACGACACATTTTCTTACTGACTGGTATAGTCTACACTCACTCCGCTTGTGTTACACACCTTGTCCTTCTACGGACCCTCCTTACCTCGTAAATAGAACGCATATTCAACAACAACGGTCTCTTACTAATTTAACACCTCTACAAGATATCCTATCAACTTACACTCATCTGGTTTGAGTCTTCGGCCTCGGCCAACATACATCGTTGCCGACTTCAACAACAAAAGACAACTCTTAACTACTTCCTTAACCTATCCTTTAACATGAGTTCCTTACGGAGCCTAATCCTTCCACATATCATAATCACCTTCATGATCTGTCTCCCTCTTTTCGAAACCTACTCATGTAACATCAACATTACAAGCTTACCTCGGAACTCGTATTCCCACGCCATAGACATTTCATTCTTCCTCACCACACTACTCAGAACGAGTTGCTAAAACCATCACCTTGAAGGCTTCAAATCCTTCCTCCGGACACGGCCGTCCCTTGACAACCGTACTTCCCGCTACCGCATAAGGGTGCAGACCCTCACACGACCGATACTATAACCCACTTCCGATTCTACCACTGCTCACCTTTTCCTCTAGAACACATATACTGCAACCACATACGTTCTCCCTGATTTGTCTAACACATTTCCACTCTCAGAGTTCCTTCTTAACTTATAACGTAATATTCTACGACCTAGTAGGTTCATAGCCTTCATGCATGACAATACAGTAAATAAATCTTTTCGCACATTTGATCATTTTAAACAAGCAATGTTTGGAAAACGCCTGGGTACACATGACCCCATCATTCTTATAACTTCAACGCCCTGCACACCGATTCGAGAATCGTTTGCATGCATCTTTCCGTGAACTTTAATCTTACTCAATTCCGAACGATGTTATTATGACAGTATTACGTTGAATGAAAATCCTTTCATACGACACAATTTCGAAAGAGATTACTGACACCAAGTAAACCAGTCGGTTCTCGCATTCTTTTATATGATATCAATCGGTTAAAATTTATTTGATTGTAAAAGTCTTGCTGGCACACGTCTTCTCGACCTTTTGTAATAATTTAACTTATCATGAAAAGTGTGAAATACTTTGCAATCGTTAAGCTCAAAATTTCATTGTGCAATGTGAATGAAATTACCTTTTCTTTAAACATACGCTTGCACATTCCGACTCCTTTTCGATCAAAATTGATATTTACCCATTTAATTTAAATCGTGAAAATTTTCATGTTATATTTAAGAAAGCTATGCATGAAACTCTACTTGCAATTGAAGGCTACTCACCCTAGCAAGGTTAACCGCTTTACCCACGCAACTTATCCTTGACACTCTTCCTTCGACCAAGGGTCGCCCTCTCGGTCAAGCACTAACTTGATGTACATGCGTTCCACATCTCACTTACTCAACCAATTCACACTATTTTTGCTTTGATCGACTATCTCACTTTCTACTTCTACATGCTTTCAATTCACTATAAGTATCTTATTCCATTTGTCTTGCCAATGAAAAGCTCGACTAAAAAGTCAGGGCTCCATTGATACTTTCAAGGTTTTGACACTGTTCTATCTTACCATCCCGACTGATCTATCCCATGATTTCCATAACTAGGATTCTCCCGAAACTGGAGTCTTACTCAAACTCAAACATTCATTCTCTCCGACTCCACGTAGAGCTACCTCTAGACGACCCATAACATTCTTTACAACGTTTCTTCTCTACGATGTCTACATACATCATATCATAATGACTCTTACACGACACTTCCCCAAGCAATGGAGCTCGGTCTATCCCTCAGGGATCTTGCTGACCCATTCCTCAACGCTCTCCCAGCCATAGCGCTAAACTGAAAGAAACCGATAGTTAATCCTTGCTAGACGTGACACAACAAATTTGCTATAAGTAAGGTATTGTAAGCACGCACATGTACCTGTAAGTTCGTAATTACACTGGCAAGGTGAAATCCCAAAGTTACCTTACATGTTTGTCCTTGGCACCTTATTCCTAAGCGCATTTATAGTGATCGTTCCTAGAGGCAATCCTATGTCTCGGATGTGTTCCTCATCTTACAGTTTAAGTTTAGGCCCGAATGGTCACCTAAATCCCTTAAACTAAGGCTCTGATACCATTTGTAACGTCCCAACTTCCATAAAAGGCAAGTCATGAGATTAACCATTTAAAATAACATAAATGTGCTTGTCCTTACATCAATGCTATAACATACTTAACAAAAACTTTAACGTTAACAATAATCATAAACATCGGAAGTCTCTCTAAGCCACAGCCGAGTAATATCTATAGCTATAAAAACCAAAACTGGAGTGTCTCTAAGCTCCAAGTCCTCCTCGTCATCTTTCTTAGTTCTTACTAGAAGAACCCATAGCGCGCTTACCTGAAAATGGTTTAGTTTTGAAAAGCGAGGGTTAGACCAAAAGGTCTAGTGAATTCCCTCAGAAAACAACATGTAACCAATATAAAAGCATTTATGAAAACATTATCGTAAACCTCAACATACTTCAAGCATGGTACTACACTGTGTATGGATCACATATCATCTTACGATCAGGGTTCCATTAGGTTCCCCTCTCGTCCTCTTTGGAGCCCCCACGAACTCCCCTCTACCGAATAGGAGGGAAACAAATTCCAACCTACCAGTCTATCTTACATATCCAAGGGACCCTCAGATCCCGAGGATCCATCTTTGATCCCACAGTGCAGACCGACTCCACATAGCACGTCATTCATTTCACAAACATGCATCTTTAAAACCCTTGTGAATCGTCATTCTCAGTTCATCAAGTACAATACATTTTCCTCAAGTAAAATAGGTATTTCATGGAAAACATGCCTAACAGTTATAAACATTTCATGCTCGTAAATGAAACCATAATCAGTCAAAATCATTCAACACTTTAAGTCGTAAAAGGTTTAGGGAACTCACCTTGATTGACGTACAATGCACTTCCTAAACACCTTCAAGCTACACCCACAGAACACCTAAGGCAATAGATCCACATCAGATAAATAGCTCAAACCTGCTGTCCGGATACCCCTTCCCGGACACCACACTTTTCCGGACACCATACTTTTCCGGACACATACTTTTCCGGACACCTTACTTATCCGGACACATTACTTATCCGGACACACTACTTATCCGGAGACTTCAACTACCCGGACACCTTCACGGGGCACTTACCCGGACACCCGCAACCTATCCGGACACCACCGAACACTGGTGTCCGGAAAACGCGGCTGTTCGAACCCAGACTTAATAAAGTGATCATTAACCCGATTTTTGTCATTAGTTTTATTAGATATCTACAAGGGTTCATCCACTAACTCCAAATACCCAGTTTAAACCATAATTACCCCATTAAATCGATTCCAAAGCCAAAAACCCTTAAAACCCACTTTTAAGAAAAATGTGGATACAACCTCTTGAATCCTTATAATCAGACTTAAGAACTCAATCCAATTAAGAAAAGGAACACTATAACAAAATGGAATACGAATTAGAAAGGAATAACTTGCAAAATCTTCCTCCTTACCGATTTCTTTGTCCAAAACTCCTTTGTTCTTCTCTTTTCTTCTCTAGTCACCAAGCACACACAAGGGCCAAAACACTGATTTCTAAAATGAAAACCCTAGGGAAAAGGAGCTTTAAATACTTCCCAACAATTGCCAAAAGGCCCCTTAACCTAACTTGCATTCTTTAGACATCGGCCACCAAACTTACAATACATACTTAAAATTTCGGGTTGTTACAACGTCGACTCTTGGGTCAAAATGATCCAAGCCAGCCGCCCTGGACTAGCAAGGTGGGGGTGATGATTAGAATTTTTTTCAATATGCTAGTCAGGGAGAAGCAAGATGCGGTATCTGTGTACAAGATGTGCAATAAAGAGGAGAATATCAATGAGCCGCATTGGAAGGACCTCGACCGGGTATGGAAATGAGTTTACGTCTATTTTATTTAACTTGTTTGTTACTAACTATTTGTCTATTATTGTAATATTTTAGGTGTACATCCCCATATGCATTCAACCCCATCATTGAGTGCTCGGGGTTTTCGAGCTTAATGAGATGATCATGGTTATATACGACAGCCTCCGTGCAGGCGTATACGAGCTAAAATTGGAATAGCTCCTCGCCACCTTTGGTACGCGCCTGTCGAAGTTATTTAAGCTCATCAAAGACCGTGCACGTAAGAACACTTGTGAACGCTTCAGATGAATCTACGCAGAGAATGCACCACAGCAGATGGGGCGCTTTGGGGATTGCGGAGTGTGGGTATGTAGTAACTATTTGGGGTAAAACATCACACCTCACGACCGATGGTAGAAAACTCAAATAACACTTTCATAAGACCACTCTTGCATTTAGATAAGGTCTTACAAGTTGTTTACAGACGTATGCTCGGTCGTATGTTTTTTGTGATGGTCGTACGTTCCGTACGATCGACGTATGAGACTTAAGACGGTCGTACGATTATACTAACCGTTAACAGTCAACACCGTTTTCTTTTGTTCATTAATGCAGGTCCACGGGCATTCATGTTGCAAACGGCCAGTAACGGACGAGTCATCAATGGCATTTAAAGCCCGACAGCGGTTACGAAGCAAGCCATAAAGACACATTTCATGACCAGCGAAAGCTATATAAAGACCTGTTCTGCAACCGAAAAAGCTATCTGGAAACACCAAATCTACATCTGCTCCATCTATTTTCTAAGCAATTACACATCGAAAACACAACAATCTACGTATTTGTTAATGCCAAAAATCGCACCAAAGTACAACTTAAGGTCGATGTGGACATTTAACAACTAAAGAAACGTATCTCAAGCCAAATAACACAATAGAGAGAAAAAAGTAAAAGAGACGAGAGATTTGGTGACGCGGAAAACCCCAAAACGAGGGAAAAAACCGCGGTCGACTCTATGAGAGTCGACAGTGTACTATGGTCGCCAAACAGGGGCGATATCCTTGTGTTACAAGTGATTTGTGTACAATAAGTTACAATTATAGAAAAAGTAAACTTAGTCGTGTGTAAAAGTCGTGTGTCGTGTGTAAAACGTGCGAAATAAGTTGTCGTTGTCTGGTCTAAACTGTCGTCGTCGAGTGGTTCGAACTGTCGTCGTGCGATACTTGCGTCTTCGAATGCTTTGCTATTTGAGAGAAAAATATCGAAGTAAGTGTCAGTAGCTCTGTGTGTCCCCTTTGCTTTAAGGTGGAGCAGCCTTTATATAGCTTTCGCCGGTCCTTAAATGGGCTTTAATGGTTGGTCTTGTAACCGCTGTCGACATTAAATGCGCTTTGATGATTGGCTTTGTAACCACTATCGGGCCATTAATGTCATTGATGATTCGTCCGTTACTGGTCGTTGTGCCATAAATGTCCGTAGACCTGCATTAATGAACAAAAGAAACGGTTGTGGACCATAAATGGTTAGTATAATCGTAAGACCGCCTTAACTTCTGGACGTCGGTCTTATAGAGTGTACGACCGCTGCCGGAATATAAGACCATGTACATGACCGTAAACGTCTTGTAAGACCTTATCTTAGTATAGGAATGGTCTTAAGAAAATGTCGTGAGACTAGGTCGTAAAACCACTAAGTCGTTAGACCAGGATGACGATGTCGCAGGACTAGGTCGCAGGACCAGGATGTCAGGACGATGCTTTCGTAGGACCAGAGCGATATAACACCGATGATAGGAGACTGTCGACGTAAGACCGACGAGTCGTAACTGGCGACGCATAACTGGCGACATAAGACCAGTGCCGTAGGACTAGCGACGTAAGACTAATGATAGGCGGGTTTCACCCCCCTAAATCTAACCGCAAGTGTATGGTGTCGAAATCAAGTAATAACGTACGGTAAGTACGAGTATCGAATCCACATGAACTAGGAACTAAGTATCACAATTACTACAAGCTCTATTAACTGAACTATCGAAATTGAGAGATGGTGTTGAACTAATTAATTGCAAGAAAATAAATCAAACACAAGACAGTAAACAGCTTTGGAAACTTCCGATAGAGAAAACAGTTGAGGGTTGGAAATCCTTAGGTTTTCACATACGAATATCAGACTTGAAACGATTACCAGTTATTCCCTTAATGAATATCCAATCTTTAAAAGTCACCGTTGTTCTCTTTCGAGCAACAACGGGTTTTATTTTGAAAATGACAAGTTTTATCTTTCGATCTCAACTTATGGATTCCAAAACACATTAAGCGCAAGATTAATTGTGAACATATAGATTTTATCTCTCGATCTCAACCTAAATGGTTCAATTAGGATTAAGCCGTATTCGGTATATCTCTATCACCAAATTCTCGCCTTAGACATGTAATTTATAGTTCTAGTTAACAGTTAATTCTCTCGAACTCAACTGGAAACAACAAAACAATTGACAGGTAGCTAAACTCTCAAAAGCATTAAAACCAAATTACACGCATTCATTAAATAGGAAAACTGATAAATGTTCAAGTCATCTGTTCATATGCTTACAAACTAAATTCATTCCAACCCCCAACATGAACAGGTTAGTTCATGTCGGTGGTGGATTCAAACACAAAAGAAAAGAAAAGAACAATGGAAGAAAACATGGCAAACGTGATCGTGGTGAATGGAATGATGTACTCCCTTCTCTCGTGTTCGTATCTACTTCGCGTGATGAACGTGGCTCCGATTGATCCTCTAACGTGGCTCCGATAGGTGTAAAAAGTCTCCCAAAATCGCCCCCTAAACTGCTCTGGCCGTCGTGTGTGTCTAGCGTATCAAAACCTAGCTGCAGAAAATAGTTTTATAAAACTGGGCGTCGGGGCCAGCACCGGCGCGGATGGACTGGCGCCATGACTGGCGCCAGCTTCTGTTTGGATTCTTGGCGCGGATACTGGCGCTGGTTGGCTGGCGCCAAGACTGGCGCCAGATTCTGTTTCGCAGTTTCTCGATTTCTCTCGTTTTCAGCTCCGGAACTCAACTTTGCTGCTCTTTTGGACAAAAATGCTTGTACATGTACTTTCTCAACAAAAACCCGTGAAAAACTCGTATTTCACTCGAAGACATGCGTAAACCACCTAGTTTGAGATTAAAAATGATGTCGAAAATCGACATTATCAACAACCCCAAACCGAGCGTTTCTTGTCCTCAAGCAAATTAGCGATAAAATAGAATAAAAGCACATATCAGAGAAATGTAATAACTGCACAACTCCCAATTGGTACCACGTGATGCACCGGTGATTTCCCATACCCGTGAATGCCTATCTCATTCTCGCCTCATTCCTATTTTGTTTGATCTATGACCTTCCATTGTAAGTTGAACTCGTGACTGGTCCGTTTCCATTAAGGTTGTTCTAGGTCCAGACATACTAGGGAAAACATTTCGCCTCGACCCTACCTCACGGGATACTCTCGAGTCGCTCGAGCCTAGGTTATCGCACGTGTTGTCATGTGTAGGAAGTTATGTACAAGATTATTCAAAGATTACATGACAACTCTGATGAAAGACGCACAAATGTACAAAAATTGATCTCAGAAAGGAATCAAGTAGCAAGACAGGGAATATCAGTAAAAAGTGGTAGCATACTCTAATCACGTTTTCCAGAAGATCATCCAGGTCTTTACGAGGGTTGTAATGGGGCTAGGGTTATGGCTAATAACAAAGGGTAAAAGGATCAAAAATCCTCGGTGTGTCAATCATTAACAGTTTTGACTTTTTGACTTTATTTTCTAACACTTGGCCCTCTTTATTACTAATGGAGTCACTTTGACTCTCTTATTTTCTACTGTAACTACTATCTAAATAACTGTATTTTTTTGTGTTGGGACTTCATTGGTCCTCTTTATTTGATTGGGACATCATTGACCCTCTTTTCTATTTATTGGGTTACATTGACCCCATTTATTCTCAATGACTGGCCTGTACTATTTTCTTCTTTTCCGCTTTGTTTTCTCTATTCATTATCGCCTCTGTTTGACACACTTTCGGATAGGGTTGGCTAAGGCTTTCGGCTCGGGTTTAAAGGTGGGTCTGAAATGAAAAGGTGAGTGTATGGCTACAAAGTGGCTATGGTTACACACGAATGGGTGAAAAGGGTACGAAAGCTAAAAACAGGGTTAAACAAACACACAATGCCTGGAATCATTTCTTAAGGTCCACACGATATGGTCTACTACACCCTTACCTAATATCCCGATGGTTGTCTTTGCTACTCAATGCAATAATATAGCGAGATCATTCTATATTCACGACAAGGAACTCGAAAAAGTGTATATGACTCAAGTGTATGAATCCCTCGAAATGAACAACGTCTTTTAGGCTCAAAATCTCACTAATGGGTGGTCTCCACTAATGTCCCTAGTCATGTCCTTTCCCGGTCCTTCCCTAATGGTCACGTCACTATCACAAGATTCTTCCTACAATGGTTGGTCGCAATCATTCAAAACAAAAAAAATTGGGCTAAAGTGATCTAAGCATGCAGAGGTGCGAGAAATCTACGTGCATAAATGTGGGCCCGATTGGGCAACCCCAAACCTTACCCACACATTGTCCCCAATGTGCAGGTGTCGGCGTAGGCGATACTAAGACAAGTATCGTTGTGCGGTTATTACAGGTAATAGACAGGCAGGCATAGCATAACATGAAGCACAAAGAGCTAATCTAGCATTTTCAAAAACATGGCCACCCCAAACCTCGGTGAAACCGAGGTTTGTACAGGGATAAAAGTGAGTGTGTAGATGTTTAAAAAGTGAGGCACCCCAAACCTAAGTGAAACTTAGGTTTGTTGCATCCGTTCAGCTAATGGAACCAAAACATCATCCACCACTCGTTAACATGTAGAATTAGAACATACCTGTTTGCCCGGAGAGATTCTCTTGAAAGATTGGAACGCCCAGTTGGAAGACATCGGAGACGACGAAGAAGGGGATGCAAGAACAAAAACAAAAGGAAAAAGAAAGCAAAGAAAACAGATTTTTTTATATATAAAAAAACACCAAATGCAGAAAAATAAAGAAAACGCAAACCTCGGTGGGTTGCCTCCCACCCAGCGCCGTATTTAAAGTCCTGGCATGACTGTGTGGCTCTCAACTTGGTTCGGTATCCGCGGACTTGATTCGCCCACACTTGCGCTTCTTCGCGGATTCTTCCACCTCTTGCTTTCCATGACCAACTCCGTCTTTGTGCTTCCCACTTTCAAACATCTTGAATATCGCCTTTTCATCACCAACTCGTAAGGTCATCTCTCCTTCCTCTATGTCAATTAAAGCTCGACTCGTGGCTAGAAAGGATCGTCCCAATATCAATGGGACCTCTATATCTTCATCGATGTCCAGCACCACGAAGTCCACTGGAAAGTAGAATTTTCCAACTTTGATTAGCACGTCTTCAATAACTCCATACGGATATACAATCGATCTATCCGCGAGCTTCAGCGTCATGTACGTTGGGCTCACTTCACCCAATCCGAGTTTCCTGAAAATAGAGAGAGGCATTAAGTTAATACTCGCTCCTAAATCACATAACACTTTATTAAAAGAAAACTTCCCAATTTGAATAGGGATAGAAAAACTCCCTGGATCTTTAAGCTTCGGGGGAAACTTGTTTCGAATGATTGCGCTGCACTCCTCAGTAAGTGCAACTGTAGACTGGTGGTCGATTGCCCTCTTCTTGGATAAGATCTCTTTCATGAACTTCATGTAAGAAGGCATTTGTGCTAAGGCATCTGCAAAAGGGATGTTAATAGTTAGTTTTTTAAATACATCAATAAATTTCGAAAAATTAACATCATCCTTATTCGCTTTCAGTCTATTCGGGTATGGCACTCTTGGAATTTCCGGCTTGACCGGTGGTTGCTTTAGCTTCGTCTCTCTGCTCTTCTTGTTCTCTTCGTCACCCGAGTTCTCTTTAATCACGAACTCTTTATCAGCCTCTAACTCATCCATATATATGGTCTCGACCTCTTTCTCCTTGGGATCGACTCCTTTTGATGTAAGCTCTCGTGTTGGCTCCTTGATCAGCTCTTTGCCACTTCTTAGATAGATGGCATTGCATGTTTCCCGGCTTTTCCTTTCCGTTTGACTTGGAAGTGTTCCGGGAGGTCGGTTTTGTAGGGCTTCAGAAATCTGCCCCACTTGCCTTTCCAAGATCTTGATGGAGGCGGTGTTTTGTTCGGTAGCCGCCTTGACAGTGTTGATCGTGCTTGCTAATCCCTCGACTGTGTTGTCCATCTTGGTCATTAACTTCATCATCATCTCTTCCAGCCCCGGTTTATTCTCCCCAGATGGTCCTTCATTCCTTTGGTGAAACCCTGGAGGACGGTAAACATTATTAGTATTGTAAGAATGAGAAAAGTTAGAAAAGTTACCTTGTTGTTGCTGATCGGGTTGGCTCCATGACAGATTAGGATGCTTTTTCCACCCCTCATTGTAAGTGTTCGAGAAAGGATCGTTCCTCGGTTGGTTCCGGTTTTGCATATATTGAACTTGTTCAGGTTCTCCCGGATTGCCCCCTTTCAGACGGTCCGTGATAAAAGCTAGTTGAGCTTTTAGTTCCTTAAGCTCATCCGACTCCCGAACACTCGCGACTCTTCTAACATCAGCCCTTGGAGTAGAAAAACTATGCTCGGATAGATTTTCAATCAGCTCGCATGCCTCTTCATATGACTTATTCATTAGTGCTCCACCCGCGGCAGCAGTGATATCATTTTTAAACTGCGGGTGAAGGCCACTAAAGAAGGTCTGGATGATGACCCATTCTTGTAACCCGTGGTGAGGACATTTCTTCAACATATCCTTGTATCGTTCCCATGCCTCGTACAAGGTCTCTTGTTCCCATTGCGCGAAGTGGGTAATGTCGGCCATCAGTTGAGCGGTTCTTCCCGGTGGGAAGAATTTCTGGAGGAATGCAGTTTTCAGGTCTGCCCATGTGGTGATAATATCCGATGGTAAGCCCTCTATCCAAATTTCAGCTCTACCCTTTAGGGAAAAACTGAAGAGTCTTAGCTTGATCGCGTTCTCCTCCATCCCGTTGATCTTGAACGTATTACAGATTCGTTCAAATGCTCGTAGGTGCGCGTGGGGATCTTCAGTCGGTGCTCCCCCAAATTGATTCTGTTGTACCATGACGATGGTACTCGGCTTGATCTCGAAGTAATTGGCCGCAGTGGTGGGTGGTTGGATCCCTATACGTGCGGCTGCCATGTTTGGATTGGCAAATGACCGCATAGGACGTCTTGCTTCGTCGCCCATCTTTAATTGCCTTTTGGCTTTAGATTCTTTACGTAAGCGACGTGCAGTCCTCTCAATTTCCGGATCGATCGGCTCGATTCCTTTCCCTCGAGTTTTCCTTGGCATAAGCCAACTAGCACCTGAAAAGAAAATGAACAAACTTAGCAATCCAGAAATTTAAAGTGATAAAATAAAACAAAAAAAAATGTTCAATCTAATAGCGCGTATAGCTGGTAGTGCTATCAGTTGCAACTAGTTCCCCGGCAACGGCGCCAAAAACTTGATAGGCGGGTTTCACCCCCCCTAAATCTAACCGCAAGTGTACGGTGTCGAAATCAAGTAATAACGTACGGTAAGTACGAGTATCGAATCCACAGGAACTAGGAACTAAGTATCACAATTACTACAAGCTCTATTAACTGAACTATCGAAATTGAGAGATGGTGTTGAACTAATTAATTGCAAGAAAATAAATCAAACACAAGACAGTAAACAGCTTTGGAAACTTCCGATAGATAAAACAGTTGAGGGTTGGAAATCCTTAGGTTTTCACATACGAATATCAGACTTGAAACGATTACCAGTTATTCCCTTAATGAATATCCAATCTTTAAAAGTCACCGTTGTTCTCTTTCGAGCAACAACGGGTTTTATTTTGAAAATGACAAGTTTTATCTTTCGATCTCAACTTATGGATTCCAAAACACATTAAGCGCAAGATTAATTGTGAACATATAGATTTTATCTCTCGATCTCAACCTAAATGGTTCAATTAGGATTAAGCCGTATTCGGTATATCTCTATCACCAAATTCTCGCCTTAGACATGTAATTTCTAGTTCTAGTTAACAGTTAATTCTCTCGAACTCAACTGGAAACAACAAAACAATTGACAGGTAGCTAAACTCTCAAAAGCATTAAAACCAAATTACACGCATTCATTAAATAGGAAAACTGATAAATGTTCAAGTCATCTGTTCATATGCTTACAAACTAAATTCATTCCAACCCCCAACATGAACAGGTTAGTTCATGTCGGTGGTGGATTCAAACACAAAAGAAAAGAAAAGAACAATGAAAGAAAACATGGCAAACGTGATCGTGGTTAATGGAATGATGTACTCCCTTCTCTCGTGTTCGTATCTACTTCGCGTGATGAACGTGGCTCCGATTGATCCTCTAACGTGGCTCCGAAAGGTGTAAAAAGTCTCCCAAAATCGCCCCCTAAACTGCTCTGGCCGTCGTGTGTGTCTTGCGTATCAAAACCTAGCTGCAGAAAATAGTTTTATAAAACTGGGCGTCGGGGCCAGCACCGGCGCAGATGGATTGGCACCATGACTGGCGCCAGCTTCTGTTTGGATTCTTGGCGCGGATACTGGCGCTGGTTGGCTGGTGCCAAGACTGGCGCCAGATTCTGTTTCGCAGTTTCTCGATTTCTCTCGTTTTCAGCTCCAGAACTCAACTTTGCTGCTCTTTTGGACAAAAATGCTTGTACCTGTACTTTCTCAACAAAAACCCGTGAAAAACTCGTATTTCACTCGAAGACATGCGTAAACCACCTAGTTTGAGATTAAAAATGATGTCGAAAATCGACATTATCAACTAACGATGTGCGACGTGCGACACATGATGTGCGACACGTGACGCGCGATCATTAGATGTAAGATACTGTCCTGAATGACTATTGACGCAAGATGTCTTTTAATAATCAACTATCGTATGTCGGGGATAAGGCAATAATGGGTATTACCTTCATCGATCGGGGGTATGACTTTTGTAGGCATTAGGGTAATCAAGGTCCACGGGTCATGTCGAGGGAATTTCCCAAGTCGGTCGAGGGTGTGATTTTTTACCCAAACAGTATTATTCGAACGAATATCGCTAAGGCAACCTTCGCACGACAGCAGTTCGAACCGCACGACAGCAGCTTATTTCGCACGATTTACACACGACACACGACATTTACACACGACTAAGTTTATTTCTATACTTATCTGTAATCTGTTGTACACAAAACACATGTTACAAAAGGACTTTCGCCCTTGATTGGCGACTATAGTGCACCGTCGACTCTCACAAGTCGACCGCGGTTTTTTCCCTCATTTTGGGGTTTTCCGCGTCACCAAATCTCTTGTCTTGTTTACTTTTTCCTTGCGATTGTGTTGATTGGTCTTGAGATACGTTTCTTTAGTTGTTAAAAGTCCACATCAACCTTAAGTTGTTCTTTTGGGCGATTTTTGGCATTAACAGGTCAGAGCCTCAAACGACTGGAGACGCTCCTCTAAGGACGCAATCTTCTCCTCTCTCGCTTCGACGAGCGACTTAAGGTCCTCGACCTGTTTTTCGCTCTCGACCAAGGAACCCTTAGTCGCTCCTAACTCTGCCTCAGTCGCAGAAGACTTCTCAAGGGTCTCCCTCAGATGGCGCTGAAGGTCTTCCCTCGAATTCATCGACGCCGCGTAAAAGTCCTGGACTTCGGCAAGTTTCGAGGAATAGCACTCGACCCTTTCTATTGCCAGTTTCTCCCGATCCCTCGCCACACGGGCTTCCTCCTGCGCCTTATGCATCTTTTCTATAGCAACAGGAGTGACCCTACGGATTTTATCCATATGGGCATACATGCAAAGGGAAGTTTGGAACGCCTGCAGCGCACGAATATACAAACATTAGAAAATAAAACGGCAAACATACTTGAGACAGACAGATCGTACGTACCTTGAAGGTTAGCCCTGCGACGTGCGATCCCATGTTGTCTACCCTGACGTCCTCCATCCGCTCCTTGAAGGACGGCAGGAGGAATTTCTCCAAATCGGGGAAGATTTTATTGCTATCCATCTCTTCCCCGGCCATAAAGTTTGACGGCAGTGTAAAATTCACCATCATAACATCATTGGACTCCTCCATCCTCTTGCCTTTTTCCCTTATCAGCCGACAAGGGGGAAGGACCAACCTCTTCAAACAGAGGAGGGGCCACACTCACCGGAGTCGCGTCGATGACTCCCGGCGGCGTCTTCGTCTTCTCAGCGGTGGCGACCCTGGACAAGTCACCACCTTTCGACGACGGTTCCCTCTGGAGAACCATCCTGGACTTCTTCACCCCTGATGACGGGGGCGGGGGAGCTTTTCGCTTCAACTCCTTGGCCTTACGAGCCAACTAGAGTTGAGCCTTCTTCTTCTGCACTTCAGGCGTAGACACATTACCCCAACCACCTACAAGACGACAGAGATACGATAAGATGAAAGTCGTATAAATAAAACATACGACATCCTAGGAAGAATGTACGACAAATTACATGTTGTCTCTTCTTCCTCCTCTTCTGCTTCTTCTTCTCTTGCAGGGATCTCCATCCCTGTCAGCTCGACGACCTCGTCGTCTGAACCCTCATCCCTGAGACTACGCTGGACGGAGAAGGATCTATCATCCGGATTATACATTTGGAATTTCTCGACCTTCGCCAGCATCTCCTTGGAAACGCTAACCTCGGGGAACGCGATAGTTGAAAAAGAAGCACCCGATTAGCTACGACACACGATTCAAAAACTAGAAATAACAGTACATGGCAAGTGAAAGACTTACTGTTGGTGTTCCACCCTGCGGTAACCCATGTCGTGTCCTCCTGCAGGAGCTCAAGCGACTGTGTCTTTCCAAAGACATACTGAGTTTTCCACCCACGGTCGTTTACTTGGGTGTTCAACACCAAGACCTGAGCTTTCTTAAACTTAGAAAATAAACTATACCGATGGTAGTTGTCCACCTTGGCTACATGAGATGCCAGGAGGTCCTCCACAGTGAACAGATTCGTCCACTCGCCGGTGATCCTATCGATCACACGAATTATTCGCCAGAACTAGGGCATCATTTGGGCAGGCGAAAGATGATACTTCCCCATAAACTCCCTAACTAACGGGGAAAACGACCACTTAAAGCCCGCCTTAAAAGGATATTCATATAGAACAAAATGTCCATTCGGACAATCTGCCGGTCGAAACTGACCTGACGAGTATACATGTACAACGTCAGGGATGCCGGACAAGGTCTTAAAGGCCTCTAAACCCTCCCGACTGTCAATGGTGCTCGTTGGTTCGATCGACATTTTTCTCTAAGAATTGAAGAATACGAGAAATTTTCTTCTAAATTTATAAACGCTCAAAACGCACGTAACAATGGCAAACAAATCTCTCTAAAATCTTTTCCTAAAAGCACAAGTGATCGTGAAAAGGAAACGATTCCCTGAATCGCGCTATTTATGGCAAAGATCGTGTCAGGTCGACCCTCTAGATGGTCGACACCTGTCAAACGCCTTTTCGCATGCATCATGCCGATGGACGACACCTGTCCTCTAGACGTCTTTTCGCTTCTGACACGCCGTCGTGACATCACGACCTTATCATTTCCTCCAATCCGAAACGGAACGAGACGGTTGGAATCCGACCAGACTCTCTCCCCAGGCGACACGTGTCGAAACACTTTGTCAGATTTAAAATTCGAATTTCACGCCTAAAATTCAAATTTTGGGGGCAAACTGTTTGGGTAAAAAATCACACCTCACGACTGACGGTAGAAAACTCAAATAACACTTTCATAAGACCACTCTTGCATTTAGATAAGGTCTTACAAGTTGTTTACAGACGTATGCTCGGTCGTATGTTTTTGTGATGGTCGTACGTTCCGTACGACCGACGTATGAGACTTAAGACGGTCGTACGAATATACTAACTGTTAACAGTCAACACCGTTTTCTTTTGTTCATTAATGCAGGTCCACGAGCATTCATGGTGCAAACGGCCAGTAACGGACGAGTCATCAATGGCATTTAAAGCCCGACAGCGGTTACGAAGCAAGCCATAAAGACACATTTAATGACCAGCGAAAGCTATATAAAGACCTGTTCTGCAACCGAAAAAGCTATCTGGAGAACACCGAATCTACATCTGCTCCATCTATTTTCTAAGCAATTACACATCGAAAACACAACAATCTACGTAGCATTCGAACGAATATCGCTAAGGCAACCTTCGCACGACAGCAGTTCGAACCGCACGACAGCAGCTTATTTCGCACGATTTACACACGACACACGACATTTACACACGACTAAGTTTATTTCTATACTTATCTGTAATCTGTTGTACACAAAACACCTGTTACAAAAAAACTTTCGCCCCTGATTGGCGACTATAGTGCACCGTCGACTCTCACAAGTCGACTGCGGTTTTTTCCCTCGTTTTAGGGTTTTCCGCGTCACCAAATCTCTTGTCTTGTTTACTTTTTCCTTGCGATTGTGTTGCTTGGTCTTGAGATACGTTTCTTTAGTTGTTAAAAGTCAACATCAACCTTAAGTTGTTCTTTTGGGCGATTTTTGGCATTAACAGTAACCTATCCACGTTGACATCTGAGCGGCTCCCAACATGTGCTCTCGGTGCCCCGCAGATGAGGCCATGCGGTGGCGGTGCCATATGGCGGAGGTCTTATGTCCGTATGCCATAGCCCCCTAGTAGATTATTAGGTTGTTTTTTTGTTTATTATTATGTAGTCCGTAAAGTTATTCGGAATGTAACATTAATCTTTTATAGTGTTAACTTTTTTACCTCAATACCTTTTAAATTTGACTTTACTCCATTAATCTTTTATAGTCGTTTGAATGAGAAATTAATCACCAAAGTATGGTACGTAAATTTTTTATAACAAAGTAAAAATTAAAAGACTCATATGAATAATTTAACCTAAAGGAAAGCATGATGGGACAAGACTATGGTAATCCAATGGCGGACAAGACTACTCGTTTTCCACGTTTTCACACTTTTCAATGCGAACCAGCATCCACATTTGGCTATAAATACCCCAAGCTAGATGAGTTGTAAAACACATATACGAGAACATTGTATTCATTAACGTCTTCTTACATGGCATCCCCAAATCTTCATGTCTGGAACTGTAACATCCCAAAAATTACAAGAAAATTTAAATTGTTAAAAAAAGACATTTCATTAATTAAACTCGTTAAATAACCCAAAACGTTTCGTTTGCAACCCAAGAATAATTATTCTCTAAAAACAGTAAACAGCGGAATAAATAGTTTAAAAATGATAATTATAAAACGATAGAGTAAATTACATAAATCGTCCCTGATGTTTGGCCCTTTTTGGATATGGTCCCTATTTCGAAAAAATTACACGGATCGTCCCTGAGGTTAGACAAACCGCACGAAATTGGTCCCTCCCTCTAACAGAATCTGTTAACCCCGTTAAGTCAAGGGATATTTTGGTCTTTTTACATTTATTTTTGTCTTTATTCTAAAAGAAAAGTAAAAAACAAATAATTAAATTAAAATTAACCCCCCCTACACCCACTACCCCCCCCCCCCCCCCCCACTCTCCTTCTTCTTCCTCACGACCCCCCACCTCCACCCACCACCTCCGGCCACCACCTACAACCGCCCCTTCCTCACCTTTCTTCTTCCTCACTCTATACATGTAAACCCCATGTATATATACCTGTGTGTGCATGTTTTGACAAACCGCCCACCCCCTTCCTCACCTCTCTTCTTCCCCACTTCCGGCCACCACCTCTGGCCACCTCCAATCGGTTTCTTCTTCTTACCCAAAAAGACATGTTTACGTTCATGATCTTCCTTCCAGGTTCAATGAGGATATGCTTAAGCAGCGTAGGAGTCTTAGCAAATGGACCAACATGTGTAAGTTCACTACGAATGCTGAACTTGGACCTCCATTGGAGAATACCGAAGGGGTATTTTTGGAAAAATGATGGTACGCTACAAACCAGTTTGCAGTGGATGTTATCTTCAGTAACCGGATGAAACAATATGAGTGCTTAACCAACGATTCGTCACTTGCTGCAGCAATCTTTGTGCCTTTTTACGCAGGGTTCGATATCGCAAGATATCTTTGGGGGTATAATATCTCCACAAGGGATGTTGCGTCTCTTGATCTCGTTGATTGGCTACAGAAGCGACCTGAATGGAGCTTAATGGGCGGAAACGGCCATTTTCTTGTTGCAGGTAAGATCACATGGGATTTTAGGAGATTAAGCGAAGAAGAAACTGATTGGGGTAATAAGCTTTTGCTTTTACCCGCTGCAAAAACCATTTTCTTCTAAATCTTCTCTTTTACTTTCAGATTTTGTATCTGTATGAGAATCAGCTATCCGGAAGGATTCCGTTGGAGATCGGAAACTGTTCTCCTGCGAGATTCCGGCCACTTTTGGTAATTGTCATCAGCTCACCATCATAGACCTTGCAGATAACAGTCTCACCGGTGGAATTCCGGCGACTTTTGGGTACCTGAGATCACTAGAACAGCTCATGATTTACAACAACTCTCTACAAGGCAATCTTCCAAGAGAGCTAAGCAAGATGGCGAATTTGAACAGAGTCAACCTCTCATCAACACGTTAGAAGTTACTGTATTCGGCTTACATTTCATCTCCTTCATCCTCCCAAACAATCTATGAGCACCATTCACATCGCGGGCTTTCAAAATTTCTTTAAAAATGGGGTTGAAACTACTTGCGTTCGGATCACACCCTTTCTTGACCATGGAGTTCAGAATCTTGATCAAGGATATCGAATTCGGCGTGCAGAAAAACTTTTCCTAAATGAGATCGGAGTGCTTTCTTCGTATAGACATGCAAATATTGTCTCTTTTATTGGCTTCTGTGATGAGAATAATGAGAAGATCCTTGTTGAGGAGTTTGTGACACATGGTAGCCTTGACAAATATTTGAGCAGTGCAAAGCTCACATGGTTGGAGCGCCTCCAAATTTGCCTTGGTATATACATGTATATATACATGGGGTTTACATGTATAGAGTGAGGAAGAAGAAAGGTGAGGAAGGGGCGGTTGTTGGTGGTGGCCGGAGGTGGGGGGTGTCGTGAGGAAGGAGGGTGGGTGGGGGGGGTAGTGGGTGTAGGGGGGGTTATTTTTTAATTTAATTATTTGTTTTTTACTTTTCTTTTAGAATAAAGACAAAAATAAATGTAAAAAGACCAAAATACCCCTTGACTTAACGGGGTTAACAGATTCTGTTAGAGGGAGGGACCAATTTCGTGCGGTTTGTCTAACCTCAGGGACGGTCCGTGTAATTTTTTCGAAATAGGGACCATATCCAAAAAGGGACCAAACATCAGGGACGATTTATGTAATTTACTCAAAACGATATAATAATCAGCTCTTCACGCGCGCCAGTGTGTACACGTCACGCCTTGGAGCCACTCGTACCTGAAACAATGATTTATTGGGAAAGGGTAAGCACGAAGCTTAGTGAATTCAACCACCATAGATAACACAGTTATTCCACACTACCCCTATAACAGATAGTTGCACATAAACAAGCATACAAATCTACGAACAAATCATAAACATGCATACCTACCCCTACGCCACCCGCGTATAACATCTTGGGCCCCACCGAGATTCTACGCCATCCGCGTGTACAATCTTCGACCCCGCCGAGTTCCTACACCACCCGCGTATACAAACACCGGCCCCCGAGTCCCTACGCCACCCGCGTATACAAACACCGGCCCCCGAGTCCCTACGCCACCCGCGTATACAAACACCGGCCCCCGAGTCCCTACGCCACCCGCGTATACATGTCAACAAAGGTCTAACTAGCCACCCCACTATCTAGCCCCGCATCACAAATAATTAAGGCTACCACACACGAGCTACAGTAATGTAAAACGACTGATATTAAATATAGTGAGAGAACTCACCTCGTAAACGCGCCTAGCTCACAAACAATAATTCAAGCTTCAAAATCCAATATCACCTCCCAACACCTAAACGAACATTAAAAAGCATTAACACGAGACCCGGACCCTAAAACACGACGCACGCTTAAACCGTCACTAAAACAACTTTTCGGTCTAACCAAACAGGTCTGTTCGGAACCTGTTCCGACCTCCATAAACCCAGAAAATCCCTAATTAAATTACATAACTAGAAAGTGCTCAGAGTTAGGGTTCCAAGGACATATTATACACCTCCTAACGATTTTTCTACAATTAAATACGGATTTTATAAGAATGGTTCGCAGAACAGTGAAAAACAGCAGCTATCGGTATAAAACGACGATTTGGCCTATGCTACGCTCCGAACTGGATTTTGCACAAAACACAGAAAAGTTGCTAGACTCCAATTGGGAACTTTTGACACCTAATTCACTCCAATCCGAGTTACGAGGAAAAAGTTACAGCTTATGTAAAACAGTGGCAGAAAATGACGTTTTCACATAAAATGATAACTTTATAAAACGGTTTACGCGTTCGGTTTATACGATTCGGGTTTGCAACTAGGGTTCACTCTAAAAGGGTTTTAGGTCACAAAGGCTGGGCTCAACCGCGCACCACCCACTGCCACCTCCGGCAATGGTGGTCGCCGGCGGCGACGGCGGCAGTTTACGAAAATCCGACGAGACAAGGATTAAAACGGACCCTTAAACTATCCCGACTTTCCTACACTCTCGCCCACCCTCGCAACTCTGACCACGCACAAACCACCCCTAGGTCTGGTGGTTCACGCCGGTGGCCACACCGCCGGCAGCCAAGGCTGTCGGCGGCGGCGGTGGTTTCGATCACGGTGTTTGACGTCGACGAGAAAGAAAGAAACGGAAAGACGATGTTTACCTTTCAACAACGATGATGACGACTAAACGACCACAGTCCGAACTCCGGCCTTCTATCTCGGTGCTCTCTCTCACGCCGGCTCCGGCGCTCCGGCGGTGGTGAGGGTGGTTCTCGGCGGGGAAGGGAAAAAGGAAGGTAGGGTTTGCTTGTGTTGCCGTGAGAATAAACGAGAAAGAGAGAGAGATTGAATGTTTGTGTGCGCAACAAGTAGAAAACGAGAAAGGGATGGTCGGTTCCCTTCATGGGCCGACCCCCCCCCCCCCCCAAGCAAGCCCTTTTACCAAAAACCCCATATAGCCCCTAGACTTTTAGAATATGCCCAAAATTTTCAATTTAGCTTAGGATTTAACATACTGACCATTAACATACTAGATAATTCGTTTTAGGTCCTTGACGCCTAACCCCGCTAAACGAATTCGCAAAATAAATAAAAAGAAACATAATTAAATAAAAAGCGTACCGGGACACGGACTTTACAACTCTCCCCCTCTTGAATTAGACTTCGTCCTCGAAGTCTACGCCCGCAAACAGCTCTGGATAGCGCTCTCGCATATCATTCTCGGGTTCCCAAGTCCACTCGGACCCCTTTCGGTGTTGCCACTGGACTTTCACTAACTGGAATCATTCCTAGTCAAACGACTTTGGTTGTCTCCCAACCTTAGATATTCTATACATCCCGATTCAATTTCAAGCTCTAACCATCCTAAAGTTGCTCACCAATATACCTTACAGGATACTCGGATCCGATCATTCTTACCATTAACTGTCGATTAACTTCCACGAGTTCTAATAGACTCCCAAAATTTATTTCACACGAACTATCAAACCAGCAGTTCTATAAACACACACGAAGGTCATTCTACCATAACTATTCATCACAAGTGAGCATTTTAGGGTTACTACTACCATTACCATAATTATCTTAAAATCGGCTACAAATCCTCATATCGAAAGTATCCATCCAGTCTATACCCACAATCACGCACAACTCACGCATAGCGATAGGGAACAAATCAATAGGGAATCTCACACCTAAGATTTCCAGGGTACACCCACGACACACTACAGTAACCGTCAAGGTTCTAACATCAGCAACCTCCACCATAAGTGGACAACTTAACCGTCCTACACTACGGCCCAAAAGCTCGCTAAAAGTATAAGACACGAGATAATGAGTAGCCCCGCTATCAAACATCACTACAGCAGACACCGAGTTAACTAAGAACACACTTAATCACACAGTTTAATCCAAAAATGAAACTACATACGACAACCGATAAAAGAAAACAAGTGACGAAGTATACCTGCCACCACTTTAGGCGTAGTCTGTGCTTCCTCCACCGTCAGCTGATGTACTCTACCTCGGGCTGCCTCGGTTCCAGTCTGACCTATACGACCATCTGTAATACGCAAAGGGGCAGCCGCAGGAGCCCCCTGTGCCACATTCCCATCAGCTACCCTTGGGTTCGGGCAATTGGCCTTCACATGGCCCGTCTGCTTGCAGTTAAAGCAGACCATAAATGGCATTTTACAATCCCGGCTGACATGACCGGACTGTCCACACTTGAAACATCCATCAGTCCACTTCCCACTAGTATCCCTGGGCTTAAACCCATCGCTCCTTGAACTCGCGCGTGAATCCGTGAACCTCGACTTCATCGGTACCGAAGTGATTGGCGTCACCGCCTGTGCCGCCTTTCTCTTCTTTGCTTGAGTCTCCAACTCCAGTTCCCTCCTCCGGGCCGCGTCCATCATCGCCGATAAAGAAGTGTACTGCACCGTGCTCACGAATTCCCTAATCTCAGTACGTAGCATGTCCTTGTACCGAGACATCTTCATTTCCTCCGAGGCGGCATACTGGGGACAAAACAATGCCATCTCGGTGAACTTCTTATTCATCTCTTTCACCGTCTCTGTCGTCTGCGTGAGCTCCAGAAACTCCTTAGCAATCCGCTCCATCTCTACCGGAGGCACGTACTCTGCACGAAAACGAATGACAAACTCCTCCCAGGTCAAGGTAGTGCGCTCAGTAAGCGTCAACGCCGTAGCACACCAATCCTTCGCTCCGTCACGAAGTAAGTTCACAGCGAAACGAACCTTCAGGTTGTCGGGGCAGCCACTTGTCAAAAATGCACACTCCATATCCGATATCCAACGCATGCTGAGGATCGGATTCGGGTCTCCCTTGAACTCAGGTGGAGAACAAGTAGAGAGGTCTCGATACTGAAACTCCCTGGCACGCGGTTGTCTACCCGCCGGTGGTGGGATTGCCGCAATGCGTTCCTCCATCAGAACTACCACCTCGTTGCGGATGGCGGTGATGATCTCGGGGATCGCCTCCCCGATCGCATGTGCCACCTCGGCAGCAACCATCTCTCGAATCTGCTCCACAGTGATCCCGGCGCCAGTCTCTGGCTCAGCAGTGTTGTTTCTCCTAGTGTTGACCATCTGAGGTAGAAGTTACAACGAATTATTAGCAAATAATAACTCACACTACAACACTCACGCTCAACTCCTTGGATATCTCGTGACTTTCCCCGGCTCGAGCATTGATCCTGTGCTTTCGGTAGTAGGAGCTTTACTACTACCATCCACACCTATCATTGCCTGTTCCGAGTCCCATCCCGAAGCGCCCAAGTAGTTTCTCGCCGATAACTATACCCATATGCCCACACCAGCATATGTACACACTCTTCCTAGCTCCCTAGGAATTCCACCCCAAACACTACCCTAGCTACAACGAAATTCCCACTAGTCATGACGAGTCGCCTCGCGAATGCACAGTCGCACACAGTGTAAAACCAGATAGACATTCGAATATAAGATTCTATCCTACAACGGTTGGACTCAAACAAGAGCTGCGCAATAGAACTAAATCCGACATTCTAGGGCTATTCGGTTCCTACCGCATACAACCTATGGTGCATTCACTTAACAACCTATCAAGGCTAGCATAAACTTCTCTTAGCAAGCAACAAACATGCCGTACAGTGTAATAAGCACCAAGCAATCTAGCATACCTACTCATATGTAAACACTCTTCCCAGCTCCCTAGGAATTTCATCTCATCCCACTACCCTTGCTACTACGGAATCCCTACTAGCCATAACGAGTTGCCTCGCGAATACCCAGTCGCATGCAGCGCGAAACAAATAGACATTCGAATACGAGATTCTATCCTAGAACGGTTGGACTCAAACAAGAGCTGCGCAAAAGAACTAAATCGAATATTCTAAGGCTATAAATTTCTTACTGCATACAACCTAGAGGGCATTCACTTAGTAACCGATTATAACTAGTATAAATCCCTAATAGCAAGCAGTACAAACTACAACATAGTATTAACAACAGGCAATCTAGCATGCATACCCTATGATCTAGAAAGCAATATAACACTAAGTACTGTACCTTTCCCTTGGCTCCGACTGACTGTACACACTGCGCCCTTGATCACCGTTTCTCAAACACGTTTTCCTTTCTTTTATTTTTTCAAAAACTTTAAAGAAAAATTTATAGCCGCAAACTTGAGACCAAACACACCGAGGTGCATTTGATTCACTCAAGCTGTGCTCTGATACCAAGTTGTAACATCCCAAAAATTACAAGAAAATTTAAATTGTTAAAAAAAGACATTTCATTAATTAAACTCGTTAAATAACCCAAAACGTTTCGTTTGCAACCCAAGAATAATTATTCTCTAAAAACAGTAAACAGCGGAATAAATAGTTTAAAAATGATAATTATAAAACGATATAATAATCAACTCTTCACGCGCGCCAGTGTGTACACGTCACGCCTTGGAGCCACTCGTACCTGAAACAATGATTTATTGGGAAAGGGTAAGCACGAAGCTTAGTGAATTCAACCACCATAGATAACACAGTTATTCCACACTACCCCTATAACAAATAGTTGCACATAAACAAGCATACAAGTCTACGAACAAATCATAAACATGCATACCTACCCCTACGCCACCCGCGTATAACATCTTGGGCCCCACCGAGATTCTACGCCACCCGCGTGTACAATCTTCGGCCCCGCCGAGTTCCTACGCCACCCGCGTATACAAACACCGGCCCCCGAGTCCCTACGCCACCCGCGTATACAAACACCGGCCCCCGAGTCCCTACGCCACCCGCGTATACATGACAACGCCACCCGCGTATACATGTCAACAAAGGTCTAACTAGCCACCCCACTATCTAGCCCCGCATCACAAATAATTAAGACTACCATACACGAGCTACAGTAATGTAAAACGACTGATATTAAATATAGTGAGAGAACTCACCTCGTAAACGCGCCTAGCTCACAAACAATAATTCAAGCTTCAAAATACAATATCACCTCCCAACACCTAAACGAACATTAAAAAGCATTAACACGAGACCCGGACCCTAAAACACGACGCACGCTTAAACCGTCACTAAAACAACTTTTCGGTCTAACCAAACAGGTCTGTTCGGGACCTGTTCCGACCTCCATAAACCCAGAAAATCCCTAATTAAATTACATAACTAGAAAGTGCTCAGAGTTAGGGTTTCAAGGACATATTATACACCTCCTAACGATTTTTCTACAATTAAATACGGATTTTATAAGAATGGTTCGCAGAACAGTGAAAACAGCAGCTATCGGTATAAAACGACGATTTTGCCTATGCTACGCTCCGAACTGGATTTTGCACAAAACACAGAAAAGTTGCTAGACTCCAATTGGGAACTTTTGGCACCGAATTCACCCCAATCCGAGTTACGAGGGAAAAGTTACAGCTTACGCAAAACAGTGGCAGAAAATGCCGTTTTCACATAAAATGATAACTTTATAAAACGGTTTACGCGTTCGGTTTATACGATTCGGGTTTGCAACTAGGGTTCACTCTAAAAGGGTTTTAGGTCACAAAGGCTGGGATCAACCGCGCACCACCCACTGCCACCTCCGGCAATGGTGGTCGCCGGCGGCGACGGCGGCAGTTTATGAAAATCCGACGAGACAAGGATTAAAACGGACCCTTAAACTATCCCGACTTTCCTACACTCTCGCCCACCCTCGCAACTCTGACCACCCACAAACCACCCCTAGGTCTGGTGGTTCACGCCGGTGGCCACACCGCCGACAGCCAAGGCTGTCGGCGGCGGCGGTGGTTTCGATCACGGTGTTTGACGTCGACGAGAAAGAAAGAAACGGAAAGACGATGTTTACCTTTCAACAACGATGATGACGACTAAACGACCACAGTCCGAACTCCGGCCTTCTATCTCGGTGCTCTCTCTCACGTCGGTGACGGCGCTCCAGCGGTGGTGAGGGTGGTTCTCGGCGGTGGCAGAGGCGGGGAAGGGAAAAAGGAAGGTAGGGTTTGCTTGTGTTGCCGTGAGAATAAACGAGAAAGAGAGAGAGATTGAATGTTTGTGTGCGCAGCAAGTAGAAAACGAGAAAGGGATGGTCGGTTCCCTTCATGGGCCGACCCCCCCCCCCCCCCCCCCCCAAGCAAGCCCTTTTACCAAAAACCCCATATAGCCCCTAGACTTTTAGAATATGCCCAAAATTTCCAATTTAGCTTAGGATTTAACATACTGACCATTAACATACTAGATAATTCATTTTAGGTCCTTGACGCCTAACCCCGCTAAACGAATTCGCAAAATAAATAAAAAGAAACATAATTAAATAAAAAGCGTACCGGGACACGGACTTTACAGGAACTTTAGGTGTTTATCTAAATCGCTTCCAGCCACTGCCAAAGAGTTATATGTTTAGTATGTATGTTTCTTTGGGTTTTGCTTGTGTCAAATCTTGTCTAAGGCTAACTTTGTTAATGTTCATGAACAGATGCACATCCACAATTGTTCACCATGAAAGTCCGCCATCAAGGGTACTTCACGGAACCACCTAGAAGACATTACTTTCGTGGTCTAGAAATTTATGTTGACATGTTAGATGTGGACGATCTTTCCATGCAACTGCTTGAACAGATCATGAAAGAGTTGGACTACGACGAATCAAAATATTATAGGTTGTATTTTAAAAGGCCGAATGCAGATTTCTTGGGTGGACTGGTAGAATTGACTACCGATGAAGATGTAGCCAATATACGTCAGTATGTTGACGGCCATATCGTGATTGAAGTGGAGCTTAGCATTTCCAGACTCGTCTCGCCAGACCATATAAGAAGTCGACGGGGATTGAAAAACGCAAGCATCGTGTAGTCGTAGCTTGACATTTGAAAATTTTTGTACTGATTAGTATGTGTTTGTATGAAATAATCTTGTATAACAACTAAGTTGGTATGAGTTGTTATTTTTAATATGAATCACTTTCAGACAAATCTTGCAGTAATTATCAAACTACTTTTTCATACTACTTTTCAGACGACTTAAAGACCTTTTCAGACTTCTTTTTCAGACGAATCTTATAGACCTTTTTAGACTACTTTTTAGACGACTTAAAGACCTTTCCAGACTTCTTTTTCATATGAATCTTATAGACCTTTTCAGGCTTTTTCAGAATCTTACAGACCCTTTCAATAATTGTTTTTATGTTGATGTGGAATGAACTTTACGTGTTCTATCTCTTTATGTTTGGGAATCACAAAAACTCAAAATCCTTTATTCATGAGCAAAGTACAACATGAAACATCTACATAGAAACTCCAGGTACGAAACAATAACATAGAAACTGCAAAGTACGAAACCAACAACATAGAAACAATAAAGTACGCAACCAACAACACTAGCACCACCTAAGGATAAAGTACTTTACATTAATCAATCCAGGTTTGCTTCTCGGTTACCTTCGCTTGAAGAACTGCGAAGTCTTGTACAATCTTGTGGACTTCTAAGTTTTCTCGACGAATCCGGAACTCCTTATCTTTTATTTCCATCTTCAACCTTTTTATCTCCTTTTCTTCCTCTTCGATCCTTTTCAGGTGTCCATACTTCTTGGCCATTATTTGTTTCCACCTTTCAGTGAGTTCTTCGATCTCCGCTTCATTTTTTTCTATCGATTTTTTCAGTCTCGGCGGCATTGTTTGTGAAGACGGTGGGTTTGAAGATGATGCGTTTTCAGCCATGTGTTTGGTGAAAGACGATACTATTATGATATCAAAATGTTGTATTGATGTTGTGACTTTTACACTTGGTATTAACACTGATATTTATAGCCACAATGAGCAATTGGCTCAACATAAACCTTCAGCTTTTCAGGCGAATCTTGCAAGCCTTTGCAGGAGAATCTGGCAACCTTTTCAGGCGAATCTTGCAGGCCTTTGCAGGGGAATCTGGAAACCTTTTTCAAGCGAATTCTGCAGGCCTCTGCAGACGAATCTTGCAGGCCTTTGCAGGCGAATCTGGCAGCCTTTTTAGGCGAATCTTGCAAAACTTTGCAAGCGAATCTGACAGCCTTTTTCAGGCGAATCCTGCAGCCTCTGCAGACAAATCTTGCAGGCATTTGCAGGCGAATCTAGCAGCCTTTTTCGGGCAAATCTTGCAGAACTTTTCAGACGAATCTTTTGACCATATCCACATTCGCGATCACGAACATACCTTTTCACGACTATAAGTAGATGGTCTAATGAAGTAGCAATTCACAACTTGCTATCTATCCTTTCTACCCTCTACAACGTTTAGAAACATTCTCTACCTTTTCGTAACATTATGGCTGGAGTTTCACGCTCTAAGGGGAAAAGGTCAGCGAATGGGGCTAGCACTTCACGCTCCACCGACAACCAACCATTGAATGATGGAGCTTTCCAGAATAACTGGAAGGTACCGAAAAAAACGGAGGAGTGGTCACAGTTTGGAAGAACTGCAACCGATTGGCCAATCACGGAGGAGGATAAATAACAAAGGAACTATGCATGGGAGACATACTTCCATGATCATGGCTTCAATGAACCACCAATGTATCATTCTACCCAGCCGGAGGGTCTTCCAATGTCTCAAAAAATGCCTGACTTGCGGAAGTCCCGTGATGAGGCGAACGCGGAAATTGAAAAGATAAAAGGGATGTGGCTACACAACAAGGAAATTCAGAAAGAAAAAGAGGAGGTGATAGTGGAGAAAAAAGAAGACCTTGCACAAAGGAAGCGCGAGATTAGGGATCTGCAATGGGAGATTGAGGAAATAGAAGATGAAGTAAGAGAAATCAAAGAAAGCTACACCGGCATGGAGGACATGATCAGGGAAAAGTCTGACTGGATCATCAAAATCCAGGAAATCTACCCGTAATAGATTTCTCCAAGGGTGGTTGTTGGTTTTCTTTAGATGCACTGTATTCGTTTCTATGTTTTCAATAAAATGTGCGTCTCTATAAAATGATGTTTTAATGTTTACTTTATTTTACACACAGGAACACTTAACAAGCACGATAAAGTAGAAAAAATCAACACTGAACATAAAACCAAGAACACTTAGTCTGCTTGTTGACTCCTCCAGCGTACACGCACATGGATCTATGGTCGACCTAAGATGATGTTATAGGCCGACGCACAATCGATGACGCTGAACTTGGTCTGCTTGTTGACTCCTCCAGCGTAGACGGGCAAAATTATCTCTCCAAAGGTGCTCGTCGCTTTCCATGGAAACCGACCAAAGTCGTCGAACGTCGGGTGATTTCCGAGCGATCGATTCCCATGGCTTTGATAGTGTTGAGAAAAATGACATTTGCTGAGCTGCCCCCGTCGATCAAGACTCGACGTGTTAGACAGTTACCGACTGTAAGCTGAATGATCAAACCGTCATGATGCTTTTGATACGAGTCGCCAAGGTCGACGTGGTCGAACACAATCTTCATAGCTTCTAGCTCCAAATCTCCTTTGGGTCTAGACGAGAAAGGAATAGGCCGATCATCGGGCGCCTGGCTGGCATGACGCTTGGCCGCTGAATACGTCATACCACACACATCTGAACCACCAGTGATGCAATTGACGACTTTCGCGTGCTCGAGGGTCGACGGTCGATGGCTATTAGCTGGAACAGCGACGTTGTCGATGATATCTCTGAGATTTCCTTTCGAAAAATGATATGCTAGTTCCTTCTTCAATGCGATACAGTCGTCTGTCGCATGACCATGATCGGCATGGAAGTCGCACCACTTTGATTTGTCTTTCTTAGCATCGTCCAAGTCGGAGTTCTTTGGCCATCGAATGGTAGCTTGGGAACTTTTCAGAGCTTCGACTAGGTCCTTTGTGGGTCCTTTGAATCCGTAAGAGGATATCTTGGGGTACTGAGTGAACTTAGCCGCGGTCTTGGCCTCTGTTTTCGTCTTGAAACGAACATTTGAAATCTGGCGCGCTGGCTCTATTCTGGAAACAACCTTTGTCTTGAACTCTGGCTTTCTGATGCCTAACGACTTCTTGTCGTCAGTGTGCTTGCGACGAAAGGCTGCATCGTCTTCGACCCTCATATATGCTAAGGTCCGAGCTCGGACGTCTTCGAAATTCTCCGGGGGATATTTGGTCAGGTCGGTATATAAATCCGAATTATCGTCCAAACCACGCTTATAGGCTTCGATTGCGGTTTTACGTCGCAATTGCGGATGCTGATCATTTCGGCATTGAATCTATTAAAATAACTTCGAATAGACTCATTAGCTTTCTGCACGATGTAATATAGGTCGCTAGTCTGCTTCTCCATCTTACGACTGCTGGTGAATTGCTGGGAGAATTGATTAACCAACTCAGCAAACGACCCGATGGATTTGGGTTTGAGATTGATTAACCATTGGAGAGCTGGACCAGTGAGAGTTGCTCCAAAACTCTTACACATGCATACTTCTTGGTACATAAATGGGATCGAGATCGTCCACATGAGCTGCTTATATTGCGCGACGTGCTCAGTTGGATCGGTCACACCCGAATACTTGGGAGTGAAGGCAGGAATGTTATACTTCTTTGGGACCTCGACGGTGGCAATCTCGTCGATGAAAGGCGACACCTGATATCCCGAGCGAGGCTCGATGTCGACGGGCACGGCTGCCCCAGGCAATTTGGCGAGCAAGGACAGGACGCGCTCATTTTGGTCTTCTAACATCTTCAAACGCTGAGCGACGGGATCGTTAAGATCGGGATTTGCCCCTGTCGAGGGATTGGCCCCTGGGCTAGTGCCATTACCATGCGACGAACCATTGGTGTCCCCGTTGAATGGGACGAAATATGGCTGCGACCCATAGTGGAATTGCTGCGGTCCATTCTGAAACGGCTGTGATCCTTGCTAGAAAGGCTGCAACCCTTGTAATGGATGAGACCCATTATTCATGGGTGGTGGCCTTATGTGCTGAGGATGAACTATCCCAAACTGAGGATTTGAGTTGAACGGCCCTGGCTGTTGATTCTGCATGAACGGGCCTGGATGCTGATTCTGCGCGGATGAACCTGGATTAGGGATAAATGGCCTAGGGCCATTCTGGTCGAACGGTCTTTTGAATTGGGTTCTGCACGAACGACCTAGGACTATTTTGAGGCCCAAGAGGATTTCTTAACCGCACGATCTCCTCAGCTGCTCTGCGATTCTGATCTGCCATTGCATTGAGCTGATTCCTGGCGACTTCGAGCTCCTGATACATCTGAGCAACAGCTTGCTGTGGATTTCTAGAGGCTTCCATTTTCCTGCAACAGAAAATAGAAGAAACTCCAAGAAACTATTAGTAGGGTGCACGTTCGTCGAGGATTTTCTCTAGATGAGGTCCCACGGATGGCGCCAAACTGTTAATGCCAAAAATCGCACCAAAGGGACAACTTAAGGTCGATGTGGACTTAATCAACTAAAGAAAGGATCTTTCGACGAGACGTGCAACGAGGGAAAAAATAAACGAGACAAGGGATTTGATGACGCAGGAAAAACCTCAAACGAGAAAAAAACCAGCGGACGACAGTGGGTGTCGTCGCTGCACTATGGTCGCCAATCAGGGGCGACGTCCTTGGTACTGGCGTCGGTCGTACGATGATTACAATGCAAATGAAGGAAATGCTTCGAAATGTAAAGTACAAGTGTTTAAATGTGAAAACAGGTGTTTGTCGTGTGTGAATACAAAGTGTGAACTTCTGGTCGAGGACTGTTGTCGTGCGTCGAGAGCGATACTTGAGCTTTCCTTCGAGTGTTCTTGAGTTCTTTGTAAGATTCTGGCTTTCAGTACTTAATCTCCAAAGGTTGAATGTTCTTTGCTATGAGTTTGGATGATTTTCTCTGCTGTGTGGTGATGTTCGCTGGAGTGTATTGGATGTTAACCGATGTCCCTTGAAATGAGGCTTTAGCTTGTCTTTTATAGTCTTCGCGTCATTAATTAATTCCATTAATGATTCAATCAACGGCTGGAAACGGTCGCCGGAGTGATTATCCATGATAATCTTCGTCCGTTACAGCTATCGATCGTTGATGGTTGCGTCGATTATATCCGTTGCTCTTTAATGACTTTAACTCCTGCATTAAACACTTAACAAACGTAACAGTCAAGGTTAACGTTAGCTTTGGTCGAAGGTACAATGATCTTACGCGATGGTCGTACGGGTCGGGCGATACTATGGTCGAGCGTCATGGAGGACGTACGACTTACCTTTTACGGGAGGTGACAGATGTTTTATGGGTTCTTGTCGAGACCTTATCTTAATACAAGATTTGGATTATGACGTTCATCCTACCTGTTCTGGTCGTGGTCGTACGACGTGGTTTTTTGCCCAAACAGTTTGCCCCCAAAATTTGAAAATTGAATGTCAAATTTAAGTTTTAAATTTTGTCCATCAGACGCATAGGAAATAAGACAAGAGTTAGAAATTACCTCAATCGCCTTGGAGCTAGACTGGTTCGTTTCTAACTGAACGAGAAGTTGAAAAGGGAACGAGGTCGTGACATCATACTGACACACGATGATGCTTACCAGCTGTCGAGGACAGGTGTCGACGATCCCTGCGGTCATACGAAAGGACGGGGACGCGCAGCGGTTATCCAGGGATTCGACCTGATATGATCGACTGCATAAATAAAGATTACGATGAATCCTTTCTTTTCTTACGCTGAGTTTATTTTGGAAAGAAATTCCGCTTTGCTCTTCTTACCATTCTTCTTCCGAATCCCTTTGATTTAGCGGAGATTGTTTGGGGATTTAGGGCGTTTATATAACGCATTGCTTCTTCCTTTCAGCTTTCACTGCCTTCTTTCCCTTGGTAAGAAATGTCGACTGACCCAGAGAGTTCCATCGTTAGCCAGAAAGATTTAGACGACTTTAGGCGTCTAGCGAAGATTCCCTTAGAAGTAGAGCTAGCAAGTTCGGGGACTGTTCGTCCTAAGGATTGCCCCGAGGAGTATTTCGTGATATACGAATACCCTTTCGAGATTGGCTTCGAATGGTCGTTTTCGACTTTGACTAAGAATTTGATGCGATGCTTTGGTTTGTCGCCGGGACAGTTGATGCCTCAACTCTGGCGGGTTCTTTTGGTTATTGAGCGTTTGTCTGCGGATTGGGACCCCCCCCTATGTCTTTGAATGATTTCTTGGTAGCGTACCAAGTTAAGGGAGATAAGCGTGGGCGTTATAGCCCGTATTCCAGATATAAAGGCGATCGTGCCTTAGTTTTGAATACTGGAGTGAACGATCGGGGGTGGGGGTCCAGGTATGTGTTCGTACGTGTTGATTCGCTGGACGCCGCCAGCAAGTGGATCCGTCCCTACTGAAATATGGGAGGTATGCTCTTTTTCGATCATAGTATGGTTTTTCTAACCTTTTATTTACTCATCCCCTTTTGTTGTCTTCAGATATAAAGTTCGGCGTTCCGCACCCGAATGAAGGTTCTCGTGCCAAGATTGACAGATTCCTTAGTTACAGCGTCGAGGACCGATCTTTCGCCACATGGCAACCGGCGACCGAGGACGAGGACGTGGTGGTGGACGCTGTGGAGGAGGAAGAAGGAGAAGGTGAAGAGGAAAGTGAACGACAGGAGTCGACAGGTGGGTGTATTATGGTTTCCTGTCTTTTACCATTTATTTCTTATTCCTGTCTGACGCTTCGCATTTTTCCTGATCAGTGCCAACTGAAAGGAAATCAGTTTCTAGGTCGAGAGGGAAGCAAATCATGCGTGCCCTTCGAAGAGGAGATGTCTCGACAGCTGGGTCGAGCCAGAAGAGAACCAGGAGTACGGTCTTGAGAGAACCGTCGTTGAGGGTTGATGACTCATCGAGAGTTGTTCTGCCTAAGAAGGCGAAGGCGTCATCTAGCCGTCCTGGCGTGATGGACGCGACACCAGCAAGTTCTGCGCCTCCGGCGACGGTGAGGAAACCGGTGTCTCAAGTGTCGATCCCAATACCTGCCGACAGGGGCGAGGGATCGTCGGCCGAAGTTATGACGGTCAAATTTACATTGCCGTCTAACTTTATGGCGGATGGTGTCCTAGACGGGACGGCATCGTTCCCTCATCTAGGGAAGTATTTGCTCCCGTCTTTCGGGGAGCGTTTTCATGGAGTTCCGGCCGGAGAGATGAGATCTCGAGTTGCCAGTCTGGCGTTCACGGTGAGTGTCAATCTTTCATGACTTGTGTAATCTTTGTCGAATGTTCTTGAATGCACCTTCTATTTTTCACAGACGTTCCAGTCTTCCTTGGCGTTACATGCTGAGACGTCAAGAGTTGAAGATCTGATGGCGTCTGCTCTTGAGAGAGAAGTTGCAGCGTTGGAAAGGGAGAGAAGGGCTTTAGATAGGGAGAAGTTGGCCATGGCGCGTGCCGATGAGCTGGTTGTCCAACTTTTCGATGCTCAATATGAATTGCAGGAGATTCGTGCGGTAGGAGTGGCAGGTGGAGGCCCTCAGGTCGGGACTTCGAGCGGGGATACGACCAATGTTCCTCCTGTCGTCTAGAATTTTTTTTCTTTCCTTGTTTGTTTTTGCCACTTGACCTATCGGGGGTTGAGTATGTATACAATGGTTTATGAATATATATCTTTTGCTTATGCTTTATTCGAATCACGTTTGATTATAAAGTCGAACATAAGATACGTATGAAATCATGCGACTAAGGCATTCATTGTAATACGATGACAAGAACGTAAAACAAATATAAAAACAAACGATTAAAGCATCCATTCAGTTAAGAAACCTAGGGTAAAGTCGTTTAGACTCTGTGATCGTACGACCGGATCGTACAGCGAGTTTGTATCGTATGCCCCTGTGGAGAAATAATCAAGTTAGAGACCTGATTGTTTATGTCGTTCGACCTTGCGATATTAAAGTCATATAGTAGACTTAATGATTACTGTCGTGCGACTCTGCGATAATCTGTCGTGCGATTTTGCGATAAAACGATGTCGGGGGTTGGTCGTTGGCTAGCCAATGACCCTCCGATGCTTAAGTCAGTAAATGTTTTGCGAGAAAAATCGAGAAAAAATCGTATGAGAAAGAATTAGAGAACGTACCATTTCAGACTCTCTCTATTTGCCCCCTGTCATTTATTACCGTACTCTTTTTGGGAGGAAAAGATAGGTTTTAAATGACAGAATGACATGGAGAAATATTGTCCTGCGGTTGACTATGTTGTCGTGCGACAAAGCACCATAGTAGATTTATCCCTGTGGAAAAGATATTGTTAATTTAGGGATAGAAAAACGAACCTGTCGAGAGCTTGATCTTGCGACTTCAGTTTATTTGATCTTGCTACTTCAGTTTATTTTCTCGGCTTCAAGGTAGACTTGTAGCATTCACGAGCGACTTTTGGCTCACTCTTGATCTCCTGGATTCCCCATGGCGTCGGCAATTTCAACATTTGATGATACGTCGAAGGAGAAGCTTTCATATCATGGATCCATGGTCGACCTAAGATGATGTTATAGGCCGACGCACAATTGATGACGCTGAACTTGGTCTGCTTGTTGACTCCTCCAGCGTAGACGGGCAAAATTATCTCTCCAAAGGTGCTCGTCGCTTCTCCATTGAAACCGACCAAAGTCGTCGAACGTCGGGTGATTTCCGAGCGATCGATTCCCATGGCTTTGATAGTGTTGAGAAAAATGACATTTGCTGAGCTGCCCCCGTCGATCAAGACTCGACGTGTTAGACAGTTACCGACTGTAAGCTGAATGATCAAACCGTCATGATGCTTTTGATACGAGTCGCCAAGGTCGACGTGGTCGAACACAATCTTCATAGCTTCTAGCTCCAAATCTCTTTTGGGTCTAGACGAGCGAGGAATAGGCCGATCATCGGGCGCCTGGCGGGCATGACGCTTGGCCGCTGAATACATCAGACCACACACATCTGAACCACCGGTGATGCAATTGACGACTTTCGCGTGCTCGAGGGTCGACGGTCGATGGCTATTAGCTGGAACAGCGACGTTGTCGATGATATCTCTGAGATTTCCTTTCGAAAAATGATATGCTAGTTCCTTCTTCAATGCGATACAGTCGTCTGTCGCATGACCATGATCGGCATGGAAGTCGCACCACTTTGATTTGTCTTTCTTAGCATCGTCCAAGTCGGAGTTCTTTGGCCATCGAATGGTAGCTTGGGAACTTTTCAGAGCTTCGACTAGGTCCTTTGTGGGTCCTTTGAATCCGTAAGAGGATATCTTGGGGTACTGAGTGAACTTAGCCGCGGTCTTGGCCTCTGCTTTCGTCTTGAAACGAACATTTGAAATCTGGCGCGCTGGCTCTATTCTGGAAACAGCCTTTGTCTTGAACTCTGGCTTTCTGACGCCTAACGACTTCTTGTCGTCAGTGTGCTTGCGACGAAAGGCTGCATCGTCTTCGACCCTCATATATGCTAAGGTCCGAGCTCGGACGTCTTCGAAATTCTCCGGGGGATATTTGGTCAGGTCGGTATATAAACCCGAATTATCGTCCAGACCACGCTTATAGGCTTCGATTGCGGTTTTTACGTCGCAATTGCGGATGCTGATCATTTCGGCATTGAATCTATTAAAATAACTTCGAATAGACTCATTAGTTTTCTGCACGATGTAATATAGTTCGCTAGTCTGCTTCTCCATCTTACGACTGCTGGCGAATTGCTGGGAGAATTGATTAACCAACTCAGCAAACGACCCGATGGATTTGGGTTTGAGATTGATTAACCATTGGAGAGCTGGACCAGTGAGAGTTGCTCCAAAACTCTTACACATGCATACTTCCTGGTACATAAATGGGATCGAGATCGTCCACATGAGCTGCTTATATTGCGCGACGTGCTCAGTTGGATCGGTCACACCCGAATACTTGGGAGTGAAGGCAGGAATGTTATACTTCTTTGGGACATCGACGGTGGCAATCTCGTCGATGAAAGGCGACGCCTGATATCCCGAGCAAGGCTTGATGTCGACGGGCACGGCTGCCCCAGGCAATTTGGCGAGCAAGGACAGGACGCGCTCATTTTGGTCTTCTAACATCTTCAAACGCTGAAGAACGGGATCGTTAAGATCGGGATTTGCCCCTGTCGAGGGATTGGCCCCTGGGCTAGTGCCATTACCATGCGACGAACCATTGGTGTCCCCGTTGAATGGGACGAAATATGGCTGCGACCCATAGTGGAATTGCTGCGGTCCATTCTGAAACGACTGCGATCCTTGCTGGAAAGGCTGCGACCCTTGTAATGGCTGAGACCCATTATTCATGGGTGGTGGCCTTCTGTGCTGAGGAGGAACTATCCCAAACTGAGGATTTGAGTTGAACGGCCCTGGCTGTTGATTCTGCATGAACGGGCCTGGATGCTGATTCTGCGCGGATGAACCTGGATTCGGGATAAATGGCCTAGGGCCATTCTGGTCGAACGGTCTTGGAATTGGGTTCTGCACGAACGGCCTAGGACCATTTTGAGGCCCAAGAGGATTTCTTAACCGCACGATCTCCTCAGCTGCTCTGCGATTCTGCTCTGCCATTGCATTGGGCTGATTCCTGGCGACTTCGAGCTCCTGATACATCTGAGCAACAGCTTGCTGCGGATTTCCAGAGGCTGCCATTTTCCTGCAACAGAAAATAGAAGAAACTCCAAGAAACTATTAGTAGGGTGCACGTTCGTCGAGGATTTTCTCTAGATGAGGTCCCACAGATGGTGCCAAACTGTTAATGCCAAAAATAGCACCAAAGGGACAACTTAAGGTCGATGTGGACTTAATCAACTAAAGAAAGGATCTTTCGACGAGACGTGCAACGAGGGAAAAAATAAACGAGACAAGGGATTTGATGACGCAGGAAAAACCTCAAACGAGGAAAAAACCTGCGGACGACAGTGGGTGTCGTCGCTGCACTATGGTCGCCAATCAGGGGCGACGTCCTTGGTACTGGCGTCGGTCGTACGATGATTACAATACAAATGAAGGAAATGCTTAGAAATGTAAAGTACAAGTGTTTAAATGTGAAAACAGGTGTTTGTCGTGTGTGAATACAAAGTGTGAACTTTTGGTCGAGGACTGTTGTCGTGCGTCGAGAGCGATACTTGAGCTTTCCTTCGAGTGTTCTTGAGTTCGCTGTAAGATTCTGGCTTTCAGTACTTAATCTCCAGAGGTTGAATGTTCTTTGCTATGAGTTTGGATGATTTTCTCTGTTGTGTGGTGATGTTCGCTGGAGTGTATTGGATGTTAACCGATGTCCCTTGAAATGAGGCTTTAGCTTGTCTTTTATAGTCTTCGTGTCATTAATTAATTCCATTAATGATTCAATCAACGGCTACAACGGCTGGAAACGGTCGCCGGAGTGATTATCCATGATGATCTTCGTCCGTTACAGCTATCGATCGTTGATGGTTGCGTCGGTTATATCCGTTGCTCTTTAATAACTTTGACTCCTTAATTAAACACTTAACAAACGTAACAGTCAAGGTTAACGTTAGCTTTGATCGAAGGTACAATGATCTTACGCGATGGTCGTACGGGTCGGGCGATACTATGGTCGAGCGTCATGGATGACGTACGACTTACCTTTTACGGGAGGTGACGGATGTTTTATGGGTTCTTGTCGAGACCTTATCTTAATACAAGATTTGGATTATGACGTGCGTCCTACCTGTTCTGGTCGTGGTCGTACGACGTGGTTTTTTGCCCAAACACCGTCCATGTCGCAGACTTTCCCGCCCTTCTGAGAATTATCTTCTCCGCCACTTGTGTGAGTCTATTACGCATTTGATCTATAAATATGTGTTAATTGTGTTACAATTTTCAAAGAACACGAAAAAGCAACTAATATATAAGTTCAAATTTTCATAGTTTATCAACCTCCCTTTTGCCGTCGAAGTAGGTACCACTCTTGTTGAAAGGTTCGGAAGTACTCCACAAGTTGTACAATCGGTAATCTACGACTAAACGGGAGAATGCATTCACCGACTCTGCACTATTAGAGGTCATAATGTTATACTGTTGTGCAGGAAAATAGGCCATTGACCACCTCTCCTTACCAGCATCGTTCATAACTCGTGCTCCACGATCTACGCTAACTCGTAGTGCATTCATGTACCGGTCAAGCTCCCGAACCGTATACTCTTTGCATGTCTTCCAATAGGTCGTGTCGTATGTTGTAATACGTTTGTCCGCGCCTTTCACGTTCGTCTCCAAATGTTGACAACATAGGGCATGAGGAGGCGTTGGGTACACGGCAGAAATTACGACGCTTATGGAAGGAGCCCTGACGGACATAAACACCAACCCTATCGGGTCTCCGATACATTCTCTCAACATGGACAGAAACCAACCCCACTCCTCCCGGTCTCGGACTTGCCTACTCCGAAAGCTATGGGCACAATGTTGTTATTTACGTCCATGGCAACCGCCAAGAACATCATACCCAAGTAACGTCCCTTTAAATGGGCAACGTCTATCACAAGGACACGACGCAGATTTGTCAAAAATATGCGATCCGCAAAAACGTAGGTGGTTTCCCTTTGTAAATGTTATAATTTATAATATGTAAACATATGACGTATTAATATACGTACCGCACATCCAAGGGTAGCGAAACACAGCTCAAAACGTCTGTTTGAATCCGTCCTGATTCTGGTGCGTGTACCTGGATTTTGCAGCTCCAAATTATATAAATACGTAGGGAGTCGTTCATACGACTCCTCGGGAGTGCCTCTCACCAGTAGTAGTGCCCTACATCGCGCAAGCCAACCTTGGTGGTAACCAATTGTGATCCCGTATTGCAGGTTTATAACATTGACGATGTTCTTTGGCCAAAATACCCTACTAGCATCAAGAAATTTCCCTTTCAGTATGTGGCCCAAAGTCCTTTTGTTGGCTTGTTGGTGGTTGGGATTCAGTTGCGTCCTCGAACAAGTTTGTACGTCGTGCGACTTTCTAACGGTAAACAACCCTCCTTTAGGGCCCACGGACTTCGCCGTCATACGCCAATTACAAATTCGCTCTCCCACGTACAACCTCGAATATGAGTTTGTCAAATTTCTTCGTTTTAAACACGAAACCTCTTCCATGAACTTAATTCCGAGCTGTATGGCCATTTCATTCTTCGTATCAACTACCTGACCTTCATGTATCCTTGAACTGTGATTATAATGTGCGGGTTGGTAGGTTGGTATATAGGTCTCCGAGGTTGGAAGGGGAGGAGGCATATCAAAATAATCATTTAACTCACCAAATGATTTATTACTAGGGGTATATGTTTCTACTTCTTCGTCCTCATCATTATCGGTATCTGATTTGTCCATATCAGATATACCCATTGTGAAAACATGGGTTTCGTCGTCCGCAACTCTAGCAAACCGCGTCAATCAGGTTGTAGCGCAGTGGTTGATCGCCCTGGGTGATGTGGTGGAATATCCCATCTACCCAGGGTTCGATTCCAGGCGTCCTCAACATTGATAAGACATCTTTAAGTTTCAAAATTGCCAGGGATTAGTCCGGGCTGTGCCTGGGATACCCTTTCAAAAAAAAAAAAAAAACTCTAGCAAACCGTCTTTCTTGGTCTTCTTCTTCTTCTGGTTGCGTCTCCGGAACAAAATCGGGATAACAATCGTTAACACCATATGTATGATCCGAATAAAATGTTGGGTCCTAAGACGCCTGAAATTGTGAATCAGGCTCCAGTTGATTACCACCGACATGGGTTTCGTCATCACCTTCGTCATCACCTTCGTCGCATATCGATGAATCGACATACACAAAAAGTGTTGGAGGTATTTCGGACTGGGCTGAAAATTGCATAAAACCATAAACATCTCCATCTTCGATTAACTCAAAGATTGAGCCATCATTCTTGTACACTAACTTGCAAACAGCAGAACGTTCGATTCCACATTTTTGCATGGCGTAAGCAAGAAACTTCTTATGTGTAATGTTTACTGTCAATTTTACACCATGCTTAGATTTAGCAAAATCCCACTCATTGTTGTCTTGCACCCATTCACTATCGCAACAGAAATATAACTTAGGTTTTTCAATAGCTGAACTCATTTTTTTAGTAGAATCTCAGAAAGAAAAAATTGAAATGATGAAGAAAGAAAGCAAGAAAGAATAACGGAATGGATGTGATGAACGACTATGGATTACATTTTACTGCTCTTTATAGACGAAAGTTGGATGGAGAAGATGAATTGCAACCACAAATTTAATGAAAATAGTACAATAATATGACAATCAGACAAAAGTGTGAAAAAATAACAGTAAAAGCATGCAAAAAAACGTGAAAAACTCATAAAACATGAAATCATAGGGCTTATCACGACCAAAATCGCGAACCCTAATAAAAAATCACGGACTCAGGGACCAAAGTTGTAAACTTTACATTTTTCAGGAGGCTTCACGGACTCCGCGGACAAACATTGCGGACTCTAGGGTTAAAAATGAAAATTTTCCCCCTGAGTCCGCGATCGAGAGGGATTTCACGGAATTTTTGGGTATTTTGATAAAGTTGGGAAGAGTTTGGGCATTTCAGTAATTCAAAATTGAATTTAGGGCATTTTAATTAATTTCCCTTGTTTAAAAACAAAAGGAAGACAAAAACGTGGTACGGTTGTTTTGATTTAGTTCGGTTTTTTAAGAAATGGAAAATTATACATCCGATTATTTTTAATTTTAATAGAGAATTTATCTTTAGATGTAATTTAGTTAATGTAATAATTGATTATTAATTATGTGTGATAGAGCCGTTTCAATCCTTTTAGACGCTATTTTATTTTATACTTGTATTAAAGACTACTAAAAGTCTAGTCGTGCAATGCAACGCGATATATCTTGATTTTAATATTCTAATTTATTTTAATGCATGGTTTTGAGAAAACGGTCATGTTTTTTTATAAATTTATTTAAAGAATGACGTTTTTTAATGAGTTCATGATTTGGGGATTTGAAAGTGGCTAGAGATATAATGATTAATTAATAAGAGTCCACAATTTAAAGATTTGAAGGTTGTTAGAGATAAGTACTAATCAAGTAATTAGCATTAAAAACGGTATATAAAACTTCATTAGTTGTTTTTAAGAGATTTAAGTAATTAACATTAAATAGTGGTACATGAAGCTTTAGGAATTGTTTTTAAGAGGTTTTCATAAATGTTTTATAATATAGTATAGATAAATCAATGTGATGACTAACGAATAAAATAAAATATAAAAAGTTCACATCATATGTTATATTAAAGGTATTACAAACAAAAAATTCTCAAAGCAACATAATAATATACAAAATTCACTTATATAATCATTCTTCTAACATTATTCAACCCAAAATTTTCAATCAGTCCATCATAATCACCTATCTTCAATAAGCCGTTAAATTGAAAAATTAGCATATAGAAGTTTACCAACTATTGTTCACCTTATGTTCTCAAGAAACCTTGGCTCAATTATAGGATCGAATTATCTCTCAACTCTCGTCTATTTTGCGTGTTTTCAAATAGCTATAGTGCTATAAACAATGAGGATCAATATCACGATGAACGAAGTCAACGAATTTGTAGGTGAAGTTGCTCGTCAAACAAGAAAAGGAGAACAAGGAAGAAAATTTAAATAATTAAAAATTAAAAATATATGATGGTTCATACCGTCACAATATAAATAGAATGTTTTTGAGTTTATATGCTTGATGATGATCCTAGGGATGGTGATTTTTATATTTGATAGTTAGACTTTATAACTTAATTAGTAAGTACATCCACTTACTTGTGTATTGCATGTTTATCTTCTACAATTCATTTGCATTCAGAAGGATAAAACGGGTCCAAACCGGGTCTAGAGTGGTTTGGGTGGAATATGTTGTCAACTTGAGATTGGTTTTGGAAAGAGTGTGTTGTCAAGTTATAATTGGTTTTGGAGGAATGTGTTGTTTTATTAGTTTAAAAACACAAGCTTAATATTTGACACCGAATATTTTGGGTAAACATTAATTTTTAGTATATTGGAAAGAGGGGTATAAAAGTATTTTTTTTACTTGATCGACACTTGGTAAACAGCTATTTTCAATTAGTATTTATTACAATCACACATCCTACCGTAAATTTTGATAAGCATATAAATTACTATTTGATACTTTTTGATCTAGAAACACGATTTGAAAAAAAAAGAAGCAACAAAATTGGAATGGGAAGACTTACTTAGGCAGGCCGTGCGTACCGTTCTCGGGTACCACGGCGGGTTCGTTCATCGGGTAGATCGGGGTGGGCGGTACGGGTAGGGTAGGGTTCGGGAACCCGGGCTAAATTTGATTTTTTTTTATTTTTTAAATATAACCGTTTATCAACGGCTAGTTTTTTTATAATTTTTTTTACAAATTATACACACTATATATATTAACCTCTACCACCTTCATTTTTTCACACCAAAAAACTCTATACCTTCTTCCATTATTTCTTCAATTTTTCATCACTTTATTTTTTAGACAATATGGATTCGCCACAACCCACTTCATCGACCGCATCATCATCATCCATAGACACCAACGAGTACATTGAGCAGCAAAGGGAAATTTTTATAGGGTTGGTTCGAGAAGCTGCAAAATTAATTTATGGTAGCACCGCCTCATCGTCAAGAAGAGAACCGAGGGCCGGGAACATAGAAAGAGGTCGGGTAGCTGCAAACGAGCGGCTTTTGCGGGACTACTTTGGCAACAACCCGGTTTATACACCGGATATGTTTAGACGGCGGTTCAGGATGAGCAGACAACTATTCGAACGAATAGTTGAAGATTTAGCAGGAGAGTATCCGTATTTTACACTTCGGTTGGACGGCAGACGCAAACAAGGTTTTTCTCCGATATAAAAGTATACTTTCGCTATTCGGCAATTGGCGTATGGAGTAGCTGCCGACTCACTTGACGAGTACTTGAGGATGGGAGACAAAACGTCACGAGATTGTCTGCACAAATTCTGCACATGTATTATTGAACTCTATGGTAAAAAATATTTACGCAAGCCTACTTATGAGAGGTGATCATGAGCACCCGACAATCATGCTAGAAGCAGTGGCCTCCCATGATCTATGGATCTGACACGCATACTTTGGTGTTGCCGGTTCCAACAACGACATCAATGTTCTCAATCAGTCGCCCATCTTCAACGATCTCTATGATGGAAAAGCACCCGAGTGCCCTTTTGAGGTGAATGAAGTCACCTACAACCACGGATATTATCTAGCGGATGGGATATATCCGGAATGGGCTACTTTCGTAAAATCATTTACGTGCCCACATGATCATAAACGAAAAAAGTTCAAGTCCGCGCAAGAATCGGCACGTAAAGATGTTGAACGAGCTTTTGGCGTGCTTAAACAACGTTGGCATATACTTCATAACCCGGCACGCGGATGGCATCCGACAAGATTGGGAAACATTATGTACGCTTGTGTCATATTACACAATATGATACTCGAAGACGAAGACCATGCCATTTGTGGTGTCGATGAAAACGACCTTGTAGCGGATGATATCGAAACACAAATCAGTGAGGAACAACGCGCGGCAAATGTTCGAGAAGTCAAAAACCGGGAGACTCATAATAACCTTCGGTCGGATTTGGTCGAACATATTTGGCGTATCCGAGTTCCCAACAACGACGACGACTAGATTTTTAATGTTTTGTAATTTTTAAATTTATTTTGTAATTTTTAAATTTTTAATGAATGTTATGAATTTTTATTTTTATTATTTATCTTATTTTTATTTATTAAAAAATATATAAATATTTTTATTTTGTTAAATAATTAAATGTATAAATAAAAGAATTAAAAAAGTTGAGGTGGCATCAGGGTTCAGTGGGTTCGTGGGTAGGCGGTACTCATGGTCTTAGCCAAAATCTCTGTTATATTAGATTACACACATTCTTCTCTTGAAAAATCCAAAGATTCCAAAAACCTTTTCTTTTTTATTGTTAATTTTCATACTTAATATACAAATTCATATTGCATTACATCATATGTGGAAGAGAAACGACAAGGGCGGATTAATAGAGTAGGGTAGGGTCTCATGCACCTGCTCAATCCAAAGTTGCAAGAGTAAAAAAAAGTGTATTCATTGAAGTTTGGGGATGCTTCAGGATATTTGAGAAATTAAAGGGTTAAAGGTGCACAAAATGAAACATGTTTCATTTATGTCATTTGAAGGAACATGGAGGGACCAAAAATGTAATTTTGTTTTGTTCTTTTTTGTAAAAAAGCACCGAATAGCGCTGGATAGCCGAGGAGGGTTCAACAGCACCTCAGTCCCGTTCTTCGAGTTGAAGCATCTGCCCAGCCCAGGTCTCGACTCGCACGGTCGCAGCTCAGCCACTCACTCTCAATCTCTCATTCAGGTTTTGTCCCAAATTCTTAAATTTAAAATTTTCCCCTAAATTTGATATTAATGATTTACCTTAATTTGATTAGTTATAAAGTTATACAGTTATGTTTACATGATTTTGTTGATTTGTTTGCCCTAACTTGATATTAGTTTAATAGTCTTTGCCCTAAATAGTTGTAATGTTATTATTATCTTATTAATTTGTTCAATTTTATATATTGTTTTTTAGCTCTGATAGGTTCGTATCATCATATGGAAAAAAAGTTAAAAAGAAAAGCTCGATCGAAATCGAGTTCGCGCGCAAGTGCTCCAACTAGAAATGTTTCGGCCGCAATAAGTGCCCCAACTACAAATGCTTCTATTGATACACCAAGAACAATGGATATGGATAGGTTGTTGGTAGATGTGTGTAGGATGTTGCTGAAATTTGGTTTAACATTTCGTTGCCACGATGACTTAGAGACGTCCATGAATCAAGGACTTTTCTTGGGTCAGTTAGAATTCCTTGCTGAAGCAAATGAGAAAGTCCGTAAAACTATATTAGACAATGCTTCGGGGATTCATCAATTGACCTCTTTAAAAATTCAGAAAGATATTGCTAATTGCTTTGCAGATGCACTAGTCAAATCGATTGTAGATGAAATTGGTGATGATGTTTTTGGTTTGTTAGTTGATGAGTCTAGTGACATCTCAAAAAAGGAACAAATGGTTGTGGTTCTGAGACACGTTGATGCACGTGGATTAGTTAAAGAAAGATTTGTTGGTCTTCTTCACGTGACGGAGACAAGTTCAGAAACTCTTAAATACGGAATTGATGTTTTATTTGCTAAACTTGGATTGAGCTTGAAACAAGTAAGCAATAAAAACATTAGCTATTACAATCGTTAAATCTATTATAATTGAATCTGTAATTCTCTTCTATTGTTCTTGATTTTTTTATAGGTTAGAGGTCAAGGTTATAATGGAGCTGGTAATATGCGTAGTGAGTTTAAAGGATTAAAAGATTTCGTCTTGCAAGATAATAGCTCCTCATACTACATGCATTGTTTTGCTCATGAGCTTTCGTTAGTGGTTGTGACAGTTGCAAAAGACCACCCGGGTGTTTGGAAATTCTTTGAAAAGCTAAACGTGGTATGCGATGTGATGAACGATTCTTGCAATCAAAAAGATATGATGCAGGAGAGTTACAAGCTAAGAGTGCAAGAAGCCCTTGGTAAAGGTGAAATTGAAAGTGGAACGGGGTTAAATCAAGAACTTTTTCATACACAAGCCGGAGATACACGATGGGATTCTCATCAGAGATCAATTGTGAGTTTGATCAATTCGTTTTCAGATGTCGTGAAGTTGCTTCATTGGATTATGGATGAAGGCGATGGTCCAAGTTGTGGTCAAGCATTTGATATTCTTGAATATTTTCAAACTTTTGATTTTGTGTTTTATTTGCATTTGATGTTGGAGCTTTTAGTGGTGACAAACTTATTGTCCAAATCTCTTCAAAAAAAGGATCAAAACATCTTGGAAGCGGCTTTATTGATAGAAGGAACAAAAACGCAACTACAAATGTATAAAGAAAGTGGGGTTGAGACCTTTTTGGAAACAGTTGAATCTTTTTGTGATTTGCATGATATTCCGAAGAAGGACATGGCGGAAGAATATGTAAATACAATAAGAGTAAGGCAAAAGACATACATTACCAACCGACATCATTATGAATATGATGTATTCAACACAATCATGGATTTGCAAATCCAAGAATTCGATGATCGCTTTAGTGAGGTAAGCACTGAATTGATTAAAAATATGGCGGCTTTGAGTCCTCGTGCTTCATTTTCTAAGTTCAACAAATAAAGTTTAGTGGAGCTTTGTGAGTTTTATCCATATGATTTCGATGAGATGGATAGGGTCAATATTAGGGGTGAACTTGACTTGTACTATTACGATGTGCACCAACATGAAAGTTTTACCAACTTGAATAGTATTGGTGAATTGGCTAGAGTGATGGTCGAAACACATAAACATCTTACTTATCCGTTAGTTTATCGATTATTGAAGTTAGCTTTGGTTTTACCTGTTGCAACCGTTTCAGTTGAAACATGTTTTTCTACGATGAATCTTGTGAAGTCATATGTGAGCACTCAAACGGAGGATGAGTTTTTGAATGCTACAATCCTTTGTGCCGTTGAAAAAGAAGCGTTTCACAATGTCACGAGTGATGATGTACTTAACCGCTTTCAAAAGATGAGGCCTCGTCGAGAACAAGTTTAGAAGGTAACTTATTTTATCGTGTTGAAATCATACTTTTACTTAAATAATTATCGTAAGCTTTTCATTTGTGCGCCCACTCACCTAAAATCCCGGAGAAAAAGAAGAGTTTACCGCAAGAACACCCCTTTTTCTGGTATCAATTTTCTTCTTAATGACTTAAGAACACAATCTTGATAATGGGTTTGTTTCATTTCTCACCATCTTCATTGCGTTTGTTTTATCCGCTTGATGTTTAATGGGTTTTGTTTAAAATCTCAAGATTCTGTATTTTCGGTTAGATTTTTGATGAATAAATCTCATCTTGAAATGCCAGTTTGTCAATAATCAAGTACTAAAGGCCTGTTTGGATATATAGGAGAAAGAAGAGTTGATCTTTTTAGTTTGTTATGAAATAACTTGTTTTTGCGAGAATTTGATGGTTTTGATGTATTTTCTTAGAATAATCTGAAACAAGCAACGTTTAAAACCCTAGATTTAAAACCTTAGATTTAGGGAGGTTGGTTTAAGAATCATAAGGTTTTGGGGGGTTTTGTGTAATGAGGATAATTTTGGTTTGATCAAAGGAAATTGACCGAAATTTATGCAATTTAGTTTGGTTTGTTCATGTTTAATTTTTTTTATATTTTCATCAAGAACAACTTGAGCCAGAATTGTCCCAGAAATGACAAATGATATTGTTTTCTGTATACACCCTTTGTTCCACAATTAGAGTCCACTTTTGTATCAAAAGAATTAAAGTAGTTTGTCTCTTAATCTATATTATTCTTAGGTTGTTTCTGGCTTGTGGCTGCTCCACATATTAACAAGAACTTTTTCGTGGCATCTTTGCTTATCAGCATTGCTCGTATTTCTACTACAAAAAATTCCCGAAATACTTTTAACTGATCATTACATTTTTCTTTCGAATATTGCAGCCTTCAAGCCACATGCCTCTCAAATGGAATGAATGATCAAAAGAGGTGAGACTTCTCTTTCCTTCTTTAATTATTTTATAGAGTTAGAATCAATGGCCTCATTCTTGACCTTTCTTTCTGTCCACTGTTTTCCTATTTTATCCATGGATCTGTTTTTTGATATATTATTGAAGTTAACAGAATCATTTGAGGCAACAAGATAAGAAAATGGTCAACTTTACCTTTAGATGTCTCCATTGCAACTTCAAATTCAATAAAGAATTTCTTGTAAACAGATAGACAAATCTTGGTGTTAAAATTTGTAGCAAAATGGGAAACTTTTGGAGTAAAATAGAAGTGTTATCTTTACTCAGTCCTGCTTTTGATCCATTGTCTTGTTGTTGGTGGTTCTTTTTTTTTTTTTGTGGCAGAGAGGAGGGAAAAGGCATCACAATCAAATTCATTGATAATAGATGTAATATCTCCATGAAGACGGTATGTGGGTTATGCTCAGTTTCTACTAGCGATCTATCTGCTGTTGCAGTTCTTGTTTGTGGTCATGTTTATCGTGCAGATTGTTTGGAAGCAACAACTCCTTATGAAAATAGAAGGGATCCTCCATGCCCGTTATGTATGACCTCAAATTGGCCTCTATTAGATACGCGTAACTGATTGATTGTATCTAGTGATGACTTTGTTTCTACCTTAAATTTTGTAGATAGTTTAAGGGGTTCCTTCTCTTTAGTCTTGTTAGGTACCCATATGATGAATATTTGCTGCAAAAAATATTGAATCTGTTAGATTCAAAGATTTTAGGTTTTTGTGTTGCAAGTTTTGGGTATTTGGAGGAATTTATGATTGGCAAGAGGAGTTTTTAACCGGCAAATAAAGGCTAGGCTTTGGGGTTCCTATTATTAGGTCGTCAGCCCGAGTCTCCAGGGCCACTGTGATTTTTCTTGTTGTTGTCTTTAGGATCCCATGGGATTAGTCAAGGTGTGTCCAAAACGGTTACAATTTTTTTTGGGACAACTTTGATCTGGAGGTAAACTATAATTGTTTTGTTGGTTATATCTTTATCTAATTGATGCATGAAGAATGGTACATAGTTTTTACCTATTTGGCTTAAAATTATTTGATTTAGAAAATGTATTGCCAAAAGAAAATTTTTGCAAAATTCTTTAATCACCGATTTTGCAAAAATGGTAAAATAAATCAAAGTTGTTATAAATGATCATGCAACTCTCTTCCTAGTTCAAAACCTATAAATGGCAAAAGAGAAACACGGGTGTCGCAATCCTCTTTTTTCAATATATTCCTAATTTTTTAGAAGTTAAGGGTTCAGGTCTCACCAAATGTGTATGAGATTTGCTTTATATAAATAACACACACCATTAGGTGTCTCTAAAATGCACAAAGGTGAACATTACTATCAAAGTTCTCTACTACACTTTGATGGAATTGTTTTTGGTCCATCATAAATCTCTCGAAAAGGACCAAACTTTCAACATAAAAACTAAAATCTTTGAATCGAACACCTTAAAAGACTATGAATACTGAAGAGCACCTCTGATGGAGCTTTTTGGACGGGGTTTTGGCCGGCTAAAATCTTTTTGCTTGTGTTTCTGCAAGAAGCTTGTTCTTTTGCGTTTCTCATTTTTTGGGAAAGAAATTAGCAAAGTGAAGAGCATCTCTGACGGGCAACAACTATGTTAAAATAGAGATCTTGAAGATTTATTTTCTTTTTTTAGTACAACGGAGATACTAAAGTGTGTGCTAAAATGAGAGAGAGAGAGAGAGAGAGAGATTTAAAACTAAATATTGAAGAGAGATTTTTAATTGTTTCCTCCAATAAGGTTGAACGTGTTATAATTGTTATAACTTTTTTATATGTATTTGGATAATAAACTTATAAAATTATTTAATAATTAAATTAATGCTGGAATGCTTAAATAAAGTAGTTATTGGAGTTGGATATAATTATTTCTAGATATTTTGAATTTTAATAGTTTATTTTAGAAAGAAAAAAAAATATAGCATAGTTGTTGGAGATGCTCTTAAACTATCTGAAACACTCGAGGTACAAACAAGGTCAACATTACGTACAATCGCTTATGCGTCTCTAAGAGAGATCAAGTTTGCGCTATTTGAGATCATACATAATGGGCATAGACGATCCCTTTCTATCTTCATTAGGAGTTCTTGTTCTGATTGATCCAAATTAGGGTTTGGCAAACTCTTACCCAATAATGGTTTGGGCAAGAGTTTAGACAAGAATATTGGATTGGTGAAGCACTTGTTTCTTTATTGAGTCGAAGATGGTGGGAGAAATAAATTCAGACGTTGAATCCACTTCAGACTGCTATCAAAGGGCTTCTTGATTAATTCTAATCATGATTCTTAAATTTCTTGCGACATCAAGGGGCTGTTTACCTAATCACTTACCTGGGTAAGTGCATACGGGTAAAATTCAACACTATCACTTACTTTCCGGGTAAGATTTTAGTCCACCAAAATGGCATCATATGCAACAATTTAGCCGGTATGTGCTAACCGTGGTAAGAGTCGCCGCACTCACTTACCGGGTAAGACTCTCGGTCATTGTTTTCGACTCTCGGTCCTTGCTTCCACTCTTACCGGGTAAGATTCTTAGTCCTTATCAATTACCATATTCATCCGGTAAGCTAATGTGACTTGGTAAGCACTTACCCGGGTAAGCGTTTTGTAAACGGCCCCTAAACTTCAATATGAGCGGAATTCAGATGTCCGCAAGGTCCATACAGTTTTGGATCGGGGTCTTCATGATTTATTGTGTATTCCATGTCTCATTTTCACCTGTCCGGTTTGAAAACAATCCACGGTAAAATATGCACAGATTTTGCCACTAACAGATTTTTAAAATATTTATTGTAATAAAAATGATTTTTATAGAGTTGGGAGCTTCGAATGTTGGAATATGCATTTGGGTGGCGGGTATGTGATTTTAAATAAAATAAACCAAACCAAACAAATCCAGTATATCCCATCTGATAGGACTAATATGTTATTGTGATTAGGGGTGTTAACGAGTCGAGCTTTTAACGAGCTACTCGAGCTCGAGCCTAATAATTATTGAGCTCGAGTCGATCTCGAACACAAAATAAAGCTCGTTTGACTTAACAAGTCGAGCTCCGTAACACCAATGTTCAACTCGACTCGTTCGAAAGCTCGATTAAACTTAACGAGTCGAGTCGAGCTGACAAACTATATAATCAAAATATAAAAGTTATTGTGGTTGAGTAAATAAATGAGTTAATCGATCTCGAATTCGAGCTCATAAACGAGCATCGAGCTCGAGCTCGAGCTCAAACATTAAAAAAATATTCGAGCTCAAGCCTGATATTATTTTTTCAAGTCCGGCTCGAATAGCCTGCTACTCGGCTCGGCTCGTCTCGTTAACACCCCTAATTGTGATGAATGGCACAAATCAGACGTAACTTGTTGCACGAAAACTTAGTTGGTAACTACAACATGCATGGTGAAGACCATTTGATATACATATGAAACATTGTTTCTTTCTTATAATAAAAATCTTGTAGCAGGAATGCTTGCAACGCCCAAAACGGATTAATTTTGAAGAGTTGGATCAACATCTCAGCTGGGGCAGGGCATGAAATGAAATTGCAGCAGATTTTGCTGCTCAATACGTTGTCCGCCTGGTTCCACAAAATGATTGAGAACTAATTGGGGTCGAAATGCCCCAACATAGACTAGTTACACAGGTTAGGTTTAATTTTTGTGTACAGGTAATGTCACCTAATAAAATAATAATTGCGGGAAAAGGTCATCTAAGAGAAACACTACAATTGGCTTATGAGTTGTTTGGTTGGTTTTCCATCCAGTCATGTATAACTGATCGAATAAGCCATGAGCCCCATCAAACACGTTAAGCCGCTAACAAACAGGCCCAAACAGTGGCAAGAAAAACACTTTTGGCTTGCTTTAAACAGGTAAATAGAAGGAGGTGAGCAACCTTTCAGAATGAGTTAACTCAACTAGATAAAGGCATCACACCCTCTTTCCACAAGAATATCAGTAATTCGAAACCAAAGTGCTTAACATTTCCCAAACGCTTATTATCACTCGGGTACGATCTACAAAATGAGAAATGAAATTAAAAAAGACTAAAAAAATAAACGCTTCAAATGCTACAAACCTACAAATCTCATCAAACATTTGTCCAAACAAAGGCCAAGAACACTAGAAAGCTTGCATAAAGATGTAAATGATAAGAGATATATATACAAGAAAAGAGACTGAAGTACCTAATGGTTGGTCATGCAAGACTTCTTGTAGTGCCCAACTTTCTTGCACTTGCTACAAGTCACTTTTCTTTTCATGTCTCCCTCTGTTTCAATACCAACACCAATATCCATTTCTTTCTTCACTATGGATGAAGATGGTCTTGCAACAATAGGAGGAAGCACAAACACATTTGGATCCTCATGTTCTTCTCTAACTTTAACCAACTTTTTACCCTCTTCTTTTTCCTCATCCAACTTTTTACCTTCATCTTTTTCAACATCCAACTTTCTACCCTCTTCTTTTTCTTCATCCAACTTTCTACCCTCATCTTTTTCCTCATCCATCTTGCTACCCTCTTCTTTTTCAGCATCCAGCATGCAATCCACTTCTTTTTCGGCATCTACATTACTACCCTCATCTTTCTCGGTATTCAACTTGCTACCCTCTTCTTTTTGGACATCTACATTACTACCCTCATCTTTCTCGGTATCCAACTTGCTACCCTCTTCTTTTTGGACATCAACATTACTACCCTCGTCTTTCTCGGTATCCAACTTGCCACCCTCTTCTTTTGGGACATCTACATTACTACCCTCATCTTTCTCAGTATCCAACTCGCCACCCTCTTCTTTTTGGGCATCTACATTACCACCCTCGTCTTTTTCAGCATCCAACTTGCCACCCTCTTCTTTTTCGGCATCCACATTACTACCCTCATCTTTCTCAGAATTCACCTTGCAAACCTCATCATTATCTGCATCTACATTACTACCCTCGCCTTCCTCATTCCCTTCCTTGAAACCCTCGTATTTCTGAACCTCCATCTTTTCACCCTCTTCCTTATTAGTCCCCTCCATTTCAGAGTTTTCCATAGAACCATCTTCTTTCTCCATTTTCCCCTCTATTTCCTTGATAATACCATCTACCATTTCGTAGTCTCCCATACCACCTCCTTCCTTTTCATCCTCTGCTTTCTCACTATCTTGTGTTTCAGCTTCCTCCTTCACCAAACGAATCGTATTTTGTTGCAAAGGTGGCCCGTCGATGGGTGTTGGGAATATGGTCTCAGCATAGGTTAGACGATAGGCATCAGCCGTGAAGTAACTGGAACAAAAATCGTACGGATTTTTACCTGTTAACGAAAAAACAGCAATAGCATGGCGACATGGGAGACCAGTTTCCTTCCAACCCATGCATGTACAACTCCAATTGCTAAGATTCACGACATGGGTGGAATCTTCACGAACTTCAAACAGAGTATCGGAAGAGATCAGGACTTTGAGCCCGCGTGATTTGAGTTTTTCTTCTTCCAATTCTTTCTCCTTCAATGCAGTAAGTTGGGTAGACCACATAGTTGCATCCAGTTTAGCATCTTCCATGTCATCAATCATCATACGTATCAAAGCATCTATCTTTTGTAATATGGGTATGTGCCGATAGTCCTCCATTAACTTGGCATATGATTCAACAACATCTTCAGTGATGTAGTTATAACGCTCACCCTTAAAAGATGAAGAAGCCCAGTGTTCAGGTTCAATTTGCGTTACCCAATCGTAAGCCTGTGGCGATATCACCTTAATCTGTTCTGTTGACTTTTTAAAACCAACAAGACGGACTGCATGGGCTGCTGCTAAAAAATGAACCGTTAAGAAAGCTTTACCATCTCCATGAAATGGACCCTTCATGTTTCTCTTGAAGCTCGCCAAAAGATGGTAAATTGAGTAACCAATATAGGCATCCTCAAAAACTGCAAGTACGGAATTCTTCAAGTTCGTGTCTCTATCGACAACAAAAGTCATAGGCTCTGATTTCAAGATTGAACTTTTTAAAAGTTCCAAAAACCAGCACCAATTGTTATCATCCTCAACGTCTACTATAGCAAATGCAACTGGGAAAAAACCTTCATTTCCATCTATGGCAATAGCGGTTAACAGAACTTCTCCATATCTAGACTTCATAGAAGTGCCTTCCAAGAAAATAAGCGGGCGGCAACCATTTTGGAATCCGCTTATTGATGCATAAAAGGACACGAAAAAGGATTTAAATCTTTTCTTGTCACCAATAACGAGCTTACAGATACTACCCGGATTTGTCTCCAAAAGTTTCTCACAAAACCAAGGTAACTTATTATACGACTCTTTAGGTGATCCATGAAGTTGTTCCCTAGCATCCCCAATTCCACGCCATACTTGTGTATAATTTAAAGTGACTCCAAAATCCTGCAAAAGTCCATTAGCAATCTCCTTTGGTTTCAGATATGGTGATTCTCTTAACCTATCCTTTATGGTACCCACCAACCAGTTCTTCGCTGGGTGAGCTGATTTCCTGGATTCTTTGTCGCATGTATGAACATTGTTCAGTGTTTTTATCATAAATGATTGGGTAGTTGGGACCCACACGGCATAGAACCTCCAAGTACACCCTTCAGCAGCACATCCCCCAATGGCACGACTTGTATCGTTTTTCTTGAACCTGTACCCAAAGCGATTCGCTATAGCATACTTCTTCAAGGCAGCACGAAACTCATTCACGCTGTCGAATTCCTGACCAGCACCCCTGATAGCCGACTTCCATGCATCAACCATAGTTTCAGGCAACGCGTAATCGTCACAAACAGTGAGAGGTAAGTTTTCTTCTTCAGAATCACTTTCTTTTTCTGGAAAGTTATCAACTTCTTGATCACTGTCGCCAGCTTCTGGCACAATACTTTTTCGGCCTCTCTTTCTCCCTGAACTCATTTCCGTGGAACTCTTTCTCTGTGATCTTCTACCCCCGGAATTCTCAACAGTACCTTTCCCACTCTTTCCCCGAGATTTCGACCCCGGGGAATCATTATTATCAGGAAAGGAAACGATTGTGGGACGGCCATTGGCACCAAACCTCCAAGAAGGGGTGCGCCTCCGCTTCTTGACAGTGTCAGCAGGGCTAGCATCAGCATCAATTTCACTCCGACTATTGCATTTGCTCGGGTGTGCAGAGCTCCTAGTTCTGGGCGCATAGTCTGAACCAGAATCAGAATCTGCCTTCTCGTTGCCATGGTCAGAAGCAGCACTTGAAGAAGTACCATCGGTAGACATGGCATCATCTGATTTGTCATTGCCACCCTCTTGATTGTCATCAGAATACTTTTCAGCCTCGGCAGCAGTGGCACGGCGTGTCCTCTTAACTGGAGGACTCGTTGGCGCCTTGCCATCTTTCTTGTTACGCACCTTACCATGTTTTGCAGACTCTTCTTTCTTGTTATGCAAATCATCATGGTTCATATCGTCTTTTTTGGTAACAATTTCCCTGTATAGATTACAAATTTGATCACAATTAAGTACTTCAGAGCCTCCAATATCATGAAAAATTGACCAATGTGCTATAAAGCCTTTGACCAATACGCATGTAAGAGAGAGATTCTAACAATGAGCTTATTGGTCATAATAGAAAAGATCAGAAAGGAAGCTTGAGGGGGCTATTTTTAATTTTTCTTAATGACTGTTAAACCGTGAACATTTTGCATTCTGTAAGATGGAAAGGACGATATGAAATTAATGGGAAGTGATACCTGTTGGATTGCAACTCTAGGGCACTACGATCAAAACCTGCTGTTCCCATTACAAAGACTTCTGCTGTGATGGCATCCCCATGAAAATCAATCATTCTTTTTACATCCTTGTCGTTCTTTACAACAATCAGGTTTTTCTTATTTCCCGGGAGGAAATATTTGAGGGTAACTGTCTTCTGGTCCAGATCACACGCCTCAGCCAACTGTAACTTTAGATCATTGAACGGAGTCTCACTGGTGACATTTGCTGCATTTGCTTCTCCTCCATTATAGGTCATGGTTCCATCATCATTGGTCACAAACTCGCCACCAGACTGACAAATTAAAATAAGTTTCCCTTTTGCCATCGTATATCCCTACAAAAACCACGATACATGGAGCAGGAATATATGTTAGTGTCGGCTCACACTATTGCACAAGAACTTATGAGTTCATTCGCAAAGAGTGCTGATAAAGCAAAAGTAGCAGGTCAAAACTGTATCTGTTTCCCAGTCTGTTACCAGGTTAAACCCTCAGGGCCATTGGGGATTTTCATGGATGTTGTTTCAGCCCATGGGATTAGTCTAGGTGCAAGCAAAAGGGGCCCCAAACATGGTTACCAAAAAATGGAAAAAACTTGCATATTGTTTCAAGAATGTAGGTTGTTCTCTGTGGCTAGAGGTCAGTGGTCTCAGAAATCGTTTAGAGTGTTAGCAGATTTCCTTTCATAGTGTATAATCCAGTTAACAATCTTAAAAAAGTTTAGAAAGCCATTCAACTCTGAACTTGGAAGGCTAACGCCTTTGACATCCAATTGAAACTGTAATTCCTTCCTGTGAACAGATGGAAGTACTGATTGCATAACAATAAACACAAACACCACAAAAATTCAACCAGAAAACACATAAAACTACCGTAAATCCATTCACGAAGAAACGCAAGCAACACTAAGAAACGGTAACAAGTTCGACGTAGAACATACTCAAAATGAGAGCTAGGGTTTATAAAACCCAAAATTGGGCAAAATAATACAGTAAATCAAATAAAGGAAGTAACTCACTTAGCAACTCTGCTTCCACAACAGCTAGCTCGACTGAATTGAAACCCAAAGGCTGCGAATGTTAGGTTAACAATGGAGGAATTCTAGAGTTAGGGGTGAGGGATGAAGGAGAAGAGATCGTTGGTGAGTTTTCAGATCACGTCAACGACGGAGAAATCGAGGGGGGCATTATGGAGTTAGGGCAAAATCGGGGAAGAAATAGAAATGGCAAGGGGGCTACGTTGGTTGCAAAGATTTCAGAGAATTTGAGGGCTATAAGTTTAATGTGCTTGAAGAAGGAGGTCTCTTGTGCGAATTTAACAGGCTTGACCTATGCGATGAGTTTTAAAATACTTTGTGGCAAACTTGGAAATTTCAAAGCTATGTTGTTCATGTTTAAAGCTTAAATCTTTTGTGGCAAAATTGAAAATTTGAATTTATGTTTATCCATGGTCCCTTCTTTTAATTAGGGCAAATTGAATCAATGTAATGATATTTAGGGATCGCATCCGGTGAGTGTTTATCAGTAAGAGTTAATACTTTTATTTAATTTATTGAGTAAGATTTTTATTCATTAAACCGACATTGTATATAATATTTTTATTAAGTATACGCTTATTGGTGTAAGAGTCATTACTCTCATTTATCGGGTAAAACCCTCTATCCTTGTTACCGCTCTTACCGAGTAAGATTCTCAATCCTTAACTTGTTCATCCGATAAGATAAAATGACCTGATAAACACAGACTGAATAAGCGTTTAGTAAACGACCTCTTATTTTTTCTTGTTTGGGGTAATGAATAAGTTTTTTCTTAATTAATGTAATGATGCTCAATTTTATATATCTTATGCTTATTTTATTTGATAAACAAGTTTTCAGCCAATGTATTTTCATCGGTTAATTCTAATGTGGTACGTTCTTATGTAATTAGGAAGTAAAATATAACTTGATATATTGACACTCAACATCATAAAAAATTACAAGATCTAATGGTTACCAATTAATATTGATGAGGAATAAGAAGATTTGGGTGTTTGTTATGGTAATTAAATATTTAATAAAAAAAATTAAAACAAACTTCGTTGTATTTTGATGTGTTTAGACATAAACTATATATACTTGTGATTTTTTGACATAAAATCAAGTTAGAGAAATAATTGCTTTTTAGTCGATTATGCTTATTGATCGAGCAAAATTACTAAAAAATATACAACTGAAACACTTAAGAAAAAACAAAATACTTTACATTTATGCCCCTATAAGAAGAGCATTATTGTGTTGTTATTGTCAGATTTGGGTGCCTTTGAGATAACATGATGGAAGATTTGGTTTTGCTTGCACAATTATTGCCACCTCTGCAGAAAAATAGCATTCTCAAAGTAGAATAATGTTTTCCATTCACAATTGCATTGTTCTTTCTTTGAAACTTGTAGCATGCAATTGTCAATTACACTTCTTGCATAGTTGCAATAATTACATATATATTTTGCTTTTCCCCCTAAACTTTGATATAGATTTATCGGACGCTTTTGGACCCTCCTCCCAAACGATCTTGGTCTAGCATTTAAGCCATTACAAAGTACTATTTGCTTCATCTTCTTCTCGACTAAAGTTAAGAACTATAAAATTTTCAAGAGTGATAGTATCACAACTATGGATAATAGTATCCCTGAAATGGCGGTATAAACACGTCAATTCATACTCTTCAAGTCATCAATAATTTCCTTGAATCTTAAAACATGATCTACAATCGGACAACATTCCGCCAACACGGTGGTGGAGGGCCTTTGGGGCAGTAGGGGGCCAAGGCCCCCATGATTCTTCACCTTGTTCTTATGGGCCATGAAAGAAACTATAGACTAAGCCCCTCCAACTTAAAAACATAGCCTCAATTGTTTGGATTTCTAAAGAGGTTACTAATTATAATAATTAATATAATAAACTAAAATGACAAATTAATTTAGTATATAATAAATATATTAACAAAATATAATTTTGTTTGGTTTTGTTTTGTTATTTAGTTTAATATTGGTTTTTGTAGTATGTTGTATTGTGTAGATTGATGAAAAATGTTGTTACATAAACTTGGTGAAAGAGTTCTATATCTTTTAGATGATTAGATCATGTTCTTCAATTACATGTTGTCTTACTTGATATTTTTGAGTTCCAAGTTCTTAAAATGTTTTAGTATAATTTTTTTTTAAGTATTCCGTTAAACTACTTTTCTATTGCTTGAGTGATAAACGTATAAGACTTTGTTCTTCAAAAATAAATTAATGATGTATTGAGTTATTGATATTTGTTTGTTACTTTACGTTTGACACTTGCATCGACATAAATAACAATCTATTTTTAACAGAAAACATGCAAATTCTTCTCAAAGTTGTGAAGAGACAACAACGATTGAGAATACACCTACATCTAGTGTTCTGATTACTAACCCCTATAAGAAGAACCCAAAAAGAAATTAATGAGTTGGTTCGGTCCCTTGATCTCAAAGGCCCTTGTTCCGCCATTGTGCCAACAAATGATAAAACATTCGTTGCTTTAGATGCAACTTGGTTTTAGAGAATCTCGTTATCACTCATCAACAATATTTCGAAGTTCAACAATAGGTGTGATGTAGTTTCTTCTTTTAAGTGGTTTGTTGAATCAATAGATTTGCAGTAAATAGCTAAATAGTAAATAATATCAGTAGTCTTTTACAAATTTCATGCTTTAGTTTTTTTAGTCCTTTAGGGTGCGTTAGGTATGCAGACAGGACAAAACGGAACAGGACAGGACAAAACGGAACAGCTGTTTAGCGTTTGGTAAGGCATAACTAGACTGGACAGGACAAAACAGAATTGGTAAAATGACCGATTTACCCCTAACAAGTTGCTTAGTGTTTTTTTACCATATAATCAATTAAAATGAAAACTAGCAAATAAACAAAACAACAGGTCATGACCAAAACTAAATCAGTGTCTATGTAAATGAAAAATGAAAGCATGAGGAAATGATGGGGATTACACAGATTTCTTGGACAAAATTTAATCAGTGTTTATCGTTTTCTTGGACAATCGATTACCACAACATGATTTTCTTGTACAATCGATTACAACAACAATAAAATGATGGGGAAACACAGAAGTCGATTCGATGGATTTACAGAAAATCTTGTTGTTGTTGTTCTTCAATTACCTAGAAAATCGATTACCCAGAAGTCGATTCTCACCTTCAATCAATTACCCATAAAATCATGTTGTTGTTGTTCTTCGATTTACAGACAAAGGTCGCTTCGATGGTGGATGGAGAAACAGATATTCGATTGCACAAAACGTTCTTTGATTTACAGAAGAAGGTTGATTCGACGGTGGATGGAGAAGATATTTGATTGCAGAAAACTATCTTCGTGAGGGAGGCGGTTTAGAAGGAGAAACATGTGGAAGTGGAAGAAATCAACCACTGGTATGAGAAATCGACAAGAGCGGCGATTGAAGATTGAAGGTGAGAATCGATCTGTAGTGTGAAACCATGGAAGAGGAATTAGTCAATTGAGGGGTATATTGGTACATGAGAGATTGTTCTACTTATTTCTACGGGGTGGGGTGGGACAACCGTGTCCCATGCCTGTTCTAGTTAGTCCAAGTGTGTCCCATACATGGTGACACCAAACGCATGACAAGTGTGTTCTGCTCTGTCATGTTCCACCCTGTCCACCATACCAAAAGCACCCTTAAAGTGGTTGTTAAATTTGTAAAAAAAACTTCACGAGGGTACGTGTAACACCCCGAAAATAGAGGCAAGTTTAAACATGAATAATGACGTAACCATAACATTCCATATGAGAGAAATCACCCATAACGGGAAAATAGTAATAGCGTTTACAATTCTGTGAATGAACATTATAAATGACAACTCACTAATCTAAACTATTTCCGTCAAGATTAAAATAATTGTCAACACAATTTCCCAAAAGTTATCTATCCAATTTTGTACGCTAAGCGCCCAAAAGACTATCTCCAATAGTTGCCACTATAGGCCAAAACGCTCATCCCACAGATCTTGTGAGCCCCGCCGCTAAAGAAACATGATATACATGTCATTTTAAAAAAATGTTAGGCTTTACGCCTAGTGAGAATAAATATTTATATGAATATAAAGAAGCATAAATCACAATAATTATTTTCCAAGAGTATGAAGTAAGTTTTGTTTTCATATAAATCACATAGGAATCATACGGTCCAAAAAGCATCTCACGATGACGAAGGAGACCCGATTTCCAAGGATTGTAGCTGTTGGTCCCAGCTATGGAATAGCAATGGTAAACAAGTATTGTAGAAGGGGGGGTTGAATACAATACACAAAAATTTTCACTTAATTAATTCTTTATTGATTTAAAATCAAGAATTACACATAGAAAACTTAAAGATTGTTGCGGAACAAAAACAGATAAAATCTGCTTAAACAGTCTAACACAAAGTCACACAGAGAATAAGAACAGTTGTAAAACACTTAGAAAACAAATGAACTTCTGAGAGAGAGTAATGCGCCAGCACTTGAAAGCTTGAGAGAGTTTGATAACTGGTGAGTTGCAAGGATGAAGATGATCTCCTTTTATAGTGCCTCATGCAATAAATGCAATGGACACTTGTCAAGGAGGGCTTGGAAGGCAGAACGGAAGCAGTCTTCTGAAAAGTGATTTTGTCTTTTCACTTTTGTCTTCAAGCGTTGACCTGCTTGTTGAAGCTGATGTTTCTTGAAGAAGATAAGAAGTCCAAATAACCTTTTTCTGATCTTAGGATGATGTCTCTGTCAATGCAAGATATCCTGAATATATTTTGCAGATAAAGTTAATAAACCTGCTAAAATTTCTTTGCCGAAGACTTCTTTGCCGAAGATGTTCCTAACATGTCTTCAAGGAATTTGCCTAACATGTTATCCTCTTCAAAGATCTTGCCGAAGATATTGTCTTCAAGATTTTGATCTTCTTCAAAGTTTTGCTTCTTCAAAACATTTCATCTTCTTCAAAATTTGGCTTCTTCAAAATCTTGCCTAACATTTCATCTTCTTCAAAATTTTGCTTCTTCAAAATCTTCAAGTGACCTGGCTAAGACTTTAGGAAAAGTCTTCAAGTAGCAGCTTAATCTTTGGTTGAGAAGTCTATCTTCAATCCGCTTTGAAGATATACTTCTACTTTGTTTCTCCGGTTGATCTTCGACTTCACCGAACATTTTTATACAATTAAACTGCTTGTAAAGAACCTACAAATTATTCTAAGTATGAACTATGAAATTGAGAGACTGAGGTCATCTTCAAATCTAAGTGACCCAACAATCTCCCCCTATTTGAGGATGACATCCATACTTAGAATCTGAGAAGTAAATACTGAATAATTCATTTTTGACCCTTGTTTACTCTTTTGGGTTCTTTTCACATAGTTTTTTTTAATTTATTTATTGTATCCGACATTTACAAGAAAAAAATGGTAAAGTATACTGTACAAACTATTAACAAAAATGTACTTGTATTGAAAACTTGAAAGAGCAATAATCATAAGTTTACAAGTACATATCAAAAGCATATAAAGATGATCAATTCATCCTTTTCTGTAGTTCAGCTAGGATGGCATGTTGTAGTGGAGGGATTGCAGTTGTGTCAGGGGTAATGATAAGGATGGCTTCAAGGAAGATAGAGTCAGCCATAGATATCTCCTCATATCGGAAGAATTATTGTGTGCCTTGGGCATTGTTGAAGAAAATGCCCCGATACGGTCTGTATAACACAGAAGGAGATTTTCTGGTGGGGACTGGGGGAGGCGTTAGGTTCAGGTTCTTGATATCAGGAAGAATTCCTATAGCAGCAAGATCTTGAAAGATGGTTTGGTGGAATTCTTTCCTTATCTTCTTTAGATTGTCAAGAAGTCCGCTGATATATATCTTTGCATCAACTAGGTTCGGACTTTTTGAATCTTTAAGACATTCAACAATTTCGTACCATTCTAACATACCATAAGAATCAAGGTCATGAAATCTTACCGGTGTGATGGAGTTGTTAGCCCGAGTAAGTATCACATAGACATCATGTGATTCTTTGTGAGTAGCTAGTTTGGCTTTAACAATTTTAGAGATACTGGTCCTTCCAAGTAACCTTTTCTTGCACCATGCAAACTTTTTGGAGAACTCAGATTGCTCCCCCTCAACTAGTGTACCTGCATTTTCAATGGTTTGCTCCCCCTGAGTTGGTGGATCTGGTTGTGCCGATTTGGATGGGTCAGAAGGACCAGGTGTTACAGAGGAACCCGGTCGGTCGCTGGTAAATTTGTTTAGGCTTTTCTCCCCCTCAGCGGCAGACAGGTAATAACGTTTCACCCATCCAGCAAAGGTGGTGAGTGTGCGATCCTGATCTTCAGGAAGAGCATCCATCTTGTGGTGAAGAGATGTAAGAGAACTGAGGAGCTGAGAATTGATGTCCTTTTGGCTTTGAAGTTCAGATTGGAGCCTATGAACTTCTTGGTCACGAGCATCTGAGGCAGCTTGCATGGCAGTCATGGATAGAGTGAGACCGGCATTTGAGGCTAGGAGAGACTGAACCTAAGATTGTAAGCTTGAGATGGAATCCTGGATGGAGTCAAGTTGTTGTGCTACATATCTGGTGGTTGAGGCTGCAATAAGTGGAGGACGACGAGGAAACGAAGACCTTGAAGATGAAGGAGAGGATGACACCACCAGCATGTTAAGGATAGGATCGTCTGTAGGATCCCCAGAAAGTGGTAGAGTGGTGAATGAACCAACAACATTAGAGCTTGAATGCTCAATTGAGTTGTCTTTGGATGAAGACAACTTAACTTCTTCGGTGGCAGTTGCTGAGTGAGAAGGAGGATCACCTGGAGAATCTTCAACAAGAAAGTCAAGTAAACATGTAGGACCCGTAGGGGGTCGTGCAGAAACATCGATCGCAGAGCGATCGGGTGATAGGCCGTGCAGTGAGAAAGCAGTACCTTGGGCTGGAGAGAGACCCAAGTCATCTTCAACCACCAAGAAGTTGGTAGAAGAAGGAGCAGTGTGGGTCCCCAAATTTTCAACCACAACCTGTTGGGAGGAGACGGAGGAGCTAGCTAAGAGGTTAGCAGGTTCCCTGGGCCCGGTAGGGACAATTTCAACAGTTCCCGATTTTCGAGAATCGGTAGCTGGACGGTGTGGTTTGGCCCTTGAGGAGATCCTAAGTCTTTTCAGGGAAGACTCAGGAGGGGATTTGGAGTGCCTCCGCTTTGAAGAGGGTTTTATGACTGGGGAAGTCGCCGAAGGTTTGGTCGGCGGCAAAGTCATGGAAGAGAGTGCGGAGGTACCGGAAGCCTTAGATTGTTTTGAAGTGCTCGCCGGTATCACTTGGGAAGAGGGAGGAGGGTCCACTACATTGGAGGGATTTGCGGACAGTTGAGAAGGGGGAGTGTCCGGATTATCCCCCCATTGTAGATTGGGAGAGTTAAGGATAGAAATCATACCTGGAAGAAGACCATTGTCAGTTGCCTTTGGTGGACGTTGAAGAATTGCCTTCGTGATGGTAGGTGCAAGAAAATCATAGGTGAACTTTGGGTTTGCCGACTTGCGATCAAGATCAAGTAATTTCCCCAATTTATGTTCAATGATGATGGAGAGGAACCTGGGGTAGGCAACATGTGGCCTTTTTGGAGGAGTCACAACTTCAACAATTTCATCAAAAAAATAGCGTGCAAAATCTATTTTTCTTTGAAACATAATGGCATGAGCAAGATTGGTGATATAGGAGGGGGATTGATCATGACCTCCAGTTTTGCGACTTAAGCAGAAAATAATATGAGTGAAGAAGAAATGCCATACCCCACCCATGTATTTGCGCAGAAAAGTTCCAGGGCTTTTGTACTTTGCATCGACGGTGTAGTTCATGGCTTGTACCACATCTTCATGTTCGTTGTCAAGCGGAAAAGGTGCATACGAATCGTAACTGTCAAGATGAAGAGCGGCACGGACATCTTCCACATCAAAGGTAAGATCATGATCACCGGTGTCCGAAAGAATGCACGCGGAAATGGTTTTGGGTTCACCATCATGCACAGAGCAGGTTAACCAAAAATTGCCAAGTAGCTTTTTGCTCATTTTGAGAGATTTGGAGAAGGCATAAAGTAGAGGGGTTTGTTGTAGATAGTGAGAAATGGGTAAGTGATCGGGTAGTCTGGATCATTTTCAAATCTTGCAATATGATTGCAAGTTTTGAAGACAAGATCTTCATAGCATGTGGGAATGATGAATTTTGAAGATTTGGGGTTAGGATTGGGAGAAGAGGTAGACATGAGAGAAATTTGAAGAAGTGGAGATTTGAAGAAATGAGAAGGAAGGAGGTGTATTTATAGGAAGTAAGAGAGGGTAGAGGTAAGGAAAGATATGATGGGTAATGAGATGGAAGGAAAAGTAGGAAAGGTTGAGTGTTTAGGTAAATGTGAGAAAGGTATGGGGAGTAGGGAAAAAGTAGGAGGGAGGGTGTAGGAGAGGTTTGAACCAAAAAAAATTGGTGTGAAGGGTGTAGGAGAGGTTCGGCAAAGGGAGGTCGGGAGGGGGGGGGTTCGGGAAGGGGTAACGGCGGGGGGGGGGGGGGGGGTCGGGAATGGGGGGTAGCGGCGGGGGGAGGGGGGGTTCGGGAATGGGGGGTAGCGGGAAGGGGCAGGGGGGTGTTCGGGAAGGGGGCAGCGGCAGGGGGGTTTCCGGCAAATGGATTCCGGGCGAAAAAAGGGGTTTTGTGATGTTATGGTGTTTGTTCGGCAAAGAGAGAGCCAAAAAGGATTGATGGATTGAGAAGGAAGGGTTCATAGCAAAAAAAATTTATAAGGTAAAAAAATAGGTTGTGTTTGTATAGGGTAAGGGTTGAGGGTAGGTTGTTTTTGTTTAGATGAAAAAGGAGAGTGTGGATTAAAAGTAAAAATAGATAGGTAAAGAGATGTATGGTTATGATGGAGAGTGACTTGGATTGAGAGAGGTAAAAAGGTGTGTTAGTTTGGTGAGAGAGATATGGTAAAAAATAGAGAATGAGGGTTAGAGGAGAAAGGAGGTTGACTTTTCTTGTAACTGATAGAATATCAATACTTGAGAAGTCAAGCTGATAAAAATATATAAAAAAATTTATTATATATATATATATATATATATATATATATTTTATTTATTTATTTTTATTATTTATTTTTTTTTGATTTTTTTTAACCAAACTATATATCTAAATTTAACATACCAAGTTCTCCTAAGAGAAACTTGAACCGAGGTTCTTCAAGAGGCTTTGTGAAGAGATCCGCCAGTTGAAGATCGGTGGGGATGAAATGCAGTTCAATATCTCCTTTAGAGATGTGATCTCTTATGAAGTGATACTGAATATCAATGTGCTTGGATCTGGAGTGAAGCACATGATTGTTTGCAATGGCAATTGCACTGGAGTTGTCACACAGGATTGGGACTTGAGAATAGATCTGATTATAGTCCCTCAGTTGATTCTTCATCCACAGTATTTGAGCACAACAGCTACCAGCCGCAACATATTCAGCTTCAGTCGTGGAGGTGGAGACTGAGTGCTGCTTCTTGCTAGACCAACTAACAAGTTTACCACCAAGGAGTTGGCAGCTTCCAGTAGTGCTCTTTCTATCAATCTTTGATCCTGCAAAGTCAGAATCTGAATAACCCATTAGATCAAAACCTGAGTCTTTGGGATACCAAAGACCCAGATTCATGGTACCTTTCAGATACCGAAAGATGCGTTTAACCGCAACCATATGAGATTTCTTAGGATTGGCTTGGTAACGCGCACACAGACAAGTAGCAAACATAATATCAGGTCTACTAGCAGTAAGATAAAGAAGTGACCCAATCATACCTCTAAACTTGGTTATATCAACAGATTCTCCATTTGTATCAACATCAAGTTTTAGAGGTGGTGCCATAGGAGTTTTCATGGGAGAGCAAGTATCAAATTGAAACTTTTTCAAAAGATCACGAATGTATTTGCTTTGGTTTATAAAGATACCTTCAGAAGATTGTTTTACTTGGAGACCCAAGAAAAATGTTAGCTCCCCCATCATGCTCATCTCATATTGGCTCATCATGAGAGAGGCAAACTCATCACACAGTGATTCATTGGTGGCACCAAAAATGATGTCATCCACATAAACTTGAACAAGAATAAGATTACCTGATTTTTGCTTGATGAAAAGAGTGTTGTCAACCTTGCCTCGAGTATACTTGTTCTTCAGAAGAAAGTCAGCTAGAGTGTCATACCAGGCACGAGGAGCTTGTTTAAGGCCATAGAGAGCCTTATCCAATCTGTACACATAGTCAGGATGAGAGGGATCTTCAAATCCAGGAGGTTGTTTCACATAGACTTCTTCAGCAAGCTCTCCATTTAGGAAGGCACTCTTGACATCCATCTGGAAGACTCTAAAGTTCTTGTATGCAGCATGAGCAAGGAAGCTTCGGATTGCTTCAAGTCTAGCAACTGGAGCAAATGTTTCATCATAGTCAATTCCTTCTTCTTGCCTGTACCCTTGAGCAACCAGTCTGGCTTTATTTCTGATGACAGTGCCTTCTTCATCCATCTTGTTTCTGAAGATCCACTTGGTTCCGATAATTGTTTTTCTGGAAGGACGATGAACCAATCTCCAGACCTTGTTCCTTTCAAACTGAGAGAGTTCTTCTTGCATGGCAGTGATCCAACATGGATCAGCTAGAGCTTCTTCAACCTTCTTTGGCTCTATAAGAGACAAAAAGTTTACATAGAGACAGATATTGCCTACTCCTCTTCTGGTTTGGACACCAGCCTGTTGATCACCAATTATTTGATCGATTGGATGATCCTTGGTCCATTTTATAGCAGGAGGCAAAGCTGGGGGATAGGAAAGTTGTGGATGAGAGGTGGAGGGTAGATCTTCAGGAGGATAGAATGAAGAAGTATGGGGTGGATTTGATGAAGAAGGAATATTTGAGGGACGAGAGAGAGTGGTGTTTTGAAGAGAATTTTGGTTTTGGGACGTTTGGATCGGTAGAGGATTTTCTTCTTGGTTTGAAGAAGGGTGTGAGGATGAGGAAGGATTATTATCTTGAGAGGTAGGATTTTGAGGAGAAGGTATGGGAATAGTTGGGTTAGGTGGAGAAGGAGAAGCATCACCAATGCAAGAGGTGATCCAACTATTTAATTCATCATCATCTGAGGAGAGAGATGATACCTTGAGGTCATCAAACTTGACATGTATTGATTCATCAATACATTTTCTCCGAAGGTTGTAGACCCTGTATGCTTTGGAGGTGAGAGAATAACCCATGAAGATGCCTTCATCTGCTTTAGGATCAAACTTCCCCAAGTTTTCTCTGTCATTCAAAATGTAGCAGACACACCCAAAGACATGAAGAAAACTGATGTTTGGTTTTCTACCATAAAAGACTTCATAGGGAGTCTTATTATGCCTTTTTACAATGATGGACCTATTCTGAGTAAAGCATGCAGTATTAATTGCTTCAGCCCAAAAGTAGGTCGGAAGGTGAGATTCACTCAGCATGGATCTGGCAGCTTCACACAGCGTCCTGTTCTTTCTCTCTACCACACCATTTTGTTGTGGAGTCCGAACAGCCGAAAAATTCTGAGATATGCCCTTTTCATTGAAGAAGTCATCCAACACACTGTTTTTGAATTCAGTGTCGTTGTCAATTCTCACAGATCTCACCAGCTGCCCATTCATCACTTCAGATCTTTTGATGAACTTTATGATTTCTTCAGAAGCATCACTTTTGTACCTGAGAAAAAATACCCAAGTATAGCGTGTAAATTCATCAATAATAACAAGAATGTACCTTCTTCCACCAAGGCTTGGAGTGTTGACTGGTCCACACAGATCCATGTGCAGCATCTGAAGAGGTTGAGAAATGGAGAAACATTGCTTGGACTTGAATGAAGATTTTGTGAGCTTTCCCTTCTCACAAGCAGCACACAGCTTTTCTTTCACAAAGGTCAGCTTTGGCATTCCAGATACGAGCTCTTTAGAGGAGAGAGAGTTCAAGGTTTTGAAGTTGAGGTGAGAGAGACGCTTGTGCCAGAGCCAACTGATTTTAGCAGAGTTTTCAGAGACAAAGCAGATGTTTGTTTCAGAAGATGAACTCTGTCACATGTCTATAACATAGAGATTTTCTTTTCGGTACCCGGAAAGTACAGCTTTCATGTCTTTGTCAACCACTGTGCAAATGGACAGTTCAAAGATTACTTTATAACCGAGATCACACAGCTGGCTTATGCTCAAGAGGTTGTGCATCAAGCCTTCAACGTACGCTACTTTATTAAAGGTGACAGAACCATTGGAGAGAGTTCCGTAGCCTTTAGTGCTGCCACGAGAATTATCGCCAAAGATAACAGATGGACCTTTAGCCGACACGAAGTTAACAAGAAGAGATATGTTTCCAGTCATATGACGTGAACATCCACTATCCAGATACCGGATCTGTTGATGTCCATAAACCTGAGTGGATGAGGAAGAGCATCCTGTCGAGACTAGAGCAAGAGTGGAAGGAGTTTCCTCACAGTCATTGATGTCATCAATCTTTGCCATGAAACAAATATTGGCCATGTCCTTATCACTGTCAGATGTGGGTTCATCTACCAAGTCATGATACTCAGCCAGCAGACCCGTTCCCTTTTTGGAAAGAAGTTCACTTCTCTCCTTTTCTCTTTTGTATTTAGCCTTGTACTTTTCAGCACGGTCAGAGTTCACAGAGGAACCATGTTGGCCAGATCTTTGAGAAGAGGAGTGATTTGAATCGAGTCTTGATCTGTTAGATTTTGAAAAGGGACGACTGGATAAAGAGTTCTTTGATTTTTCAGAAAGCTTGCTTCTGCATTCAGAGGCAAAGTGACCTTTCTTCCCACATTTAAAGCATTCCTCATTTGATTTATCAGTTGAAGAGTGCTTGGGGAAATTTTGAGAAGATTTTCTAGAAAATTTAGATTTACTAGAGGAGAAACGGGATCTAGGTTTAGAGTAACCTGCCAGCATGGCTATGCCATCTATCAGTTGGTCAACGGGGGTTTCCTCACCTTCATCATCAGCATCACTAAGATATGCCTCCGAATGATCATTGGTATCTTCCTGACTATCATGGTCAGAATCAGAGGGATATGTAATTCTAGGAATGCACACAGATCTTTTGGAAGAGTCACTTACAAGAGCTAGGGAAGAGCTTTTGATATCTTTAATGACAGACTTCCTTTGGAGCTTGGTTTGCTCAAAGTTAAAGAGAGTACCATAAAGAGTTGTGAGAGGCATATGATCAAGATCCTTGGTTGTCTTAATGCATGTGCATATGTTTTCCCAGAACTCAGGAAGACAGTCCATAAATTTGCATAAGACTTCCTCATTGTCATAAATGCGACCCAGCAGCTTAAGATCATTAAGCAGGCTGTTAAAACGGTTATAGTAGTCAGAAAGCGATTCTCCTTTTTCATGAGCAAACAGTTCATATTTTCTAACAAGAGCGATTTTTCTGCTCTTTTTCACTTCAGAAGTTCCTTCATAAAGAACACACAGAGTAGACCACATTTCTTTAGCAGTAGAAAAGTTTACAAGAGAGTGATAAACTTCATCAGGCAAAGAGAGGGCAATGATGGCTCTGACTTTAGTGTCAAGAGCTACAAGACGCTTGTCTTCATCAGTGTACTTACTGGGGTCCTTTACAATGTATCTCCCAGTAGCTGGTGTTCGTTCTTCCTCATCAGAAGAAGAATCATCACCATCCTCATCTTTATTTTTGGCATTATAACGATCCCAAACTCTTGGGACAAAAGGTCCTTCATGGAGTATAGTAGGATATCTGCTGTCAACTCCTTCTAGAAAGAGCATCATACGACTTTTCCACAAAGAGAAGTTATTAGGGTTAAACTTTGGTGGTTTGGCTATGGAGCCATTGTCGTATGATCCAGCATTAGCAGTAGAGTTTTGAGAAGAAACATTGTTCAAGGTAGAAGATGAAGCCATTGCAGATCAGATCAAGTTTATTAGATTAAACTGACCTGCTCTGATACCACTTGTTGGTCCCAGCTATGGAATAGCAATGGTAAACAAGTATTGTAGAAGGGGGGGTTGAATACAATACACAAAATTTTTCACTTAATTAATTCTTTATTGATTTAAAATCAAGAATTACACATAGAAAACTTAAAGATTGTTGCGGAACAAAAACAGATAACATCTGCTTAAACAATCTAACACAAAGTCACACAGAGAATAAGAACAGTTGTAAAACACTTAGAAAACAAATGAACTTCTGATAGAGAGTAATGCGCCAGCACTTGAAAGCTTGAGAGAGTTTGATAACTGGTGAGTTGCAAGGATGAAGATGTCTCCTTTTATAGTGACTCATGCAATAAATGCAATGGACACTTGTCAAGGAGGGCTTGGAAGGCAGAACGGAAGCAGTCTTCTGAAAAGTGATTTTGTCTTTTCACTTTTGTCTTCAAGCGTTGACCTGCTTGTTGAAGCTGATGTTTCTTGAAGAAGATAAGAAGTCCAAAGAACCTTTTTCTGATCTTAGGATGATGTCTCTGTCAATGCAAGATATCATGAATATATTCTGCAGATAAAGTTAATAAACCTGCTAAAATTTCTTTGCCGAAGATGTTCCTAACATGTCTTCAAGGAATTTGCCTAACATGTTATCCTCTTCAAAGATCTTGCCGAAGATATTGTCTTCAAGATTTTGATCTTCTTCAAAGTTTTGCTTCTTCAAAACATTTCATCTTCTTCAAAATTTGGCTTCTTCAAAATCTTGCCTAACATTTCATCTTCTTCAAAATTTTGCTTCTTCAAAATCTTCAAGTGACCTGGCTAAGACTTTAGGAAAAGTCTTCAAGTAGCAGCTTAATCTTTGGTTGAGAAGTCTATCTTCAATCCGCTTTGAAGATATACTTCTACTTTGTTTCTTCGGTTGATCTTCGACTTCACCGAACATTTTTATACAATTAAACTGCTTGTAAAGAACCTAAAAATTATTCTAAGTATGAACTGTGAAATTGAGAGACTGAGGTCATCTTCAAATCTAAGTGACCCAACAGTAGCGAAACACAAAAGTAAGTTTATTTTCTAAGTTATTGAGCTCATACTAGGATCAATGGCTACGAGCTCGCCGACTCGTACATAGATGTGGGGGAGGGCACCCGATGATCCTAGTCATACCCATTCACTAGGATTACGTTTACGGCTCATGGCTAGTATCCGGTCCAACATAACCGTACCAAGTTGCCTCCGAGGACCCAATGTCTCAACTAGTTACAAACGGGAAAACATCCCAAAATAAGTCAACTCTATACCTGTGGATCCATTTGTATTAGTCTAGGGTTCGTCACATTCGCATTGTGACGAAACTACAATTCACGCATGTAGTTCTCAAAACAAGTGTTCCATAAGCATTTCTTTCTTGTAAACATTATCAAGTAAAACCAACTCCATAAGAGTGTCTAAGTGAGATAATTCCATTTTCACCAAAAAGGTCATCCAACATAGTAAAATCATAAACGTGGCTAAAATGGATTTGTTTAAGGATTCCACCGTAGATATGCATATAAAACCACATTCCTCAACACGCAAAATAAACTCTTCATCATACTTGAAAATGGTAAAGACCCTAAAATCTCTAAAATGTCAAGTTAGGTTAAAATCCTTCAAATGAGAAAATGTAAACAAAGAGATTATAGGAGTTTAAAATATAGAGTTTTGACATGTATAAAGTTTAGAAAATACAGAATGAACTCACCTCACTAGCTTTTGATGAAAACTTAGAAAGTAGCAAAACCCCCCTTTGAAGATGGAGAAGAAGATGAATTTCTTGAACCTAGCTTCAACTCCTAGCATGCAGATGCTAAAACCCTTAGCAAATCTTGAAATGGAGCCTTAAATGGTTCTTCAACCGTAATAAATGAAGTGAGAGAGAAGGGAGTGAAGAAGAGGTGAGAAATGAGAGTACCAAAAGAGAACCATGGGTTCTTAATGGGAACCCCACAGCTTCCCACGCGACTTGAAGTCGCGGGGAAGGTCGTGCACTAAGCTAGGCAAAACCACGACTCTCGCGGATTCCCACGCGACTTTAGGTCATGGGAAAGTCGCCTAAGGTGTTGTTTCGCCCGATTCTTCGCAATTTTGATGAATTCTCATGCGACGCTTTCACCAAGACTTAACCCAAGCAATCCTTGCTTATTTATATTACTTCTAAGGCTAAACGCACTCGAATACAGTTGAAAAATCTAGAATGTTACAGTACGAGTTCCATGCTTCAAGCAAAGGCCTTTTAGCCTTCAAAAAGTAGTTTTTTAAACTCTAAGTATCCATTGGAATTATCATCTTGATGCTAACTAGAAGAAAACTAACATAAATAATCTAAAAGTACTACAATTCTCTAAATTGGCTTTTCACCAGTGACTATTAGTGGTTTTTTAGAGTGATTTAACCTATAGCTATTGTACGAATTTTAGACTTCTAGCAGGGGGTTTTTAGAACATGTTTGGATGACCATAAACTAGTTTTTTGAAACGCTACTTGGAGTAGCTTTTTAAAACGCTACTTAGAGTAGCTTTTTGAAACGCTACTTGGAGTAGCTTTTTAGAAGCTTTTTGTGAATATTCCAATATTGCTCTCAATATTATTAATTAACTATTATTATAAATAAATATTAATTTTTTAAATTTAATTATTATTGATTAATAAATATTAACTGAAAAAGTATTAAATTTTAATTATTTAGAGATATTGTTGATCACATAAATTATTTTTATATATTTTTAATATTAATTAATATATTTTAATCATCAATTACTGTTATCTTTTTAAATTATTATTTGATTATTTTTTCATATTATATGTAACGGTTATTTAAAATTATAAGTTAATATATAATTTTTATAAAACTTGTTTTAACAAATTCAAAATTTAAAGTATATATGTAATAATAAATTTTAAAATTCTTTTTAATAAACATGTTATATTATTTAATTTTTCTTTACTACATTGGTTATATTAATTAACATATTATATTGCTATAAATTTGTTTTAATTATATAATTAAATATTGTAATGATAGGTTTTTAAAGGTGTCATTTTTGGTCATTTTATATGTTTATAAGCTAGTTTTGCCAAACGTGATTTCTTCATCAGCTAGCTTATCAGCTACCAGTTAACTTATAAGTAACCAGCTAGCTTATCAGCTACCAGCTAATTTATCAGTTAGTTTGCCAAACATAGCCTTAGTCTTTTAGAATGATTTGTTTGTTTGTTTGTTAAATTTGAAAATAAAAACACCCATCGTTGATTGTTCAAAAACCCACTTTATTACCTCACTTTTTTTTTAAATATTGCAGATTGAATGTTTCCCGATTTTTTATTGTAGAATTTCCTAATATAAAATGTTATTTCCCAATTTTGTTTTCTAATAGTTTGGGTTTTACTTGTAGATTGAATCATTAAATACTTGTTTTGTCATTTTATGATATTTTTTTAGGGAATTTAATTAAAATACTCAAAGTTTGACTTTGACCTATCAAAATACTCATTTTCTCTCTGATTTTATCAAAATACCCATTTTTTCTGCGAAGGGGGTCTGCGATCGCGGACAGGGACCATTTTTGAAAAATATCATCCCGCGATCGCGAAGAAATATCGCGGCAAATGTGATTTTGTGATTTATAATTCATATTTACACTTTCAATCGCTATACTTATTTACTTACTTTACTTTATACCTTTTACTTTCATAATTTTAATTTTACATTTAACACATATAATCGTTTAAAAAAATACGTTTTAATTTTAACAAGTTACACCATTATAATCGTCTATTCGATACGTTCGAAATGAGCCCAATATTGAATATTTTTGGATTTATTTATTTTATTATATATCATATATACTACATAAAAATATTTTTTATATTTAAAATTCATATTCTTGTAGTTAATTATTTAATTTATGGTACTCTTATAGTTAAAATACGTTTTATTTATTTTATTATCGATGGTCCAAGTGTAAGTATTAAAAATTGGCGGAGGCTTTGTAATGGACAAACATCGATCCTTTTGTGCATACTCTGTAACTGCAAATACTTCAGCTCCAAACACACATGAATCATCATTCGCCAAATACCCATTTTCACAATTCTTAAATGAGTCCAGTGATACCAACTTGTCAAAACCCCATTGCATATTCTTCTCGTGAAACCTTGTCCTATTGCCATTCAGGATATCTATAAACACATACAAATAATAATAATTTAAAACGATTTAATGAATTAGTTAATATATGATTATTATGTTAATGCGATAGGAGTGTAAAACAAAATTGAAAAAAAATAAGAGATGTACCATAAATTAAATAATTAACTATAAGAGTATGAATTTTAAATATTAAAAATATTTCTATGTAGTATATATGATATATAATAAAATAAATAAATCCAAAAATACTCAATATTGGGCTCATTTCGAACGTATCAAAGAGACGATTATAATGGTGTAACTTGTTAAAATTAAAACGTATTTTTAACGTATTTTAGTTAATAAACGATTATATGTGTTAAATGTAAAATTAAAATTATGAAAGTAAAAGGTATAAAGTAAAGTAAGTAAATAAGTATAGGGGTTGAAAGTGTAAATATGAATTATAAATCACAAAATCACATTTGCCGCGGGATATTTCTTCGCGATCGCGGGATGATATTTTTCAAAAATGGTCCCTGTCTGCGATCGCGGACCCCCTTCGCGGAAAAAGTGGGTATTTTGGTAAAATCAGAGAGAAAATAGGTATTTTGGTAAGTCAAAGTCAAACTTTAATTATTTTAATTAAATTTCTTTTTTTTTATTTTAAGTTGTAAGACTTTTAATATAATATAGAGTAAACTCTAATTTTGGTACATGTGGTTTATAGAAATCTTTGAAAGTGTTCCCTATGGTTTAGTAAGTCTAGAAATTGTCCATGTGGTTCTCATTTTGCTCTTAAAATGGACCTACATCACTAATTCCGTTAACTTTCTTCTAACCGTGTTAACTTTCTTCTAACTACGTTAACGTTCTCGGTTAGAACAAATGACATTTCAGTCTTATTATTATTTTTACACATTTCTTTTAAAAACTAATAAAAATTCAATTATATTATATATATAAATATAAATATTATTTAAAACATAAAAGTATATTATCCAATTCACAGTTATATATATTAATATATAAATAGGAAAAATTCAGAAAAACCAACAACTATCTCATTTTGCTTGATTAAGTCTATAAACTATTTTTTAAATAAAAGAATCATTAAACTTTTTCATTTTAAATGATCAAGTCCCTAAACTATTTTTCGAATGAAAAAACCATTAAACTTTCTCATTTTGAATGATCAAGTCCCCGAACATTTTTCTTAAAAATATAAATCACCGAACTTTTAAAAATTGTATATAACTGACTAAAACTGTTTTAAAGTAAAAAAAAAACCTAAATCAAATTTATTATTCCTAACCCCACGTCATTCAAACCCCACGCAAACACCTGATTAGCAACTTGATAGATGATATGTAGAACAGACAACTTTCAAAGCAAAATGAATACAATTTTTAGACTTACTAATAAATCATAGCAAATCGATATTTACAGGTGAGATAAAATAATAAATTTAAATTTATCCATTTAATTGAAAATAGCATATCAGTACAGGTCGAACAATAAGCTAATAGGTACGCTAGAAGTCGTTTACTTTTTTTTATCAAAGCATGTGTAGCCCAGTGGTAAGGTAACATCCTTGGGGGGTCAGTGGATGGTATCCCTGACTACCAGGGTTCGAACCCCGTGGTAAGCATGTCTGAGATACCCGCCTAACCTCTGGTTGGGCCGTCCTTAGGTGGTCCAGTCGAAGACTGGGCTATCGCCCTAGCCCAATGTGGTTGGGAATAGGACCAAGCGTAAGCTGGGCTGCGGATGCGGCGGATTAGTGGGCTGCCCTTGGATGCCCGATACCGCCGGGACGGTGTGTGTGCGTGTGTTCGTGGTAGTCGTTCGTGGGTTCGATGCCGCATTGCCGTTCAAAAAAAAAAGTCGTTTACTTTTTTTTTTAAATGAAATGAAGTCACTTGCGAGTTGCGAGGCTACATTAGTCTCCTTTTTCTTCTATTCTTTTTCCTTTTTTTATATGATGGGTAAATAGTAGGTGACGTGGGATAAAAGAATAAATTTAGATCCATATAAAGTATCCGCATCACTTTACATCAATTTTCTCTCTCTACACATTTCTTAAATTTTTAACTCTCAAGTCTCAACAACTGGTCCATACTTTTATAATTAAAAACTACAGTTATAATTACAATTTACTTATTTTAAATAAAAAATAATAATTAAAAATTACTTATTATAATTAAAATTGACAATAATAAAAGTCATAATAATTAACATTTATGAAAATAAAGGCTATATTAAGAAAATCGTAAAAACTAAAAATTAAATTGATAAAATCAACTAATAATATTTTGTAATTATAATGATATAATAATTTATGTTATAAATAAAATTGTCATTTTTAAAGTATACATTATTGAATAATAATAAAAATATCAAAAACGATGAATATATTATTTTTTTAATTATTACAAAATACATTTCATTTATTAATCATTTAAAATAATGAAAAGAGGGATTAAACGAGAAGTTGAAAGAGAGAGGGGTTACCGCCTTACTGGGACCCACCATACAGAGAAAAGAAGTGGTTCCTCTACATGAACCTCTTCTTGTCCACATGGCATGAATCGATTCTCCACAATGGCTTTATATTTTATGGAACGATCCTTATGCTAAGGTGGTGGTTCATAAACCTACCATTGGGGATCCTTATTTTATAGAGTACATCACGTTTTAATACAGATACACGTTTTTTAATGATTTGTTTGAATCCTATCCTTTTTTTATAAAGACGTTATAATAAAAACACACACATTTTATGATTGAAAGAATTTGGACAAAAAATTACCAAGGTACATTAATTGTTCAAATAAAACACACATTGATTATTGACAATGATATTGAAACGTCATATTAAAATATTGAGTAACGCATAAGTTTGATTTTCAAAACAAAATAAATCATTAATGTATTATAATTACAGAAACCTCTTTTAAAGGTGTTATAAACACAAAACATCCCAAATTTGGAAAAATGATACGAGAATGAGATGATCAATCGGGTAGAAATGCCACATACATCACATGATTTATTGCAACAAGAAACACTTCAGGCAAGGACTTGAAGAGATAGAGGTCCATTATACATGTGGTTTTGACTATAATTGTTTGGTAATTAGGTATGAAGTTCCATATATATGATATATTATATAGGGTAAATTATGTTTACAAGGATATTTTTATTCAATTGTAATTTTAGAGTATATTTTTAAAAATAATGTTTAAGAATCTATAATTTAAAATTGATATATATATATATATATATATATACATTTTCGATAAGAATAAGAGTTACGATGATAATAAAACCTTCATATACATTCATATATCTTCGTTGTAACAACCCAGTCTAAAATGAGACATGCATAGCAATAAATAATAAGCTTTACAATATTGGGTTCCAAAATTCACTACGTCTGTCTCAAAGCATAGGTTGACGGAAACAACCTGTACACAACTGAGAATAACTACCTACAAAAGTATGAGTGACACTGTCTCTATCTGCATCTGTACTCTATCCTGCTCTTGCTCAATTACTTGAGCCTCCTACTATCTGCTTACCTGAAAATGTTTAGTTTGGAAAATACGAGGGTTAGACCATGAAGTCTAGTGAGCTCCCTCCTGACAGTCCTAAAAAAATCGTTTAAAACACTTTACAACTTTCTCATAGCATTTCATAAAACTTTCACATAACTTTTTATAAACACTTTCACATAACTTTTCATAAATACTTTCACATAACTTTTCATAAACACTTTCATGGATAAATCCGCACTCGTAAATAACACCCTTAAGTCACCCGAAAGTGACAACGAGTCAGTCTCACACTGCCTTACTGGATACTCCCTTCCATGGCATAAACGGGTCACCTTCCCGGCATGAGCACTGGCGGGTCTACCTCCCGTCTTAACCAATTTACGTCTAACACAATGTATGCATACATCTCATATAAACTTTCAAACAAGTAAAATCATGCAAATATACATAGCAATTTTACTCATTCACTTCCTTCTGAAAACATGTTCAAAAACACGTATTTTAGTTAGAAAAACTCACCTGATGCGTTTAACTTCCTTTCTTACTCTGCTTCTGACTTTCAATCGGTCTACCTGAGATATGGATGAAATACAACTGCTCAGATCCTAAACCAACTTTCCGGTTACCGGGTACGACTACTTACCGGATACAACTACTTACCGGGTAACTCGCTTACCGGGTACCACTACTTACCGGGTACGACTACTTACCGGTCAACACCACAAATTTGGATAACTTACCGGGTAAGCTACACTTACCGGGCATAAACTTACCGGAACACTTACCGAATATTTCAACTTACCGGGTGTCGACTTCCGGGAACTGCCGGATTGATACATCCGGTATCTCTCATGTAACATCCTGAATTTTCAATAATAGTATTTTAATGAGAATTGGGATCTTTTGTATTTTGGGTTAAACCTTGAATTATATGGAAATTTTATAATTCAATAGGGTTAAAATACAAGAGATTAAAGTAGGATGTTACTTTCGGAAATAACGAAACTTGGAGGTGTGTTTGGTCAATATGGATAATATGTATGGATAAGGGGCTGAAGAGATGAGATAATATCTCATTTGGTTTTGTTTGAGTCGGCAGAAGAAAGAAAGGCAGAGAGAAAGAGAGAAAGGAGAAAAAGGAAGAAAAGCAAGAATTGGCATCAATTGGTAAGCAATTGACTATAATTTCCAATGAAACTTGTTGTGAATGAATGATGATGAACGAATCTGTGTATTGGATTGATTTGCAGAATCATAAACAACAGATTGAAGTTTCAGATTTGTGCAGGAAGTGGGTTTTGCAAACTTAAGGTGAGTTCATTTGTTGTTTGTACAAATCAATGTTTATATGTTAAATTGAACCTTGAAATAGTTATATAAACTGTTTATGGACTGTATGAAATGGTCTGGAATGAGCTGAATAGAACATATATGGTATTTGGATCGAATTGCTGAGTTCCAGCCGTAGTTTCCGGACAAAACCATGTATCCGGAAACCTCTGTGATGAATGTTTCCGGACGCGATTAAGTATCCGGTAAGTTTTATTTTATTGTAGTTTCTGGATAGAATTAGTTACCGGATGGTATCCAGATTGTTTTAGTCTCCGGGTGTTGTCCGGATTAGATAAGTATCCGGAAAATATGATTTAACAGGAAAGTAGTGGTATCCGGAATGTTTGGTTACCCGGTGAGTTGTAGTTATCCGGAAAGTAGGAATTAACCGGAAAGTTGTGTTAACCGGAAAGATGTGTTGTCCGGACGGTTTAGGGGTATCCGGAAACCTCTGTTGTCCGGACACTTTTGAGAAATTAGAGAATTTCAAGTTCTGTTAATCATGGAAATGTATGATTTAGGAATTGAAACATGTTTTGTGTAGCTTGAACATACGTACAATTGAATGGTAGTATGTTAGGCTTATAGACAGTGCTGGTTTAATACTAGGCAGGGGTGTAGTAAGTGTAATGGATCCATAGGCACTAATGGTTATGTACACGTGGAATAGATGAAGTTTAGTCATTATTCTGATGTGTGTGGCACTAATGGTAATCACATGGAATAGGCGTGTGGTAATAATCGTTATTCCAGTGTGTGTGTGTGAATTGTGGAATAGGCGTGTGGTAATAATCGTTATTCCCAATTCCTAAGGAAGAAAATGGGATTGACATAAGTGCTTGTAATCTCTACTTCCTTTCCTAAGAAATGGGCATGTGTATATTGCGATTTCTTAGGTGGGAGCATTAATCTAGAATCTGAGAAAGATTCGTAGCGTGGCTCTGGAATAGGATATGAATAGGAATGGGCATGTGTATATTGCGATTTCTGGAATAAGAGTATTAATCTAGAATCAGTGAAGATTCGTAGTGTGGCTCTAAGATATGATATGATGATGGAATGTGTGTCAGTCATATTCATGGGGTTGGATGAAAATTCATGTTAACGGAATAGAGTTATACGTATGGTAAGAAAAAGGGTAATCAGGTTTGATATAACTTGTTTACATTGATTTTGCAAATATTATTGTGGAAACGAATGTTCTCACTAGGCGTTGGCCTAATCGTTTCAAATGATGTTTTCTTACCAGGTACCAGCTCGGGAAAGTAAAGGGTTGTGGGACGAGCGTTTTGGAATAGCAAGGAAGTCAATTAACAGAAGGAGATTTTGAGGGATTGCTTAGATAACTTAGTTAATCTGATTATAGTGACATAATTAGATTAATAGGTTATTTGTAGAATCCTGTATCTGTAAATGTACTCTTGATGATTAATTCACTTGCTATTTATGAAAGTTTGAAGTTTATATTATCATAACTTGTGGAAGTTTGAGGTTCAAATTAGCCCGAAATTTGGGGCGTTACAATATGGTATCAGAGCATTAGTTTAAGTGAACTAAGTATGCTGATGAGATACTTAGACTTAAGATGAGATGAATTAAGTTATGATGTGTGAGATATGGGTAGAAGTACTAAGACGGGATAGTCTTAGAGTTAACGGAAATCCGTGAAATTAGTACTGTAACGATGGTAACAAGGATTCTCCTGTATGATATGTTCACAATTCCAATTAGCTACAGTTATTATGAATATATTGTTACACAAGCATACTTGTTTCTAAATGGTTATAGTGACTAATGATCGGTAAAGTATGTTTCGTATGTTCGTATGTGTATAACCACTTCTTATGGTTATCCTCTGGTGTATACCAGAACAATGGTGAATACGCCATTATCTCCTATTTCTGCGATGGATAGGTCCATGATTGATGGGACAAGAGAAAGGCAAACTGGATTAGGCGAAATTCATGAGACTCCGCCGGGGTTTCTTTCTCTTGGAGGAGTGCCAAGTCAGGTACATAGAACGGGTACCAGTACTTCCAACCCAAGAACACCAGAAGCAAGTATGGAAGCCCGAATGATGGAAAACATGACAAGAATGATGATGAACGCAATGGCTCAACAAACCGAAATGTTTATGAAAGCATTGAACGATCGAAGTTCAGAGTTGCAGCGAACAGGAACTCATACTGGGGTAATTAATCCGCTTCATACTCCAGTAACAGAAACAGAAAGGAGAGTGGAAAGAGTTTGCTCGTACAAGACGTTCCTAAGTTGTAAGCCGCCAGAGTTTAAGGGAATAGATAATCCAGTAACCTGTATGAACTGGATTAGGGAAATGGAACAAGCTTTCAGAGCTTGTGAATGTGATGAAAAGTCAAAGGTTAGATTTGCATCTCAAATGTTAAAAGGTAATGCACTGACATGGTGGAACATAGTGACAGCTTCAATATCGGCTTCAGTATTGACTGCTATGACTTGGGAATCATTCAAGAAGAAGGTTTTGGAGGAGTACTGTAATGAGAACAAGATGGATAGAATCGAAGAGGAGTTTCGGACTCTCAAGAAGGGTAACATGTCTATGAGAAAGTATACTGAAACGTTTTTGGAGAAACTGAATTTGGTGGGGCACGTGGCTCCAAATGAAAAAGAAAAGATTAAAGCTTACCTGAAGGGTTTACCCGCGGATATGATGTCTCGTGTAAGAAATGCCAAGGCTTCAACACTGAGGGAAACTATTGAAGAAGCTAAGGTAATGGAAGAAGTGTACGCGAAGGATAAAGAAGAAAAGACCCAAGTTGGGGAGAAACGGAAATGGGAAGGCCGAGCAGAATTTTCTCAAAAGTCAAAGACAACTGGTAAGGGTATTCGTTATGAATCACGTCGTGAACCAAATTGGTGTTCAAAGTGTAAGAGTAAACATTATGGGCCGTGCCGGGTGACAACGCTGGAGTGTTTCAAGTGTGGTAAAAGTGGGCATATGATGAACAATTGTCCGGTACAAGGAATTACATGCTACGAGTGTAAGCAACCGGGTCACTTCCGCCGGGATTGCCCAAGGTTGAAAAAGAGTGGAGATGAAAATAAGAAATCAAATATCCCAAAGCCAACGGGTCGGGCGTTTCAGATGACCGCTGATGAAGCTAAAGAATCGAAAGATGTCGTCTCGGTTACTTTCCTTGTTAATTCTTGTCCTGCGCGCATTTTATTTGACTGTGGTGCAAATTTGTCATTTGTGTCCAAGTCATTCTTTCACAAGTTAGCTATGCATGTTACTACTTTGGATGATGCCTTAGTAGTTGAGGTAGCTAATGGGGGTCAAGTCTTGGTTCGCGAAAGACTTGATGGTTGTTTTATTACGATAGAAGAGGCGAAGTTTTCGATCGACTTGTTGTTGATGGAAATTGGGGGATTTGATGTGATTGTGGGTATGGACTGGCTGATAGTCAACCAGGCAGAGATACTTTGTGCAAAGAAATTAATCCGGATTCCGATGGCTGATAGGGATAATGTACTCATCTTTGGGGAAAAGCGAAAAGGGGAAATTCCGTTAATTTCTAATGCAAAAGCGCGTAAATGTTTAATGAAAAGATGTTCATCCTATCTAGCTTATTTTTAGATATAAAGTCAGAAAAGAAGCGAGTGGAAGATATCAGAGTGGTATGTGATTTTCTAGACGTATTTCCCGATGATCTTCCTCGTCTACCAGCTGAACGGCAGGTAGAATTTCGTATTGACCTTGTCCCTGGATCGGCACCAATTGCGCGAGCACCATATCGTCTAGCGCCGGCCGAAATGAAAGAGATGATGACTCAACTTCAAGAGTTGTTGGATAAAGGGTTCGTTAGACCGAGTTCTTCACCTTGGGGAGCTCCGGTTTTGTTTGTTAAGAAGAAAGATGGCACGATGAGAATGTGCATTGATTATCGTGAGCTGAATAAGGTGACGATTAAGAACAAATATCCGCTTCCAAGGATTGATGACCTGTTCGATCAACTCCAAGGTGCGGGATGTTTTTCTAAGATTGATTTAATGTCAGGATATCACCAAGTTCAAGTGAGAAATGAAGATATCCCGAAAACAACGTTTAGAACAAGATATGGGCATTACGAATTTCTTGTAATGCCATTCGGGTTGACCAATGCTCCGACAGTATTCATGGATCTGATGAACCGAGTGTGTCGACCATTTTTGGACAAGTTTTTCATTGTATTCATTGATGACATACTAGTCTATTCAAAGACTGAAGAAGATCACGAACAACATCTACGTGAAGTTTTAGAAGTATTGAGAAGAGAGAAGTTGTACGCGAAGTTCTCAAAATGTGAATTCTGGTTAAAAGAGGTACAATTTCTAGGGCATGTGATCACTTCAGAAGGAGTTAAGGTAGACCCAGCAAAGATAGAAGCTATGACGAATTGGGAGACACCAAGAAGTGCGTCTGAAATAAGAAGTTTCTTAGGTCTCGCGTGTTATTATCGGAGGTTTATTAAAGACTTCTCAAAGATTGCTTCTGCTTTGACTTTCTTGACTAGAAAGAACGTGAAGTTTGTCTGGACGGAGAAACAATAATCGGCTTTCAGAACTTTACGTCAAAAGTTGTGCGAAGCCCCTATTCTTGCCTTACCAGAAGGAACAAAAGATTTTGTTGTTTACAGTGATGCTTCCAAGATGGGCCTGGGATGTGTATTGATGCAACGAGGCAAGGTAATTGCTTATGCGTCAAGACAACTTAAGAAGCATGAGAAGAACTATCCAACGCACGATTTAGAGTTAGCAGCGGTTGTTTTTGCTTTGAAGCTGTGGAGGCACTATTTGTATGGGGCAAAGTGTACTCTTTATACTGATCACAAAAGCTTGAAACATGTCTTTGATCAGAAAGAGTTGAACATGAGACAGCGACGCTGGTTAGAGTTACTTAAGGATTACGACTGTAAATTGCATTACCATCCTGGTAAAGCAAATGTCGTGGCTGATGCTTTGAGCAGGAAAGAGTATAGTGGATGTTTGAAATCGATTAACGCTAGAATTGACGTGACGTCAAGTTTAATGGAAAGGATAAAAGAGGCACAAGCGGAAGCATTACAAGAAGAAAATCTGAAAGAAGAAGTGATGAGCAAGCAACATCTTCAACTGACTGAAGATAGCCGTGGGATTAAGTTATTCCAAGGTCGTGTTTGGGTGCCTAAAGTTGGAGGAAATCGAGAGTTGATTCTTGAAGATGCTCATAAATCTAAGTATTCTATACATCCTGGGAGTACTAAGATGTATAGGGATTTGAAGTTACACTATTGGTGGACAGCTATGAAAATAGATGTGGCACGAATAGTGGAAAAGTGTATAACATGTTCGTTAGTGAAAGCTGAACATCAGAAACCTTACGGAAGTTTCCAATCTTTGGAGATTCCGGAATGAAAGTGGGAGAAGATCACCATGGATTGTGTGACAAAGTTACCAAGGACTCAGAAAGGTAACGACACTATTTGGGTGATTGTGGATCGTTTGACTAAGAGTGCCCATTTTCTAGCTATGAAAGAAACGTCACCAATTGAGAAATTGGTGAAGCTGTATATTGATGAAGTGGTGTCAAGGCATGATATACCGGTGTCGATAGTGTCAGATCGTGATAGTCGGTTTACCTCGAGATTTTGGCAGTCACTACAAGAAGAATTAGGTACAAAGGTAAATCTAAGCACTGCTTATCATCCACAGACTGACGGACAGAGTGAAAGGACTATTCAAACTTTGGAAGATATGCTCAGATCATGTGTATTGGATTTTGGAGGTAATTGGGATACGCATCTACCGTTAGTAGAATTTGCGTATAACAATAATTACCATTCTAGTATTGGAAGAGCACCTTTCGAAGCCTTGTATGGCCGGAAATGTAGAACGCCGGTGTGTTGGTTAGAAGCCGGAGAGAAACAGTTTGCTGGTTCGGAACTGGTACAACAAACGACAGATAAAGTGAAAGAAATTCGGCAGCATATGAAAGCGGCTCAAAGATAGACAGAAAAGCTATGCTGATCCGAAAAGAAGACTAAAAGAATTCCAAGTTGGGGAGCGCGTGATGCTTAAAGTATCCCCGTGGAAAGGTGTGATAAGGTTTGGTAAACGTGGGAAGTTAAGTCCTCGTTTTCTAGGACCTTTCACTATTACTAAGAGGGTCGGATTGCAAGCTTATCAGCTAGATCTTCCACCTGAATTGGAAGGAATCAACAATACCTTCCACGTTTGTTATCTTCGGAAATGTCTAGCCGAAGAGGAAGATGTAATTCCACTTACTGATGTAAGAGTGGATGAGAAGAACCGTTGTGTGGAAGAACTGGAGGCAATTTTGGAAAGATCGGTTAGAAAGTTGCGTAGTGACAAGGAAGTAGCTATGTTGAAAGTACAGTGGAAACACCATCGAGGTGCTAATGTGACTTTAGAGTCGGAAGACAATATGAAGGATAGGTATCCCCATCTGTTTATCTGATTGTGATTTCGGGGACGAAATCATTTTCAAGTTGGGGAGTATTGTAACATCCTGAATTTTCAATAATAGTATTCTAATGAGAATTGGGATCTTTTGTATTTTGGGTTAAACCTTGAATTATATGGAAATTTTATAATTCAATAGGGCTAAAATACAAGAGATTAAAGTAGGATGTTACTTTAGGAAATAACGAAACTTGGAGGTGTGTTTGGTCAATATGGATAATATGTATGGATAAGGGGCTGAAGAGATGAGATAATATCTCATTTGGTTTTGTTTGAGTCGGCAGAAGAAAGAAAGGCAGAGAGAAAGAGAGAAAGGAGAAAAAGGAAGAAAAGCAAGAATTGGCATCAATTGGTAAGCAATTGACTATAATTTCCAATGAAACTTGTTGTGAATGAATGATGATGAACGAATCTGTGTATTGGATTGATTTGCAGAATCATAAACAACAGATTGAAGTTTCAGATTTGTGTAGGAAGTGGGTTTTGCAAACTTAAGGTGAGTTCATTTGTTGTTTGTACAAATCAATGTTTATATGTTAAATTGAACCTTGAAATAGTTATATAAACTGTTTATGGACTGTATGAAATGGTCTGGAATGAGCTGAATAGAACAGATATGGTATTTGGATCGAATTGCTGAGTTCCAGCCGTAGTTTCCGGACAAAACCATGTATCAGGAAACCTCTGTGATGAATGTTTCCGGACGCGATTAAGTATCCGGTAAGTTTTATTTTATTGTAGTTTCCGGATAGAATTAGTTACCGGATGGTATCCGGATTGTTTTAGTCTCCGGGTGTTGTCCGGATTAGATAAGTATCCGGAAAATATGATTTAACCGGAAAGTAGTGGTATCCGGAATGTTTGGTTACCCGGTTGAGTTGTAGTTATCCGGAAAGTAGGAATTAACCGGAAAGTTGTGTTAACCGGAAAGATGTGTTGTCCGGACGGTTTAGGGGTATCCGGAAACCTCTGTTGTGCGGACACTTTTAAGAAATGATAGAATTGCAAGTTCTGTTAATCATGGAAATGTATGATTTAGGAATTGAAACATGTTTTGTGTAGCTTGAACATACGTACAATTGAATGGTAGTATGTTAGGCTTATAGACTGTGCTGGTTTAATACTAGGCAGGGGTGTAGTAAGTGTAATGGATCCATAGACACTAATGGTTATGTACACGTGGAATAGATGAAGTTTAGTCATTATTCTGATGTGTGTGGCACTAATGGTAATCACATGGAATAGGCGTGTGGTAATAATCGTTATTCCAGCGTGTGTGTGTGAATTGTGGAATAGGCGTGTGGTAATAATCGTTATTCCCAATTCCTAAGGAAGAAAATGGGATTGACATAAGTGCTTGTAATCTCTACTTCCTTTCCTAAGAAATGGGCATGTGTATATTGCGATTTCTTAGGTGGGAGCATTAATCTAGAATCTGAGAAAGATTCGTAGTGTGGCTCTGGAATAGGATATGAATGGAAATGGGCATGTGTATATTGCGATTTCTGGAATAAGAGTATTAATCTAGAATCAGTGAAGATTCGTAGTGTGGCTCTAAGATATGATATGATGATGGAATGTGTGCCAGTCATATTCATGGGGTTGAATGAAAATTCATGTTAACGGAATAGAGTTATACGTATGGTAAGAAAAAGGGTAATCGAGTTTGATATAACTTGTTTACATTGATTTTGCAAATATTATTGAGGAAACGAATGTTCTCACTAGGCGTTGGCCTAATCGTTTCAAATGATGTTTTCTTACCAGGTACCAGCTCGGGAAAGTAAAGGGTTGTGGGACGAGCGTTTTGGAATAGCAAGGAAGTCAATTAACAGAAGGAGATTTTGAGGGATTGCTTAGATAACTTAGTTAATCTGATTATAGTGACATAATTAGATTAATAGGTTATTTGTAGAATCCTGTATCTGTAAATGTACTCTTGATGATTAATTCACTTGCTATTTATGAAAGTTTGAAGTTTATATTATCATAACTTGTGGAAGTTTGAGGTTCAAATTAGCCCAAAATTTGGGGCGTTACACCTCACTTTTGGATGCACCATCCGGTAACCAGCATCTGGGCTACTTATCGGGTACGGGTCTGATGACCAACACGATGCCAAAATTAAAGGAAAACTCAACTAAGCTTGATTTCTCAACAATGAACGCATTCATAACAACACTTAACTCTTTATTAACCGTTCCAAGGCTGACTAAACACCTAGATGATGTGTAATCCCCACTTAGTGTATCATTTTCAACTTTCTAAACATAAATCCCAAACAACCAAATCTCAGCAGAAATCTAAGAACAAGAATTGAAACAGAAGATTACCTGCTACGAATTTGTGTAGAATCGAACCCCAAATCCACTTCCTCTTCCAATTCGATCGATGGATGAAACCTTCTCTTCAATTGTTCTTGCCCAAAACTCTTCTCTTGATTTCTTTTTCTCTCCAGCAGCTAAACACACACACAAGGTAAGCTCCTAGGGTTTTGAACCCAAAAAGGAGTTTTTATACCCTTTTCCTCCATTTTCCGAAACTGACCCTGAACCAAACATTATGCAAATCTTTTCCACCAACTTTAGCCTTTTCCAAAAGTCTTGGTTATTATAATACTCCCCCTCAAAATAATTTCGTCCCCAAAATTCCATTAACAAAGAGGTGAGGGTATCTGGACCTCATCTCCGCTTCCACTTCCCACGTTGCCTCTCGTCCCTTATGATACCTCCACTGGACTTTTACTAGCCGAACCTCTTTGTTCCTCGTTTTGCAAACCTTACTGCTCACGATTTCAATCGGTTCTCCTACGTAAGTCAACCTCTCATCTATACTGATATCCCCCAAAGGAACAGCCACCTCGGCATCTGACAAACACTTCATTAAGTCTGAGACATGAAATGTCGGAGGAACATTCTTTAATTCCTCTGACCAGTCTTACTTGTATGCCGCAGCTCTAACTCACTCACTAATGACAAAAGTCAACTTCTTATCGTCTGCATCTCTTGCAAGGTCGCCATCATCTCACTTCCCACATTGGTTCTCCACAAAAGAGACGTGCATCACACTATGAATTTCTTCTCAAAATCTCATCGAGTACCTCAAGATCGCGCACTAACTATTCAACTTTCATGACTTCGACGGATCCACAGACTTAGTCCACCTTACCTTTCTCTCAAACTTCAAGGCTCAAAAGTGAAACACCCTAAAAACGGAGTCAATTTAAACCTTGAAATTTCCACCATTTATGATCAAAAACTTTCAAACTTATATAACATGAGGATCAAATGTAAGGTTTCTATATACAACTGACATTACTTAATATAACTTATTAATCCAATCACCTCATAACAATCAGATTAGTCGAATTATCTAAACAACTGTCTCAAAGACTTCAAAGAATAACTAGATCCTTTGTTATCTCTAAGTCTGAATCTCTCCAAAAGTTCTCTTCTCTCGTTCCCGCTACTTCCCGGAGCTTGTACCTGGTAAAAAGATTCAACTTGAAACATTAGGCTTTCGCCTAGTGAGAATACTCAAATCAAAATAAAATTTAATAATTAAAACATGAACAGATAACTCAAACCTGTTCTCGCCTATCTTACCGTACGACAACTCCTTTCCAAATCGGGGAATCTACCCCACTCCCATTCCTACGACTAACTCATTTAATTGTAACAACAAAATAAGAGTTAACTCTGAATCACTCCAGATTCACAATCAACATTTACACACAAGAAATTACAAGTCAAAACTTGCCTATTTCTTAATCAGGAAGGAGAGATTACAAATTACTTTATGCCTATCTCTAATCTTCCTCTCATCACTGGGAAATCTCCGATCTTCCCGATAATAATGGAAATCTCTGATCTTCCATAAATCGAAATGGGAATTACAAATCAAAATCTGCCTATTCCACATTCCACCTCTGCATCAATGGTCCCAATGGGATTATAATATCGCGATACTCAATCGGGACTCACGATGGTTCGAGGTTCACCCAATTACTAAAATTACACCCCTTTAGTCTATGGCGAGTAATCGGTTCCCATCATACCGTACCCAAGTGCCCTCGGTGACCGGATGCCTATTTTAGTAAAAGCACATAATCACATAATATAATACAATCGATACTACTATATGCGTCCAGCATAGAATGTATCATTTCTCTGAATATATTCTATATATAAAATAAAGAATATTATTACTCCACATCTCAATCTCTTTATTACCCCTTCTCTGAAATCTGATATGAGGATCATCATCTCAATAGTTATTTATATTTTCGAACTCATAGATAGGCCTTTATAATATATCTCAATTTGACTTCTCAATCACATTTAGAGTTCATAATCATCTAACATATTGCATATAACAGATAATCCTGCTCATTATAAGGAATATGAATAATTCCTGTTCATCAACTTCTTAACTATCCCCTCATAGTAATTTAACACGAGAGTTAATATATATATCAGTTGTTAATCTATATTTTTGAACTCATGGATGGATCTTTATAGTTTATCTCAATAAAGCTTCAAATCATATTTAGAGTTCATAACCATATAGCAAAATGCATATAGTAGATAATCCATCTTAGCATATAAGAATAATAATAAATATTAGCTCATCAACTTTATAGCTAACTCATCATAGAAGTTTTAGCATGAAAATCAACATAGCACAACTTTTAATTGCTCTCTTGGCTTATCTCGGATTTTAATCAAGTCCATATATAAAACATATTCATGCATACATATAAAACGTCTAATCCAATATTAATTACTGAATTTTAAAGAGAGTTGAATAAACTCACCTGATGCGTTATCACTCCTTTTAGTCCTTTTTAACTCGTAAGGCTCCTTTCTTCACTACCACAGCTTACTGTATTATTCAGTTTACATATACTGATATTAATTTTCCAAAACAGAACCCTCTACAACTGAAAATCCTTAATCTCTTAAAATTACATCTTAAATCGCAACCAACTGAAGTCGCAATCACCTATTGCGATTTCACTTCCAAGTCGCAACCAACTGTGCGACTACAGTACTAAGTCGCAATTCTCCATTGCGATTCCACCCCAAATCGCAACCAACTGTCGCGACTTCAAAACCAAGTCGCAACTGTCCATTGCGTTTTCGACCCAAGTCGCAACCAACTATTGCGATTCCAAAGCCAAGTCGCAATGGTCTGCTGCGACTCCAACTCCAAGTCGCTATTGCTTATTGCGACAATCATGAATGTCGCAACTCAAGGTTGCGACTTCGATGATATTCAACCAAGTCTTAGTCCACTCTGTTCACTCTTAAACCCAGAATTTTGCAGTTTTACTCTATGTTTGTTTATGCCAATTTGCAGATATGTTTCATACACTTATCTTAACATATCCTAAAACTCAGATTCTCATTATTATCATATTTTACCAAAACCCAAACTAAAACTCTCAAGAAAGCTTTTAACTAAAAGGGATAAAGGAATTAATGATGTTTACCTTGTTTGATTCTTGCTTTCCAATTGAAAAGGAAACTGATTTCTCCTTCTCTTTTCTCAAATCTTTCCCAATCTCGGTTCTCTTTCTCTTCTCAAAACCGAAAACACACACACACAAAAGATAAAGTCTCACACTCACAAATTAATCTTGTATATCTTAATAGATGACACCTCAACCTTAAATTAGACATGAGTCATAGGACTCTTACCAAACAAACCTCCAACTTTAAAGAAATAACAATACAACCCTCAAATTGGAAATCCTCTTCAATCAACACTTGTAAACAATTACAAACTTAACCCTTAAGTTAATTTATAATTCACAAAATAATATAACGAAAATTCAGGATGTTACAATACTCCCCAACTTGAAAATGATTTCGTCCCCGAAATCAAGGTCAGATAAACAAAAGATGATACTTACTTTTCATACTCTCTTCGGACGCTAAAGTTACATTAGTACCTCTATGGTCTCCACTGTACTTTCAACATAGCTACCTCATTACCACTACGTAGCTTTTTAACTGATCTTTCCAAAAATTACCTCTGATTCTTCCACACCGCATCATCATTACAACTCACTCTCCAGGCCTCAAAATAACATTAACATGTACTACCTAAATACGTACACTATAAATTAAGCATACATGTTATTATTAAATACTTCAATAACCCCGTTATCCCATTATTACCTCCTCACATCACTATCTCATTGTACAACCACAATATAACCAGACACCAAAATATTGAACATCAGAAGTAATAACTCTTATTGAACTTTGCAATGTAATTACATTTTTAAATTCAATCTCTCTATCCTTATTTCCCCACGTTAGTATGGAATACTATTTTTCAAGTATTAACTGTCTCTTTCTCCCAACTTTCCACATACCGATAGTATTTCTTCTTACGAAACATAGCTAAACAGTTTCATCAAAATCCCTAACTTAGAACATTCAGCCAAGTTATCTTGAAACGACATTACCATTCTTAGATCTTCAACTAATAATTTCTCGTACATTTCTTTCACACATAAGGAGTAACTTATATTCCTTAACAATCTTGCCTTCGCTACACCACATTGATCTACATACTCATCATCTTTATTAAACTTCCAGTGATTCAAAATACAACTTAATTGGCAACTCATACCATCAAAATTTCTTTGGATAAACACTCACCACTGCTCCAACATTCTATTTCAATATAAGCCATATTACCCAGTTATCTTACAAACCACATGTTTTATCAACTTTTATTAACAATTAATACTTTCCAACCGGAATTCCCAAAACTTCCATTCGGATACTTCCTCTTTCTAATATCACGTCTCATACTAGATGACACATGTATCTTGGCAATTAATGCCACTACTCGTTCATACATTCTCCACCCATAACATTTACCACATACCATGTCTCTCATAGTCATTCGTACATATTTAATTTTACAATCCCATTTTCTCGTCTAAATACACAGGTCTATATCACTAAATATCTCCTCCCCAACTTTAGTTGAACTACCACTCACAATTTTTTTTTTCTAATAAATCTTGAACTTATTCGTTCTTACTAGCTCTTTGTGATTCCAATATGTTGCATAGACAGGGTACAATTCCTCACAGATCAACACAATCTATACACCCCCTTTGTTCATCTCTAGTATTTCGTCTTTTATAAAACTTCCACATCGTAAGTAAACACTTATCTGAAAGCAACAGTCCTTCACTCTACTAACAATCCCACAAGGTGATCCTTCACTTTTAAACTTCTGATTTAAACTTAACATTCATACATGATCCCAAAAAGATAAACAATGCATTCACGTTATATAAACTTAAATTTTTAATACCGATTATACAAGTTCAACCCCAAGCCTACGCCAAGCTTATCAAATCGGGTCAAAGTTCTCAAGACTTAACTGAATCCAAAACCGAGTCATCTACTCAAAGGATCTAAAGATTATTTATCAATATCACTCACGCAAACAAATACATCTAACTCACATTATGCAACATACGCTCCGAGACGTGATAATCTTACGACCCCTTCTTGCTACTTTCCTAATGAAGTCAAATCATTTGCAAGTACACGTAAATGCAACTCTTTTCATACTCCACAATGTATATAATATGCCCAAGTTCATTAGTTCTAAAGATACTAAGTAAAATAACAAACAGTCTTTACACCTAAGACCAACACTTAAACTGTCACCGGTTCAAATACAATGCAGTTAAGTATACAACACATCTAATACTCCATCTCGAATCATTAATCTTGACAAATATTCAAAAGACTCATTTGAATATAAACCATGCTTTTAAGGCCAAAACAAACACTTGATTAAACACATGTCACTCACACGGTTACGTAAACCAAAATTCCTCTTTACTCAAGATCTTAACCTTATTAATCCTTTAATTTGGCCATTGACTTCAAAAGAAAAGTTTATCACTCTCAAAACCTTCACATTTTCAAAATGTAACACGACAAAATTTATTATACAACCACAAAATACCAAAAACATGCTTCGACCACATAACTTTCACTTAGGTTATAATTAATCAAACTCAAAATTCCCCCCAATTGTGTCACACACACTAATACCCACTTTGCGCATACCTTCTGCATAACAACATACCGGTATCGCTCACGGTTTTGCTACTACCCGCACGGGCATACGCGGAACGCATTCAGACCGCACCCAGTGACACACAAAAGGCCTCGTACACCTTACAACTCTCGCCTTCAAAGTCAAAACTTGACATCTCAATACTTCCTTAACCCTGAACCTAATTCTTCCTCCAGACATGCCCGACACTCAGCAATTGTATTACTAATCACCGAACAAAGATACAGACCCTCGTATTGATGTTACTAAAGTTTACTTTCGACTTTCTCATTGTTCATCTCTCATTTGAATATAATTACCAATACCACAAACTTTCTCCCAAGGTTTATCCCACACCTCTCAAATCTTGGAGTTCTTTTTTTTAGCTTAAAGCGTAATACTCTACGATCTAGCGAGTTCATAGCCTTCATGCATGATAATATAATAAATAACTCAATCCACACTTTTCTCATTTAAATAAATAACATTCGAAACAATGTGAGCACACACGCCCCAATCATTTTCATAACTCCCATGTACTACACAACGATCTCAAAACCGTTTGTCTACAAATTTCCGTAAAACTCAATCTTTCTCAACCCAAAAAAATATTGTTACAACAGTAATATCTTAAATGAAAATCTTTTCATACGACAAAAGTTTAAAATTTATTGTCACAGAACAAACTAATCGTTTCTCACACTCATTTATATGATATCATCAAATCAATACCTTTGTTGGTTATAAAAAGTTTACTGATCAACACTTTCTTGACCTATTTACTATCATACAACTTTTTATATAAAAAGAAGTATTTTGCAAGTTGCTAAGCCCCAAAATTTCGTTAGGTAGCGAAATTGAAATTACCCTTTTTCTTTAAATAAATACTTGTACATACTAATTCATCCTTGAATAAAACTGTTATTTATGCATTTGGTTTGAAATCATGAAAATTCATATAACACACACTAAAACACCATGCATAAAACTTTACTCGCAAATGAAGGCTAATCACTCAACGAGGTCAATCGTTTTACTTTCATAACTTATCATTGACACTTTACTTCCGACCCGAAATCGCCCTCTCGGCCTTATAATAATTGCTACATCTACATTCCATGGCTCCCATACTCAACCCTGTCATACTAATTCTGTATTAACCAATCATCTCATACTCTATCTCTGCACTTATCAAATCACCTAATAAAGATTGCTTTGGCAGACTTTAATGAGTCCCACCAATTTCCAGGTTGTCCTTCAAAACCCCAATCATATACTGCTCTGTCCTTTAAAGGACCTTGGTGATGAATTCACCATCACTTTACTATAACTTATAGAGATAACCATGCGAAATGATTATGCACTTACATACATACAACAACGTACTTTACCGATCGTTAGTCACTGTAACAATTCAGAAATAGACATGCTCGTGTAACAATATATTCATAATAACAGTGGCTAATTGAAATTGTGAACATATCATACAAGAGAATCCCCATTATCATTGTCATAGCACTAATTTCACGTATTTCCGTTAACTCTAAGACTATCCCGTCTTAACACTTCTACCCATAACTCACATATCATAACCTACTACGTCTCAGTTTAAGTCTAAGTATCTCATCAGCATACTCAGTTCGCTTAAACTAGTGCTCTGATACCATACTGAAACACCCTAAAAACGGAGTCAATTTAAACCTTGAAATTTCCACCAGTTATGATCAAAAACTTTCAAACTTATATAACCTGAGGATCAAATGTAAGGTTTCTATATACAACTGACATTACTTAATATAACTTATTAATCCAATCACCTCATAACAATCAGATTAGTCGAATTATCTAAACAACTGTCTCAAAGACTTCAAAGAATAACTAGATCCTTTGTTATCTCTAAGTCTGAATCTCTCCAAAAGTTCTCTTCTCTCGTTCCCGCTACTTCCCGGAGCTTGTACCTGGTAAGAAGATTCAACTTGAAACATTAGGCTTTCGCCTAGTGAGAATACTCAAATCAAAATAAAATTTAATAATTAAAACATGAACAGATAACTCAAACCTGTTCTCGCCTATCTTACCGTACGACAACTCCTTTCCAAATCGGGGAATCTACCCCACTCCCATTCCTACGACTAACTCATTTAATTGTAACAACAAAATAAGAGTTAACTCTGAATCACTCCAGATTCACAATCAACATTTACACACAAGAAATTACAAGTCAAAACTTGCCTATTTCTTAATCAGGAAGGAGAGATTACAAATTACTTTATGCCTATCTCTAATCTTCCTCTCATCACTGGGAAATCTCCGATCTTCCCGATAATAATGGAAATCTCTGATCTTCCATAAATCGAAATGGGAATTACAAATCAAAATCTGCCTATTCCACATTCCACCTCTGCATCAATGGTCCCAATGGGATTATAATATCGCGATACTCAATCGGGACTCACGATGGTTCGAGGTTCACCCAATTACTAAAATTACACCCCTTTGGTCTATGGCGAGTAATCGGTTCCATCATACCGTACCCAAGTGCCCTCGGTGACCGGATGCCTATTTTAGTAAAAGCACATAATCACATAATATAATACAATCGATACTACTATATGCGTCCAGCATAGAATGTATCATTTCTCTGAATATATTCTATATATAAAATAAAGAATATTATTACTCCACATCTCAATCTCTTTATTACCCCTTCTCTGAAATCTGATATGAGGATCATCATCTCAATAGTTATTTATATTTTCGAACTCATAGATAGGCCTTTATAATATATCTCAATTTGACTTCTCAATCACATTTAGAGTTCATAATCATCTAACATATTGCATATAACAGATAATCCTGCTCATTATAAGGAATATGAATAATTCCTGTTCATCAACTTCTTAACTATCCCCTCATAGTAATTTAACACGAGAGTTAATATATATATCAGTTGTTAATCTATATTTTTGAACTCATGGATGGATCTTTATAGTTTATCTCAATAAAGCTTCAAATCATATTTAGAGTTCATAACCATATAGCAAAATGCATATAGTAGATAATCCATCTTAGCATATAAGAATAATAATAAATATTAGCTCATCAACTTTATAGCTAACTCATCATAGAAGTTTTAGCATGAAAATCAACATAGCACAACTTTTAATTGCTCTCTTGGCTTATCTCGGATTTTAATCAAGTCCATATATAAAACATATTCATGCATACATATAAAACGTCTAATCCAATATTAATTACTGAATTTTAAAGAGAGTTGAATAAACTCACCTGATGCGTTATCACTCCTTTTAGTCCTTTTTAACTCGTAAGGCTCCTTTCTTCACTACCACAGCTTACTGTATTATTCAGTTTACATATACTGATATTAATTTTCCAAAACAGAACCCTCTACAACTGAAAATCCTTAATCTCTTAAAATTACATCTTAAATCGCAACCAACTGAAGTCGCAATCACCTATTGCGATTTCACTTCCAAGTCGCAACCAACTGTGCGACTACAGTACTAAGTCGCAATTCTCCATTGCGATTCCACCCCAAATCGCAACCAACTGTTGCGACTTCAAAACCAAGTCGCAACTGTCCATTGCGTTTTCGACCCAAGTCGCAACCAACTATTGCGATTCCAAAGCCAAGTCGCAATGGTCTGCTGCGACTCCAACTCCAAGTCGCTATTGCTTATTGCGACAATCATGAATGTCGCAACTCAAGGTTGCGACTTCGATGATATTCAACCAAGTCTCAGTCCACTCTGTTCACTCTTAAACCCAGAATTTTGCAGTTTTACTCTATGTTTGTTTATGCCAATTTGCAGATATGTTTCATACACTTATCTTAACATATCCTAAAACTCAGATTCTCATTATTATCATATTTTACCAAAACCCAAACTAAAACTCTCAAGAAAGCTTTTAACTAAAAGGGATAAAGGAATTAATGATGTTTACCTTGTTTGATTCTTGCTTTCCAATTGAAAAGGAAACTGATTTCTCCTTCTCTTTTCTCAAATCTTTCCCAATCTCGGTTCTCTTTCTCTTCTCAAAACCGAAAACACACACACACAAAAGATAAAGTCTCACACTCACAAATTAATCTTGTATATCTTAATAGATGACACCTCAACCTTAAATTAGACATGAGTCATAGGACTCTTACCAAACAAACCTCCAACTTTAAAGAAATAACAATACAACCCTCAAATTGGAAATCCTCTTCAATCAACACTTGTAAACAATTACAAACTTAACCCTCAAGTTAATTTATAATTCACAAAATAATATAACGAAAATTCAGGATGTTACAAAAAGCCTTATGTTTTTCAATCCAACCAGCTCAGTTCTACTCGGTCACCCAAACCGTTCTGATGGGAAACATAACCGTACACCATACATTGGAACCGCCCTCGGCGAGTCACTACTTTGCTATGTCGTGCCATCTTGTACTATTTACTTGCAACCTCTCCGAATACTATACTCGCTTAAATACCACTAGAAAAATCCAAGGCCAACCGCGCCTCCATTTGCTCGCTTCCGTCCCCACGTCGAGACTCACGGTTTTACAACACGTCTACTTACGGTCTCTCATACCTCTTTACTTCCTTAAAAGAAGGAACTTGGCGAAAATTTCCCGCCACTACAACGAGAATCTAAAACCAGGAACAATCACTCACTTAGCCACTTGGCACAAGGCCACCCTTGCACATCCCGACGAACTCACACCTAAGAGTTCCCTCCTCGGGTTATATGTCATTCTAGATCACTTCTTCCAACCGACATACGTCTATGCAGATCATATTCCCTTCCCGAATCACATCGGCTACAGCTCGACAACGTTCTAACCACTTCATCATTTCACACTTAACGTGACTAATAGTAGGAAACCTCCATAATTCCTTATTGGAGTGTTCACCTATCCGAATTGAACTTATCCTGAAGGCTCATCAATTTCTCACTGCTTGCCACAAGCGTCCAGTCATATAACATAACTTCGGTTACCCCCACTCAACTAAGAGAAGTAACCATGATCACACCCTACTGTTCTTAATAGCTTACACTGAACGATCAATTCGTTTGAACGTTTCTCACGAGGCCACCCTTCCAGGGGTTCGCACACTTACTGATGACGATCTACACACACTACTCCACCTTTTCGGTGTTACTTCCAAGCTTACTGCTTCCCTCCTACTCACTTGTCCCGACATACTATCTTCGCCTCCCCACGTTAACGTGGAGCACCGCCCCCCAAACGTTACTTGCCCCTCTCTTTCGATCTTTCCACATGCTGATAACACTTTCTCATTATTACACATAACCAAAAATTCTAACCTGAGGCATCCAAACTAGTTATCTCGAAATGACACCGGTGATCGAAGTCACTACACGCTCCTTGATTTCCAATCGTTACCTTCTCGAACTAATCCTTTCCCACAAAAGGAAATAATTCACTTTCCTTAAAGATTTAACATCTACTACACCACCTCTTAGACTCACTCATCCACATCTTCTTTAATCTTCCAGTGATTCCAAAATATACTTACTTAGCGACTCACACAACCAAAGACACTTGATTTCTCATCTGGGTAACCATCCGCTACCGCTCCGACATTCTATTCCGATAATGGTCGTGTCACAACGCCAACTTACAAACCACATGCTCCAACGACTTGATTAACAAATCGTACACCTCGTCCGAAAACTCCGAAAAGACTTCCATCTGATGCTTCCTCTTTCTAACATCACAACACACACTGGCTGGCACATTTATCTTGGCAATTGATGCCACTACTCATCCGTACATTCTCTACCCCTAACATATTACTGCAGACCAGGTCTCTCATGGTCATTCGTACACAACTCAAACTTATCTTCAAGATCTCCTGCATAAATAACCGAGTCTATCTCGCTACTTTGTCTCTCCCAGCTCTAGCTAAACCACAACTCACGAGTTTCTGATTAACTCTAACATACTCTTTTCTTGCTAGCTCTTTGCAATTCCAAACCATTACATCGACAGGGCACATTCTCTCCCAGATTGACCTAATCGATACACTCACTTCGTTCGTGTTAAATACTTCATCCTTTACGAACCATCCACCTCGCAAGTAAAACGCTTATCTAAAACATCAGTCTTTCACTATCTTAACACCCCTACAAGGTGGTCCTTCAACGTTCAACCTTCTGATTCAAGTCTTCGGCCTCATACACCTTACACAACTGCCGACTTTCACGTCAACACTTGACTTGTTGATACTTCCTTAACCTATTCTTCAACAAGGGTCCCTTACTGAACCTAATCCTTCCCAACATATCATAATCAAATTCACATCCCGTCGTCCTCATTTCAAACTCACTCGTGCAACGTCAATATTGCAAGATCGCTTTAAGACTCTTATTTGACGTCGAGGATATTCCATTCCTACTTCACCACACTACTCATAACGAGTTGCTAATACCAACACCTTGACGACTTCTAGTCCTTCCCCTGAACACAACCATCCCTCGGTAACTGTATTTCCAGTCACCGCACAAGGGTATAGACCCTCATACAACCGACACTAAAGTCCACTTCCGACTCTTCCACTGCTCACCCCTCCTCTTGAACACAAATACCAGAACTACAAACATTCTCCCTGATGTCCAACACCTCTCCACTCTAGGAGTTCTTCCTTAGCTTAAAATGTAGTACTCTACGACCTAGTGAGTTCATAGCCTTCATGCATGACAACGCGATAAGTAAATCATTTCACACTTTTTATCATTTTAAAGAAGCAACACTTGAAACAACTTGGGTACACACGACCCCAACATTCTCATAACTTCAATGCCCTGCACAACGATCTCGAGAATCGTTTGCATGCAACTTTCCGTAAAACTTAATCTTACTCAACCAAAAATATGTTGTTACGATAGGAATATATTGGATGAAAATCTTTTCATACAACAAAATTCTGAAAGGAATTACCAACATGAAGTAAACCAGTCGGCTCTCGCACTCATTTATATGACATCACCATGTCAATACTCATTTTGGTTATAAAAGTTTTGAATTCAAACGTTTTCTTGACTTTTTGCAACAATTTAACTTATCATGAAAATAGTGGAATATTTTGCAAATCGTAAACCTCAAGACTTCATGGTGCGATGTAAATGGATTTGCATTTTTCTTTAGACATACGCTTGCACACGCCGACTCATATCCGATCAAATTTGATATTTACACATTTACTTTACTTATGAAAAATCTCATGTACACATATACGAACTCAATGCATGTAACTCTACTTGCAATTGAAGGCTACTCACTCAAACAAGGTCAATCTCTTTACTCACGCAACTTATCTTTGACACTCTACTTTCGACCAGTGGTCGCCCTCTCGGCCTTGCAACAACTTGCTATACATACATTCAACAGTCCACTTTCTCAACCATTTCATACTATTTTCGTCTTGACCAATTCACCTCACATTCTACCTCTACACGTTTTCACTCCGCCGCTGAAAAGCTCGACTAAAGAGTCAGGGCTCTAATCCTCTACTCGCTCTTGAAATGACACTTTCAAGATCTCGACACTGTCCTTCCTTTACATCCCAACGGATCTACCCCACGATTTCTAGAACTGGGACTCTCCAGAACCAGGAGTCTTACCCAAAACCAATCATTCACCTCTTTCGAATCCACGAAGATCTACTTCTAGACGGCTCGTAACATTCCAACAATATTTCTTCTCTACGATATATACATACATCCCATCATAAATGATCTTTTACGATGCTTCCCAACAATGGGTCTCAATCTACCTCTCAGGGATCTTACTGACATTTTAGATTACTGGAACACAACACACCAGCTAGCTTAAGACTACAACTTCGGAATAATAAGGCAGATTAAGCACATACATGTACCTGTAAGTTCGCAATTACACTGGTCAGGTGTAATCCCAAACTTACCTTACATGACTGTCCTCGGTACCCTATTAGTCATATTTCTATAATAGTGTCCTCCTAACGCATTTCCTGATTCTCAGTTGTGATTTCTACTCCCAAAGTTTAAGTTTAGGCCCGTCCGGTCACCTAAATCCTTTAAACTATGGCTCTGATACCAATTGTAACAACCCAGTCTAAAATGAGACATGCATAGAAATAAATAATAAGCTTTACAATACTGGGTCCCAAAATTCACTACGTCAGTCTCAAAGCATAGGTTGGCGAAAACAACCTGTACACAACTGAGAATAACTACCTACAAAAGTATGAGTGACACTGTCTCTATCTGCATCTGTACTCTATCCTGCTCTTGCTCAATTACTTGAGCCTCCTACTATCTGCTTACCTGAAAAGGTTTAGTTCGGAAAATGCGAGGGTTAGACCATGAGGTCTAGTGAGCTCCCTCCTGACAGTTCTAAAAAAATCGTTTAAAACACTTTACAACTTTCTCATAGCATTTCATAAAATTTTCACATAACTTTTTATAAACACTTTCACATAACTTTTCATAAATACTTTCACATAACTTTTCATAAACACTTTCACGGATAAATCCTCACTCGTAAATAGCACCCTGAAGTCACCCGAAAGTGACAACGAGTCAGTCTCACACTGCCTTACTGGATACTCCTTAAAATCTTTTTTGGAAATGACTGATTCCTTTCAATTGCAAGGTGTGAGTGATGAAGCATTAAGACTAAGGCTTTTCCCTTTTTCACTATGGGATAAGGCAAAGACTTGGCTGAAGTCACACGCACCTCACTCGATAACCACTTGGCAAGAACTTGCTGATAAATTTTTACAAAAATCTTTCCTCCCACGAGGAATGTAAGGTTTCGAAATGATATTATTTTGTTTAGGCAAGAAGAAGATGAGGCTGTTTCGGATGCATGTGAACGATTTAAAGATTTACTTCGAAAGTGCCCACATCACGGCATCCCACATTGCATCCAATTGGAGACCTTTTACAATGGTCTTTCCAATGCAACAAAAATCATCTTAGATGCAACAGCCGGTGGAACATTCACGAGTAAAACCTACAATGAAGGATATCAAATCTTAGAAAAAGTGTCCAACAACAATACCGAGTGGTCCAATCCTAGAGCAACAATACCAAAGACCAACACCATTGACTCCGAAGCACTCAAAACCATGAATGCGCAGCTCGTGGCCTTAACCAAATTAGTTTTGAATCAAAATAGAGGCCAAGTCAATTCCGCAACTCATCTCGCCGAAAACTGCTCCCTCTATGGAGAAGAGCATGTTTTTGATAATTGTCCAGCAAATCCCGAGTCCGTTAATGTTATAGGAACCAACCCGAGGAACAATCCATATTCGCAGACTTATAATCCAGGTTGGAGAAATCACCCGAATTTCTCTTGGGCTGGTAATCCAGGACTCCAACCCCACGGGGCGAGTCATGTCCAGCAAAGACCGCAAAACCCCCTGGATTTCAACAACATCACAGTGGGCAGCACCCACAGAACTTTCACCAAGGACAATCCTCACAATAGTTTCAACCACGAGGAACTCAACCCGCTGAGACTCAACCATCACTTGAATCAATTCTCAAAGGTTTCATGAATCAAACTCAAGCAGCCATTAGGAACATAGAGACCCAAGTAGGACAACTAGCTGTCGAAGTCAAGAATAGACCACCAGAGACGTTACCTAGTGACACCGAACACACTAGGGTGATAGGAAAAGGATCTGAACAAGTCAAGTCCATAACACTTAGGAGTGGAAAGGATCTGAAAGATATCATTTTTGAATCTGATGATCTGCCTCAAATACCCACTGTCCCTAAAACCACAGTGGCCACTCCTCAAGTCACTGTCATTCCCACAGTGAGGACCGATGTCCCTGAGCTTCCCACTTTTGGACCTATACTTTGTACCTACTGTTCCAAAGCCAACACTACAGCAAACTCAAATTGACCCACGAAATGTACCTTTTCCTAAAAAAATGAAGACTAAAAATGTCGATGTTCAATTTAAAAAATTCTTAGACATTTTTAAACAACTTCACATTAACATACCCTTGGTAGAGGCTCTCGAGCAAATGCCAAGCTATGTTAAATTTTTAAAGGATATTTTGAACAAAAAGAGAAAGTTGGGTGAGTTTGAGACTGTGGCTTTGACCAAGGAATGTAGTGCCCTCCTTACTAGCAAGATTCCGCCTAAGTTGAAAGACCCGGGTTGTTTCACCATTCCATGCACAATAGGAGGACAAGAAATAGGTCAAGCACTTTGTGATTTGGGAGCTAGTATCAACTTGATGCCATGTCCATTTTCAATAAGTTAGGTATTGGAGAGGCTAGACCCACAACCGTGACATTACAACTAGCCGATCGGTCCATTGCCTACCCAAAGGGAAAAATAGAAGATGTCTTGGTCCAAGTGGATAAATTTATCTTCCCCGCCGATTTTCTAGTTCTAGATTATGAGGCCGATAAAGATATCCCAATCATCTTAGGGTGTCCGTTTCTTGCAACCGGACGTACTTTGATCGATGTGCACAAAGGGGAACTCACTATGAGAGTCAATGACCAAGAGGTAACTTTCAATGTTTTCAAATCCCTTAAGTACATAGAAACCGAAGACTGTTTTGCTTTGAGTTCGATTAGTGGAACCCACAGTTTTGATTCAGTGACCACAGTGGGGAGTGAGAGTGAGCACTCCGACTCTGAGAATGATGACACTTTTGAGGATGAGTGTAACGCAATAGTGGCAGCCTTTGAACCTCTGGACTTTAAGGACAGAGATGTTCAACCCCCTTCAATAGAACAAGCTCCCGAGTTAGAGCTAAAACCATTGCCGTCCCACTTAAAATATGCTTATCTCGCTAAGGATAATAAACTTCCCGTTATTATCTCTTCCAAACTTAGTGAAAAACAAGAACAACTTCTGATTGATTTGTTAATGAAGCATAAGAAGGCAATTGGTTGGACCATAGCGGACATTCGAGGTATTAGCCCCTCCTTATGTCAACATAAGATTAACTTGGAGAGTGACCACCCTGGAAAAGTCCAACCTCAAAGAAGGTTGAACCCCATCATGAAGGAGGTAGTTAAGAAAGAAGTTTTGAAGTGGTTAGACGCCGGTATTATCTATCCCATTGCTAGTAGTAGTTGGGTGAGCCCCATCCAATGTGTCCCTAAAAAGGGAGGGACGACCGTAGTGAAGAACGAAAAGAACGAGCTCATTCCCACTAGAACTGTCACGGGGTGGAGAATATGCATGGACTATAGACAACTCAATCTAGCCACTAAGAAAGACCATTTTCCCTTACCTTTCATCGACCAAATGCTTGATAGGTTAGCGGGAAAAGAATTCTATTGTTTTCTAGATGGATACTCCGGATACAACCAAATCCATATCGCACCCGAGGACCAAGAAAAGACCACCTTTACTTGTCCCTACAGTACTTTTGCATTCCGGAGGATGCCATTTGGATTATGTAATGCCCCAGCCACTTTCCAACGTTTTATGATGGCCATTTTCACCGACATGATAGAAGACACCATAGAAGTTTTTATGGATGACTTTACTATGATAGGGACATCGTTTGACAACTGCCTGGGAAATTTAGAGAAAAGCCTAGTGAGATGCGAGACCTATGACCTTATTTTGAATTGGGAAAAATGCCATTTTATGGTAGAAGAGGGTATTGTCCTAGGTCATCTTGTCTCAAAAAGAGGGCTGGAAGTTGACAAAGCCAAGCTTGAGGTAGTGGCACAACTTCCCGAACCCACAACGGTGAAAGGTATTCGAAGTTTCTTGGGTCATGAGGGTTTTTATAGTAGGTTCATCAAAGATTTTTCAAAAATAACAAAACCCATATGTAACCTATTGCAACATGAAAAAGAATTTATTTTTACCCAAGAATGCCGAGATGCTTTTGAAACAATCAAGGAAGCCTTAGTTACTGCACCTATAGTGACCACTCCTGACTGGTCACTCCCATTCGAAGTGATGTGTGACGCCAGCGAGTGGGCTGTGGGGGCTGTTCTCGGACAAAGGAAGGACAAAGTTTTTCACCTCATTTATTATGCAAGTAAAACACTGATTGAGGCTCAAATTAATTATACTGTCACTGAAAAAGAATTACTTGCGGTGGTGTTTGCTTTTGATCGTTTCAGGTCGTACTTGATAGGGACGAAGGTCATCATACACACTGATCACACATCGATAAAATATTTAATCAACAAGGCTGATTCCAAGCCACGACTGATTAGATGGGTGTTATTGCTGCAAGAATTCGACCTTGAGATCATTGATAGAAAAGGAACAAGCAATCAGGTAGCTGGCCATTTGTCCAGGCTCGACAAGATAGAGACCACTGCAGATCCCACTCCGGTCAAATAGAATTTTCCCGATGAACAATTGTTATCAACCCAACATCACGAAAATAATGTTCCTTGGTATGCTGACATTGCAAACTTTTTAGCAAGTGGACTTAAGCCCCACGGGATGAGTGGACAACCATTTAAAAAGTTTTTACATGATACACGACAATATGTTTGGGACGACCCTTTCTTATATAAGATAGGGACGGACCAAATATTGAGGCGTTGTGTCCACGGGAGTGAGCAACATCAAATACTCCATGGTTGTCAAACATCCCACTACGGTGGCCACTTTGGTGGAAACCGCACTGCTGCAAAAATCTTGTAAAGTGGGTTCTTTTGGCCCACGGTGTTTAAAGACTCTTACGAATTTGTGAAAAGTTGTGAGCAATGTCAACGCACCGGGAACATTTCGCAAAGAAATGAGATGCCTCTTAATAACATCCTAGAAGTAGAACTTTTTGATGTTTGGGGGATTGATTTCATGGGACCCTTTCCAAATTCAAACAATAATTTTTATATCTTGGTTGCGGTAGACTATGTTTCGAAATGGGTGGAAGCTGTTGCATGCCACTCTAATGATGCCAACACCGTGGTGAAATTTTTACATAAAAATATTTTCACTCGATTTGGAACACCACGGGCATTGATTAGTGACGAAGGCACCCATTTCGTAAACAAAGTCATGAGCTCGGTCCTTGCTAAATATGATATACATCATAGAGTGGCCACCGCATACCACCCGCAAACCAACAGTTTAGCCGAACTTTCAAATCATGAGATCAAAGGTATTTTGGAGAAAGTCGTCAAACCACATCGCAAAGATTGGTCAACCAAACTCGATGATGCTCTTTGGGCCTATCGAACGACCTACAAAACTCCCTTGGGAATGTCTCCATTTAAATTAGTTTTTGGCAAAGCTTGCCATTTACCGATTGAATTGGAGCACAAGGCATTTTGGGCCCTTAAAGAGCTTAACATGAGTGAGGATGCTGCGGGAATTAAGAGATGTTTGCAAATGCATGAACTAGAGGAGTTGCGATATCACTCCTATGAAAACGCAAAGTTGTACAAAGAAAAGACCAAGATGTGGCATGATCGAAGAATCAACCATAGGGAATTCTTTGAAGGCCAACCGGTACTATTGTTCAATTCCCGTCTTAAACTCTTTCCAGGTAAGCTAAAATCACGATGGACGGGACCATACACCATTGTCAAAGTAACTCCCTTTGGAACAGTGGAGTTGAAGTCCCCACAGTCTGGTCAAACGTTTAAAGTCAATGGGCAGAGAGTAAAGCATTTTCTGAGCGAGAGTGCTCACATTCCATCCCACTTTCCACCCCACTATGGTTAAGTAACATCGGGACCACTTGTAAATATTTTATTTCAGTTATTTGTTGCCTTTTTTTTATTACTTTTGGTATTTTTAATTCTGCATGGTAGTTTATTTTGCATATACGTAGGAGAGATTGCAAATTTTTGAAGAAAATCAAGAAAATGCTTCGCAGTGACTTGGTGCAAGTCACTGCGCTTCCCACTGCCGAACTGACGAGAAGATGGTACGGTTTTTGGGGGCCTAATGGCTGACACACATCACCTTTTTCCTTACATGCAAGTCTACTTTTGCTGCCACTTGTCCTATCTCGCCAATTTTCAAGAAAAGCCATCATATCTTCTCTCTCTCTCCAAAAATAACGGTTCCCTCCATTTTCATTACCCAAAAGATAAACCTTTTCAATCCTAAAATTCCAAAAACCACCTTAACTCCTGATATTCAAAAACACATACCCCCTCTCCTTCACCATTTTCCCTCACGAACCAAACCAAAGAGAAAACCCTAGCAATGGCAAGAAGCAAAAGATTGAACACCCACCCAGAGGAGCCCAGTCGTGCGGCGGTCCACCGTAGAACCACCGAAGCCAACCCGCCGGAAACCATCACCGACGACTTGAACGAACCGCCGCCAACCTCCGGCGAACACCCGACAGTACCTGAAATTCCAGATAGCGGGTCATCCAAACAAGAGGGTTTGAAGGCTGCTTCTTCTTCAAAGGTTTCGGATTCCAGTCTGAAGCATTTTGAGGAGGAGGAATCATAAACCGAAGAAGATATTCAGAAGTTGGAAGAAATACTTCTTGCACTTCGGAAAAAGAAGGAAGAGGTCGATAGGAAAAAGAAAGAAGAAGAAGAAAGGTTGGCACGAGAGGAGGCGGAGAGGTTACGAAAAGAGGAGGAAGAGAGAATCCGAAAGGAAGAAGCCGAAAGGTTGGCGAGAGAGGAAGAGGAAAGAAAAAGGATTGAACAAGAGAAAATTCTTGAAGAAGAAAGGAAACGGGCAGAGGAAGAGAAGAAAAAGGTTGAAGAAGAAAGAATGAGAAATGTAGAACAAGAACGAGAAAGACAAGAGGAGGAAAGTCGAAGAAAAGAGGTAGAGGATGCGACACTCAAGAACAAGGAGCAGATTCAGACTGATGAAAACCTCCAAGTCGCAAACACTATTGACTTGGAGGCACTCCAGAAAGCTGCCCACAGTGAGGAAAACCCAATCAAACGCGCATTGAGGAACAAAGGAATGGTCACCAGATCTGTGGTGACCATGTCGAAGAGAACACCAACCAAGAAACAGAGAAAGAAATCGTCTGGGAAAGGTAAGGGTCTCGAACCCTCTTTAAGTTCATCATCTGTTGATTATGATGCTGGGGATGAACAAGTCGAATCTGAAAACCCACATCAGTCCACAGTGGGGACTGAGCATGCCCCCAGTGGGGTGCCCAGACAGTTTTCAATCCCAGAGGCCGCTGCCCACTATGACTGCATTTCCAAGCACAAGTTGAACTTAGAGAGGGGTTTTGACCCCAAATTTGTAGAGGCCACCCCGTTTATCAAAAATAGGGTTTTGCAACAAGATTGGGCGACATTGGCATCTGCCAATCGTCGGGCCAATGCTTCTTTGGTTAGGGAGTTCTATGCCGAGGCCTCTCAAACGAAGGACCCATTTGTGAAAGTCCGGGGTCAGACCATGCATTATCATGCCACTGCTATCAATACAGTCCTTGGAATAAGGGCCCCGACTACATGCGCCTTTGCTCAATTCCTCAAAAAGATGAGCCCATCAGATGAAGACGTTATTTTAAAAGTTTTGGCAATTGAAGGCAAGCCTTGGGACAAATATGGCAGTAGACGGTGCCTACACGCTAGCTCCCTCACCACTGAGGCTGCTGTGTGGTTCCAGTTTCTACGTGCCTCCCTGTCCCCAACGACTCATGACACGACACTATCGATGCACAAGTGTGCTTTGCTGTACTGCATCCTTACAGGTAAACCGATCAACCTGGGAATCGTAATGCACGGTGCCATCTACCAAGCTCGCACCCGAAAGAAGGTAATCCTCCCTCTTCCTTGTCTTATTACTTCGTTGCTAATCAATGCTGGAGTGCCAGCTGCTCAAGAGGACAAGTGGATGGATTCCATGAATAACATTAGCATCCTAACCATCAAGAAGATGGGACGAGCAATCACTACTCCTCCCAATGAACCTACTGACGAACAGCCCACAGTGAGATCCACTAGTACCCCACTCCGACAGTCCACTTCAGGAAGCACAAGCAATCCCATGGCCGCCATTTTGGCCGCTTTGCAGAAACTCACCTATCGTATCGATCTCATGGAAGCTCAGCAGAAGCATATGAACCGAGCCACCGAATCATTCTGGATGTATACAAGGGATAGGGATGCGGTTGTGAACCAAATGTTACAAGGTGCTGATCCCGAGTTGCACGCACAACTCCCTGAATTTCCCGAAGGTATTTGCTCTTCGAATGACAGTGAAGATGGTTTCGAAGAAGACTCTGCCGCAAGCTCACCGCAAGCAACACCGACCCTCTGAATGGTTTGTTGGGACTATGGTCCCCACTTTGATGCTCTCAAATAAATTTCTATTTTCTGTTTGTTTTGGTATTTCGCCTATGGCTAGGCGCTTGACACTTTGCTACTATTTTATTTTGGTTGAATGATGCATGCATTACCTACTGCTAAGTAGGTCTTTTGGGTAGTAACTCACTTCTTGTTTGAATATCTGTTTGATCTCGTTTCCATTTCAAGGTACAACTTTCGGCTTCCGACTTAAAAGGTCCCTTTTGTAAGTACGAATCTCAACTTGTCACGTTGAAATAATATAGGCCATTTTTGCATCCAAACACAACCTTTTTGTACCCCCAAAACACCTCCTTTAAACCCACTTTCCAAGTCACAGTGAGGACACTGAGCAATCTTAAGTTTGAGGTGGGGACTTCCAGAGTGACTTCCAGTCTTTCCACAGTGGGGACACTGTGAGGTCCTAAGTTTGAGGTGGGTAGAATATACCCCCTCCAACAAAAAAAACACAAAAATAGAAAAAATCGAAGTGTCACTACAAAAGATTGATGGTGTGCCTTTTCTGGACCATCAAAGTGCCCACTCCCAGAAAAAGATGGTGTGCCTATTCTGGACCATCAGAATACCCACTCTCACAAAAAAATATCCATACTCAAATAAAGTCTGAAAGTGTACGTACTTACCCATGCAAAACACAAACCACTCACTTCTGGAAATAAAAATCTCAAAGCGAGATTTTCGGCCCATGTTTGAAACTGCTTACTACGAAACCCTTGGGAAAATATTCAAAGCCACAAACCCTTCGAACCCAAGAAAGTCCTATTGACCAAATGTGAACAATGGAAAGATTTCGTCAAGTACAAAAGTGAAGCTTTAATTTTGGAACCGAAAGAAGTATCTGTGCAGGGAGATCAACAGTCATTCAGAGTGAGAAGTCGGTAAGTCCCTGAAAGCTCAAGTGCATTATTTTAATTTTATTTATTTTAATTTTCTTTCTTTTTTATTACTTGGGGACAAGTAATGGTTTAAGTTTGAGGTTGTGATAACTTTATTTTTAGAGTTATTATTTCCTTTTATTTTCATTTTATTTTGTCAAATTTTAGCCATTTCACTTCTCAAAACCCCCATTCTTGGTAACATTCACGAAAATGAGCAAAAAGAGTGAACCATAGTCTTTAATAAATTATTTGGTGGAGTTTGTTGCTTTTTCACGAAAATCTCGCAGTGACTTGCGCATCCCACTCCACTCCCACTATCGAGTAGAAGAAGAAGACAAAAGAAAAGAAACTCTCAGTTGGGATGTAAATGCTCTGGAGAATGGAAGGTTCAATGGCAGAAATATGGGGTTGAGAAGTACAAGCATATCCTCTTGAAGATGGCATCAAGTACACCCATGGTACTTTAAAATTGACTTGGTGAAATGGTGAATGGTCCTTTGGGTAAAAGAACTAAAGACTTGTGGATAATAGTATTGCACCAAGAAGCTGAATCTTAATACTCCTCAGTCATTGTTCTCTAGTTATTACCTATTTTGTGTAAAACCCAACCCTTTCCTGTTAGTATATAAAGGAGGTGTTGGGTGCCATTTAATTCATCTTGCATTTTTTTCATCTACTACATTTAGTGCTAGTGTAAGTCTAGTTGTTAAGCTCTCATTTACTGCAGTAGTTCATTAAATTTATGTATTTCCCATTCCTAGTATTATTGTAGTTTCTCGTAAACAGTGGCAGTGACGTACCTTCGTTCCCCACTGCGGTTTTAATACAAGTCAATTTCAGTTTACTTATGTGTAATTCTTCATCTTTTGTTTTCTTTACTTCGGAAATGTTAGGCTAAACATCCTTTGGGATGTAGGAAAGAGAAGTACCTGGACTTTATTAAAAATGCTTGAGTAATCTTTATACTTGGAATATTTATTGTTTTGGTCATTCACTCTCGATTATTGCCCAATGATGCGAATAAGCTGATCACTTGTAAGGATCTAGAGTCTAGTTCTTAACTCAGAAATGAGTAGAACGTAGTGACACGAGCTTGGATGATGCTAGGGGATTCAAACGAATTCTTATGACACTTGCGAAAGTGAGGTCGGCACAGTGAGCTAATCTCAACCCACTGGAGTAGTAGGCAAGCTAGTTGGTGTATTTAAAAACACTTAGAGTATTTGTCTCTACACATTCCATCGAGACCTGAAAAGGCCCATTTTGAGATTACCATTGACAAAACAATAAATACTAAGAGTATGAGATTTTTGCTTAAGGGTGTGAGTATATTGTAACCGGGCTTTTCTAGCGAAAATACCTACCTCGAGTACAAGGATCACTTTTTAGGATCAGGTATTTAATATAAAATCTAGGGAAAATCTAACCTACATTCTTCCTTTTAAATCTTTAGTAAAATCGTTAAAGTAGCTATTTCACCGAACAAACCAAAATATTGATTCTTCTGTAATTGAAACCTGTAAAAGGAACTCATGAGAACCGTATTGTCTTGATTGCCCAGTCTCTATGGATTCGATTCTGGTATTTTACCAACTATTACTTGCTGTGATGATCATAGTGGACAATGTACACTTGCACTTCCCACTGTGGATAGTTTGCAACCCATTGCGATTAAATCACATATTTCGCACGTATCAGTCAGTAATTTTTATATTCACTAAGGGTGCGTTTGGTACGCAGACAGGATAGAACAGAACAGGACGGGACATGACAAGACAGAACATGACAGAATAACTGTTCAACGTTTGGTAGACAAAACTGGACAGAACAGAACATATAACATTAGAAAAAATACAAATAAATAAAATTTAAAGGATGAACTTGATTTTATTTTGAGGTTATACTGGTAAAACATAAGTCTGTTCCACCTTGTTCCAGCTTGTTCCATGGGGTGGGGGTGGAACAGGCCTGTTCCAGCTTGTTCCACTCTGTTCCTGTCTGTTCCACATAAAAGTTATGCCAAACATGGGACATTGATCTCTGTTATGTCCTGTCCTGTCCTGTCTAGTGTACCAAACGCACCCTAATGGATTAACGTCGGAACTTCACGTAGTCTAAAAAATTATCGTCGTCGGATTTTGGCATATTGTAACGTCCCAAAAACATAACATGCATTAACATAGAACAAGCATTCGAATTACATGAATAAACTTGTCCATAATTCTTCTTTTAACTATACTAAACAAAATTTGACAGCGGAAGTCTCTATTCCACAACCGAGAGCTCAATCTATAGTCATCATAATAAAAAATCTTGGAGTCGCTCTAAGCTCCAAATCCTTCTTGCCATCTCTTAGTTCATACTAGAAGAACCCGTAACACGCTTACCTGAAAATGGTTTTTTTTTTTGAAAAGCGAGGGTTAGACCAAAAGGCCTAGTGAATTCCCTCCATAAATATTTATCATAGTATAAGGTCCTTTCATTGAAAACAGTTCACATTCTTCACATAAGCATCATTCAAGGTTCAACACAGGGTTCAGGGATCGCATAAGCTACCACGATCGGGGCCTAACGGACACCCTCTCGGCTACACCGGAGTCCAAGTGGACCCCCTATTATCCGAGAAGGAAGGAAACAAATTCCAACCCATAAGCTGACCCATATGCCCAAGGAATTATCAAATCCCAAGGTACCCTGGCCCCACTGTGTAAACCGACTCCACATAACATACATATAACGTTTCGAAATCTTATTTAAGAAAACTTTAAGCATCATTTCATTTGTTGAAGAAACAGGCAGTTCATGGAAAGCATGCAAGACATTTATAAAACAGTTCATGCTCGTAAACGAAACCATAATCAGTAAAACATAGTACATCATAAAAAGGGTTGAGAGAACTCACCTTGTTGATACTGAACGCACACTTGTTCTACTCTCGAGTTAACCCAACTTGACACCTAAAAGATCGGCAATTCCTTAATCATTAATGATCATCCAGAACTTACCGGGTACACAGCACTTTTAGGATACCCGTACTTTCCGGACACACACCTTTTACCGGGTACTAAACACCCGATAACCCAACTTATCCGTTAAAAACACACATCCGGTAACTCCCACGATAACTCTACCCGGACACTTACAACCTATCCGGAAACCACTGATACATCAAGAACTTCAAGTATCCGGAAACTATGAACTGGACGAAACTTGTTTTTCTAAAAGCGATTAAAACATGTTTTTCTGCTGAGGGTTTGATTAGGAAATCAACTGGACTCAAACCCAAACCATAAAACACTTAAACATTCCATCTTTAACTACCAAATCGATACCTTATCAACAAAAACCCAAAATACCCAATGAAGAGATGTTTAGGCGAAACTCAACAATCCCTCACGATTTCATCCCCAATTTCTTAGACAAAAGAGAAAAGAAAGCTTGAAATAAACAGAAGAAAATAGATTGGATGATTACCTTTACAAATCTTCTCCTTAACTGAGAAATCACCCACTTTGCTCTTTCATTCTTTCTCCTCTTAGCCGCCAAACCCTCAAGAACCAAAATACTGATTTCTAAAATGGTGCCCTAGGGATTTGGGCTTATTTTATACTTCTAAAAATTTGCTAATAGGTCCCTCAAGTCCAACTTTCAATGCTTAGACTTCGACCACCAAACTTTCACATTCCTCAAGAATTTCGGGTTGTTACAACATTCCTCCCTTAAAAGAATTCCGTCCTCGAAATTTCTCATTGGAGAAGACGCGGGTATCAAGCCCACACCACAACTGACACTTCCCCAAGGGTAATGGCACTTCTGACTCAGTCAACCACCTCATTAAATTCAAAACATGGAACATTGGATGCACTCCCTTCAGTTCTTACGGTACTCTAACTCGTAGGCTACTGTTCCTATTCGATCGGTCTTAACAATAGTAGATTAAATAAGGCTTCTCATGCATCTTTACTTCCTTTAAGGAGGAACTTGGCGGAATCCCCCGCTACAACACGAGATTCATTTACTAAGAAACAATCACTCACTTGACAGCTTGGCACAAGGCCAACCCTGTACATCCCGACAACTCACAACCCCGAGTTCCTTCATCGTAATACAAGAAATCCTAGATTACTCCTCCCAACCAACAATCATCTATGCATATAACATTTCCCTTTCTCGGACCACCTCGACCACAGTTCGTCACCCATCTCTCATATCCTCACCACTTCACCACTCCATACTCATACGTAACTAGGAGCAGGAACCCCCAAACCCATCGTTGAAGTGTTCACCTACTCAAATTAAACTTATTCTGAAACACATCAATTTTCTCGCTGATTGCCACGTTCATTCAGTCATATAAAACATAACTCCGGTTATCCTCACTCCACTGGGAGGAGTAACCCTGGTCACACCATGCTATTCTCACTAGCTTAATCACCGCACGACCAATTCATTCAAACATTTCTCACAAAGTCACTAACATAACTCATTCAGTTGTCTTATCCACTTCTTTCCTGCACAAAATCATACACAATTTCCTTCCTCAATACTCTTTCCAAAAGTTCGCACACTTATCAATGACAATCTACACAACACTGCACCTATCGGCATTACTGTCAAGTTTACTACTCCCGATTTACTTACTTATTCCGACATCCTATCTTCACCTCCCCACGTTAGCATGGAGCATCGCCCACCAACATTACTCGCCCCTCTCTTCCGACAATTCCCAAGCTGAAAATACTTTCTCATTACTATACCTAACCAAACGGTTGCACTAAAATTCTAACTTAAGGCTTTTGAGCAAAATCACCTCGAACTGACACCAGTGTTCGACGTCACTACACATTTTTTAATCTCCAACTTTTACTTTCTAAGACAATTCGTTCACACATAAGCAACAACTCACATTCTTTAAGGATTTCACATCTATTCCACCACATTTTGACTAATACACCCATCATCTTCTTTAAACTTCCAATGATCCCAAAATATGCTTACTTAGCGACTCTTACAACTAAAAACACTTGGTTTCTCCTTTGGGTAACCACCCACCACCACTCCGTCATTCTATCCTGAACATAATCATACCACAACGTCAACTTACACCCTACGTGCTCCATCAGTCTGGTTAACAAATCGTACACCTCAACCGAAACCCCCAAAAAGGCTTCTATCTGATGCTTCCTCTCTCTCTATCATCACATCACTACGACACTAGCTGGCACATTTAGCTTGACCATTACTTTCACTACACATTCGTACACTCTTTGCCCATAACATCACACTGCAGACCAGATTTCTCATGCTCATTCACACAATTCGAACTTGCCTTCATATCCTCCTGTATACATAATCGAGTCTATCTCTCTACTTAGTCCTTTCCCAACTTGTTGAACTATAACTCACGAGTTCTCAATTGGCTCAAACACAACCATTCTAGCTAGCTCTTTACGATCCGAGCCCTTTCATAGACACAGCACATTTTCTTACTGACTGATATAGTCTACACTCACTCCGTTTGTGTTACACACCTTATCCTTCTACGGACCCTCCTCACCTCGTAAATAGAACGCTTATTCAACAACAGTGATCTCTCACTAACTTAGCACCCCCACAAGGTGTTCTATCAACTTTCGCTCTTCTGGTTCAAGCCTTCGGCCTTAACCATCTTGCACGGTTGCCGACTTCAACATCAATAGTCGACCTGTAACTACTTCTAAAACCTTTTCTTTAACATGGGTTCTCTTACGGAACCTAATCCTACCAACATATCATAATCACCCTCAAAATCCGTCGCCCTTAATTCAAGACTTACTCATGTAACATCAATATTACAAGCTCACCTTAAAACTCATATCCCACGCCGTGGACCTTTCATTTCTGCCTCACAACACTACTCATAAAGAGTTGCTAAAACCAACACCTTGATGACTCCTAGTCCTTCCTCCGGACACCATCGTCCTTCGGCAACTGTATTTCCAGTCACCGAACAAGGGTACAGACCCTCATACAACCGATACCAAGGTCCACTACCGATTCTACCACTATTCACCTTTCCTCTTGAACACAAATACTAAAGCTACAACATTCTTTCCTGATTGGTTCGACACTTTTCCACTCTTGAAGTTCTTCCTTAGATTAACATGTAATATCTTACGACCTAGTGAGTTCATAGCCTTCATGCATGACTACGCAGTAAATAAATCATTCCACACATTTTATCATTTTAAATTAACAACATTTGGAAACAACTTGGGTACCCACGACCCTATTACTATTATAACTTATATGCCCTGCACAACGATTCGAGAATCACTTGCATGCATCTTCCCGTGAACCTTAATCTTACTCAATCCGAACGATGTTATTACGACAGTGATATATTGAATAAAAATCTTTTCATACGACACAATTCTGAAAGAAATTATCGACACCAAGTAAACCAGTCGGTTCTCTCACTCATTTATATGATATCAACAGGTTAAAACTCATTTTGATTCTAAAAGTTTTGCTGACAAACGTTTTCTCGACCTTTTTGTAACAATTTAACTTATCATGAAAAGTATGAAATACTTTGCAAATCGTTAAGCTCAAAATTTCATTGTGCAATGTGAATGAAATCAACTTTTCTTTAAACATACGCTTGCACATTCTGACTCATTTTCGATCACAATTGATATTTACACACTTAACTTAAATCGTGAAATTTCATGTTACATATAGGAACGCTATGCATGAAACTCTACTTTGCAATTGAAGGCTACTCACCCTAACAAGGTCAGTCGCTTTACTCATGCAACTTATCCTTGACACTCTACCTTCGACCAATGGTCACCCTCTCGGTCATGCAATAACTTGCTGTACATGTATTCCACATCTCACTTACTCAACCATTTCATACTATTTTTTCTTTAATCGACTATCTCACTTTCTACTTCTACATGCTTTCAATTCACTATAAGTATCTTATTTCATTTATCCTGCTAATGAAAATCTCGACTAAGAAGTCAGGGCTCCATTGATACTTTCAAGGTTTTGACACTGTTCTTTCTTACCATCCCGACTGATCCATCCCATGATTCCTAGAACTAGGACTCTCCCGAAACAGGAGTCTTACTCAAACTCACATTCATCCTCTTCGAATCCACGAAGAGCTACCTCTAGACGACTCATAACATTCTATACAACCCTTCTTCTCTTCGATGTATACATACATCACATCATAAGTGACTTCTCATGAAACTTCCCCAACAAGGGGTCTCAGTCTACCCCTCAGGGATCTTGCTGACATTCTAAAGTACTGGAACACGACAAATTTTTCTATAAAAGGTAATTTAAGCACGCACATGTACCTGTAAGTTCGTAATTACACTAGCCAGGTGTAACCCCAAACTTACCTTACACGCTTGTCCTTGGCACCTTATTCTTAAGCGCATTTATAGTGATCGTTCCTAGAGGCAATCCTATGTCTCGGTTGTGTTCCTCATCTTACAGTTTAAGTTTAGACCCGACTGGTCACCTAAATCCCTTAAACCTGGCTCTGATACCATTTGTAACATCCCAAAAACATAACATGCATTAACATAGAACAAGCTTTCGAATTACATGAATAAACTTGTCCATAATTCTTCTTTTAACATTACTAAACAAAATTTGACAGCGGAAGTCTCTATTCCACAGCCGAGAGCTCTATCTTTAATCATCATAATCAAAAATCTTGGAGTCGCTCTAAGCTCCAAATCCTTCTTGCTATCTCTTAGTTCTTACTAGAAGAACCCGTAAAACGCTTACCTGAAAATGGTTTATTTTTTTTGAAAAGCGAGGGTTAGACCAAAAGGCCTAGTGAATTCCCTCCATAAATATTTATCACAGTATAAAGTCCTTTCATTGAAAACAGTTCACATTCTTCACATAAGCATCATTCAAGGTTCAACACAGGGTTCAAGGATCGCATAAGCTACCACGATCGGGGCCTAACGGACACCCTCTCGGCTACACCGGAGTCCAAGTGGACCCCCTGTTATCCGAGCAGGAAGGAAACAACTTCCAACCCACAAGCTGACCCATATGCCCAAGGAATTATCAAATCCCAAGGTACCCTGGCCCCACTGTGTAAACCGACTCCACATAACATACATATAACGTTTCGAAATCTCTTTTAAGAAAACTTTAAGCATCATTTCATTTGCTGAACAAACAGGCAGTTCTTGGAAATCATGCAAGACATTTATAAAACAGTTCATGCTCGTAAATGAAACCATAATCAGTAAAACATAGTACATCATAAAAAGGGTTGAGAGAACTCACCTTGACGACACTGAACGCACACTTGTTCTACTCTCAAGTTAACCCAACTTGACACCTAAAAGATCGGCAATTCCTTAATCAGTAATGATGATCCAGAACTTACCGGGTACACATCACTTTCCGGATACCCGTACTTTCCGGATACCCGTACTTTCTGGACACACACCCTTTACCAGGTACTAAACACCCGGTAACCCAACTTATCCGGTAAAAACACACATCCGGTAACTCCCACGATAACTCTACCCGGACACTTACAACCTATCCGGAAACCACTGATACATCGAGAACTTCCAGTATCCGGAAACTATGAACTGGACGAAACTTGTTTTTCTAAAAACGATTAAAACAGGTTTTTCTGCTGAGGGTTTGATTAGGAAATCAACTGGACTCAAACCCCAACCATAAAACACTTAAACATTCCATCTTTAACTACCAAATCGATACCTTATCAACAAAAACCCAAAATACCCAATGAAGAGATGTTTAGGCGAAACTCAGCAATCCCTCACGATTTTTCCACAATTTCTTAGACAAAAGAGAAAAGAAAGCTTGAAATAAACAGAAGGAAATAGACTGGATGATTACCTTTACAAATCTTCTCCTTAACTGAGAAATCACCCACTTTGCTCTTTCTTTCTTTCTCCTCTTAGCCGCCAAACCCTCAAGAACCAAAATACTGATTTCTAAAATGGTGCCCTAGGGATTTGGGCTTATTTTATACTTCTCAAAATTTGCTAATAGGTCCCTCAAGTCCAACTTTCAATGCTTAGACTTCGACCACCAAACTTTCACATTGCTCAAGAATTTCGGGTTGTTACAATATGATTAGTCAGATTTGACCTTTGATAAAAGTGGCCAGTGATACTCAATTTTCTAGTAGTGACATATTTTCATGATGAAATATAATGTTGATGCATGAATACTGAAAAATTATTGTATACACGTAAACATACACAAATATTCATGATGAATAATATATATACATATATATATATATCAATAATAAATGTTGTAATGAAAATGTATATTAATGATAAATTTTATATTAATATACTGAATAGTTGTTGTATAAACCTGAACATACATATATAATCATGATGAATATTATAGTGAAAATGTATAACAATATACATATATATATACATATATATATATATATACATATATATATATATAGAGATAGGATCATACGAGAATGATAACGATTTAAAAGAATAAAGGAATAGCTCACAACCATTCATTTTTTAAAACAATTCCAAAATTACTAATTTCCAAAAATTAGACCAAAAGGGTAAATATGTCAAACTATTTTTCAGATTATTTTTGGAATATTTTAAATCCCATAATCACTTTGATTTGATTTCCATACTTGTGGAAGAATAACTACAATTCTTACGTGATTCTCATAATCACTTTCATCATCATCATCACTTTCTTCAATCTTTTCAACCATTTCTTGATGATTATCCAGGTAATACAGTCTCTAATATGTATTAACGATCATTCTTCACAATTTCTGATTTGATTTCCATACTTTTTTACGATTTCTTCTTATGATTTGGGATTTATTTCAATTCTGCTCCTTGTTTTTAGGATCGTAGATTCATTTCACTTACAATAATTTGAGATTTCATTTGTAAACCTGCCGGCGACGAGCACAACCACCATCGGCGACCTTCTTCTCACCTCCGCCGCTTCAGTCTCCGGCGACATCTCTTTTCTCTCTTCTCTCTGCATCGTCTCCGGCGACCTGTGGAACCGCCGCCGCCGCTGCTGCACCTGCTCGTCGCCGCCGCTGCACCTGCTCTAGGCGACATCTTTTTTCTCTCTTCTCTCTGCATCGTCTCCGGCGACCTGTGGAACCGCCGCCACACCTACTTGCCGCCGCCGCTGCAACCGTCGCACCTGATCGCCGCTGCAACCACCGCCGCCACCGCTACTCCTCTTCTCGATTTCCCGTCGCACGACCGCCCTTCGCCGTCGTCTCCGTCAACCGCAGTCGCCTCTCTTGTTCGACCATCGAACGCCGCCACCACCAAACGCCGACGCTATCTTGATTTTAGGTTTATATGTGGTTAATCACAAGTGATTTTAGGTTTGTCTATGGTTAATCACAAGTGATTAGGCTTGGATTATGTGATATTATGGGATTTTAAGTTTCTCTATGGTTAATCACAAGTGATTTTAGGTTTATCTATTGTTAATCACAAGTGATATTATGTGATTTTAGGTTTCTCTATAACATAATTTAGGTTTCTTTATTGTTAATCACAAGTGATATTATGTGATTGTTGTTTTTCTATTTGATTATCACAAGTGATTATCACAATTGTTTTTCTATTTGATTTTAGGTTCATATTGTTGTTTTTCTATTTGAATTTTAGAAAGTCAAAACTATCCTAAATTAATCCGTAACATAAATGACCTTAATACCCTTTTAGTCTGATTTTTGGAAATTATTATTTTTGGAATTGTTTTAAAAAATGAATGGCTGAGAGTTATTCCTTTATTCTTTTAAATAGGTTCTATTCTCGTTTGAACCCACCCATATATATATATATATATATATATATATATATATATATATATATATATATATATATATATATATATCATATTGATGCATAAATACTAAAGAGTTATATGTCACGTGAACATACATTAATATTCATAAAAAATTTGCACATATATACAATTTCAAGTAAAAACAAGTAAAATAAAAAAAGAGAAATTAATTAAAATACCTAAATTTCATAATTGGTTTTGCAGAAAATACCCAAAATCACTTTGGTTTTGCAAAAATATCCATTTTTTCGCAATGGGATCCGCGATCGCGGACCCAACAACTTTCCTGCAATTTGGAGACCATCACACTCAATTGATATAAATTGATTTCAAATTTACACTTTATACCCCTATAATTATTTACTTACTTTACTTTATACCTTTTACTTTCCTAATTTTAATTTTTCACCTTCATCATATTAACACATATAATCGTTTATTAACTAAAATACGTTAAAATACGTTTTAATTTTAACAAATTACACAATTGTAATCGTCTTTTCGATACCTTCGAAATGAGCCCAATATCGAATATTTTTTGATTTAATTATGTTATTATATATCATATATACTACATAAAAATATCTTTAATATTTACAATTCATAACGTTATAGTTAATTATTTAATTTATGGTACATTTCTTACCTTTTCAATTTTTGTTTTACACTCTTATCGCATTAACATAATAATTATATATTAACTAAAATATGTTAAAAAATACGTTTTAACATATCACATTAACATACATAATTACGTTAAAATATGTTAAGGAGTTCGATATATATATATATATATATATATATATATATACTAGTTATTTACCCACTGCAATGTAATGAGACGTATAATCCAAATAATTTGTCAATTTAATCAATTATTAACTAAAATACGTTAAAAAATGCTTTTTAATTTTAACAAGTTACACCATTATAATCGTCTCGTCGATACCTTCGAAATGAGCCCAATATTGAATATTTTTGGATTTAATTATATTATACTTATTTAGTTAGTTTAATTTATACCTATTAGTTTTTTATTTTTCATTTAGTTAATATAAGATTATCATGTTAATGCGATAAGAGTGTAAAACAAAATTGAAAAAAATAAGAGATGTACCATAAATTAAATAATTAACTATAAGGGTATGAATTGTAAATATTAAAAATATTTTTATGTAGTATATATGATATATAATTAAATAATTAAATAAAAAAATATTCAATATTAGGCTCATTTCAAAGGTATCGAAGAGACTATTACAATGGTGTAACTTGGTAAAATTATAACGTATTTTTTAACGTATTTTAGTTAATAAACGATTATATATGTTAATATGATAAATGTGTAAAATTAAAATTGGGAAAATAAAAGGTATAAAATAAAGTAAGTAAATAATTATAGGGGTATAAAGTGTAAATTTGAAATCAATTTATATCAATTGACTGTGCATCGCAGGTGACATGTCTCCAAATCGCGGGTGATGGGTCTCCAAATTGCAGGGAAGTTGTTGGGACCGCGATCGCGGATCCATCGCGGAAAAAATCGGTATTTTTGCAAAACCAAAGAGATTTTGGGTATTTCTGCAAAACCAATTATAAACTTTGGGTATTTGAATTAATTTCCCTAAAAAAATATATCATGATGAATGTCTTATCGAAAATAATAAAAGATTTGTTATTTTTTATACAATTTGTTTAATTAAAATATTATTAATCTTTAAATGATTTAATTTAAAAATTAATTTTTAATTAAAAGTTAAAAGAAAGAAATCAAATAGTTAGAAGATTAAAACTAATTTTATTTTTTCTCTTAATCACCTCTTAATTAATCGATTCATATTTTTGTTTTTGGTTATCAATCTTAATTTTGACCAATAACCCATATTTACTAAATAAGATTTACAATTAAAACCTACATGTATCGTGTTATTTGATTATGATTTTTGGAAACGTTATCATGTTAACGAATGTAACTGTTGGGTTTTGATGCGATTCGTAACCGATAAAACGCAGCGGAAAAATAAATAAGACGGTTACAAAATTTAGAAAACTTTCTAAATACAAAATCCAATCGGATCCAATGATGCATTTAATTAATTAGTAACATACCACACCATAAGGTGTTTAGAATTGTACCTTTTGGAACTGTTGTGGTTGAACGACCGGGCACTAAGAAGCCAACGCAGGTTTCCTCTAACGGTATCCACACACGAACACGCGAAATCCACCGAGTGCTAGCCCAAAAGAATCCCTAATTCTAAATATGTGTATGTGTATGATTCGGATTCAGAGAATCGAATTGGTCGCCAGAAAACAAATGACCTGACATCCTATTTATACTGACAGTAAATATGATTTATGTCTATCTGTAATTATTTGAATTCAAATCATTTGAATTCAAAGAACTTGGTATATTTGACGCGATCATGCAAGTCTCTCTTATCTCCTTCATGCAATCTTTCCCGCATCTTGCGAGAAGGGAACAAAGGAGATCGGAGCAACAAGTAACGCCTAGACGACGTTTTTATTCCTGGGCTGCAGTAAGTAGATCGAGAGGTCGTTTCGCCCCTTGTCCCCGAATATGGGTAATATGTTCTCATACAATGTTGCTCCAATCTGACCTATGGATGAATCTGTCAAGTCAAGGTCAACGTATAGAGCTCGGAAGTGAGAACTAGCTTATAGGAGCGAAGCCACTCGACCAGAGGGAAAAGTTCAAAGTAAGCAAGGTTGTCAGCGAGTAAGGAAAAGAAAAGGTAGGCTTAGAACTAGTATACGCTATGTCGGGTTGCTGTCAGGCTAGCTACAATATAGAAATGACTACTCAATTAGTTTCTAAAACTAGAAATTACATAGATGATACTCGAAAATACTGATTGTGTGACCTTAAAGCGAGTATCAAGAGTTTCTGGAACCTCCGATCCATTATGATTTGAATTCGAATAATTATCTGGATAATTATCTGAATAATTATCTAAATAATTATCTGAATAATTATATTTACTTAAAAGATAATTATTCATATTTACAGATGGAACCCTGTAATTATCATAATTACAATTTACACATATTATTTAATTATTCTATCAAGAATAATTACTTAACTGTCAAACATGACATTAACGGGTTTCTTTCTAATGAAAGCAAATGTGTTCTTTGTGTGCGACCCTTTAGGTTTACATACTCATTGGTAGCATTTCTGTGTGACACGTGTCGTGGCATGTAATAACCTACAATCTTCCACTTGCACACGATACACAGTAACACAAACGGTGGTAAGCGTCTAGCAACACGTCACCGCCCCCAAGGCTATGTAAATGTGCTTATGTCTTCGAGCAATTTTGATTGAATCAATCAATCACATAGTAGAATCATTCATTATCCTTTTGCCTCACGATATTTGTTTTGAACTTAAGGCATAGATCTATCTCATCCTTTATAGTTCAAAGATTATGTTTCTCGATCCCAACATATTTGATTATACAAGTGCCATTAGTCCAACTAATCCACTTGTTCATGCATGTAAATCAAACTATGTCATCGAGGGGCCCATAAATATCTCTTTCATCTTGAGAGGAGCAAATCCCATGCTGCATGTACACGACTAACTACACAATTCGTGTTATACCCAACACAGCCCTTATGACTACCCGGTTAAAGGTAACGTTAGACTATATCAAAGCATAACACTCGTTGTGCATTAGGTCCCAATGCACATCTCAGGTTTGAGGATAAAAGAGTGTTTTACTATCTCAAGACTCACCTTATGACGCCGATCTATGAGGTGATACTGACCGTGGGTCTTGTCCAACGCTTTGTGCACCGACAAACGCATGTGACTCTAGTTGCACCCAGTGCACTTCCAACTTGGACTGTGACCAGACTTCACAATGATCTTGATTTATTACCAGTCCCCTGGTAATAATCGATCAAGGACGGTTCTAAACAGTATGAACATCATATTTTTTTTACGGATGCTTAAACATGCTAATAAAGAACACAGTAATGTTTAATGTATATACTCATACCCAGTATGCCATATCACATTGTAAAACATAACTGTTTAATGTTCCAAAATTTAAAGTTTACTGAAATTCTTAACTAGAAAGATTTAAACCTATGGAACTACCATGAACATCATGATTGTTCTAACAAATAGGATTTATAAGCAAATGTGCATTTAAGCTCTCATAGATTATATTACCTTCATTCTTTATATATCTCTTACTACAACTTTTAGTCATCATGGTTAGTTTGGAAACTAGCATCTGTGTATCCCGAGACACACGGATCTCTTTCCTAACCATTGTGCGGTAAGAACATATATTTAGTTCTTCTTAGATACTTCAGATTGTTCCTTACTGCTATAAAGTGAGCATCACTTGAGTCTGACTAAAATCTACTCGTCATGCTTAAGGCATACGAAATGTCTGATCTCTTAGTATATAAACATGGTGTACATGTTTGAACCAATGGCCGAAGCATGGGAACACCCTTTATTCGGTTCATGTACTATTGACAACCCTCCTTTCTTATAACCCCTTCATCTTGAAGTGTTTTAAGATTGTGTCAATGTATGTACTTTTGGCTTAATCTAATTAAACACTTTGATCTATAACAATAGATCTTTACACCAAGGAATTGCTTCTTAGATCCTTTATCATGAAATACTTCCTCAGTCAGGTTTTTACAGCTTCAAGCACTAGGAAGTCATTTCTGATGATCTAGAATACTATTATGCTTCCACTGACCTTCTTGTATATATACAAGATTTTAGTTACGAGATGATTGTCCAAATCCATAACTGGACTTTTGCAACTTGCAATTTTAGGTTTGATGTTTTAAAGCCTTGTAAACGTCCTCGCTCAAAGTTCTCTTTTGAGGAATGTGGCTTTAATATCAATCTTCATGGCATCTTGCCATTTATCGGTAATCACAAGTAATCCGATCTTCGGATTGTTTTGCATCTCGTTCATTATTTTCAACAACTTGTTGAAGCTCAACATCTTGTTGTTCGTCAGTATCAACCATTGTACCATCTTTGTGGTTCTTGAATTTCTTCAAGATCTACTACGTTTCCCATTTTGATTCTTGTCAGAAAAGCATTTTCTAAGAACTCATTATGGTGCGCAACAAAACTTTTGTTCTCGCTGGATTTTGTATAAATGATATCCAATTGGATATTTTATAAAGATGTACATTTTAGACCTTTTCCTTAAGCTTCCCAGAAGCTTATGCTTATCTCAAGCATTATTACCCCATATTCTCATATATGGCAACTTTGGGATCTTCCCAATTCATATTTTGAGAATAGGTGTTATAGGTTCTTGTTGGTTGATGCATAATTTAGTATTGGGTAGTTGTTTCTAGGAAACATCCTTAGAAAACTCTTTTAGGCAGATTCGTGAGACTCATCTTAGAGTGAATCATGTTCAACATGATTCTATTTCTCCTTCTGACACACCATTAAGATGTGGTGTTCCAGAAGTTATTTGGGATACTATCCCGATCTCTAGGACGATCTCTTGGCTTAGATATTCATAACTTCAATCTGGCTGAAGCATCCTTATCCTTGCCAAGTATATTCACTACTTGTTTTGAAACTCTTTGAAAAATCAAAGCTTTCACATTTCCTCTCTTTTGGTAAATATACCCATATCTACTAGGCTTAGTAGAATGTTACGAAATAGTGATGACCGTGTCTTGTGACTGAACTTTAAGGCTCACATACATCAGTATGGATAACTCCTATTAGTTCTGGTGACCCCTAAGGGGTTTCCTTCAAAACATTCTTTGTCATCTTGACTAATAGAAACACACATTTATCATGTGAATCATCACATGATTCCATCCCTCCGTCCGTCTGGAGTTTGGTTATGTGTTTAAGTGTCACAAATAGGTCTGATTTAAGCCCCGCTTAATTCAATATGTTGATTTATAATTACAACTATTAATTTCAGAAAAACATTTATTGAGATAAAATCTATTTCTTGAAAACACAAATTCGGTTTATTGTAATTTGAGAAATGAAACTAAAATCCTAGTAATACTAGGTACATCAATACACTTGCTAAGCGTTAATGTAAAACCATTAAAAGTTCATATCATATGTCCTTTTGAGCAACCTTAGCTAACTTAGTTCCATCCGGCCTGGTTTCATCTTCTTTTCACTTCTTACTTTCTGAAAAGTAGTATTAATATGAGTATCATACTCAATACTTATTACCCAGTCAGAAGTGAACAAATAAATGGTAAACATACTTGAAGTTCCGGCTTCATTAGCCTTCTTCTTTCTCATTTCTGCCAATAGGGCAGGACAGTTTCTCTTCCAGTGCCCCTTCTGGTTGCAATTGAAGCAAACTGCATCTTCAGGAATCTTTCCTTTGCCCATTATCTTGTTGAAGCTTCCAACGTTTACTTTACCCTTGGTAACTACCTTATTCTTCTTGATTATCCCACTTTTAGGCTTGATCATCAAGACCTGTTTTGGTTCGGACAAATCCAACTTGGATTCCATATTTCTCTCTGTAGTTTTAAGAATGTCGTGAAGCTCTGTGAGAGTTTTTCTCCAAACCATTCATATTATAGTTCAGAACGAACTGATCATATGAATTTGATAAAGAATTAAGAACCATATCGATTCCTCATTCTTGATCTAGTAGGTATCCAAGACGGGTTAATCGGTCAATGTACCCTTTCATTTTCAAAACGTGGGTACTAACAGATGAACTCTAAGTCATCACACAGGCATGCAATGCCCTGACTGTATCAAATCTCTCTTGCCTTGCCTGTAAGTGAAACATAGATTTCAAAGAGGATATCATATCCCATGCAGGCATGTCTTCATGTTCCCTTAGAAGCTCGGGAGTCATGGATGCAAGCATCAAACATCTAACATCCAGTGAGTCATTGAGATTCTTATCATAAGCAGCTCTATCCTCAGCTGAAGCATTTATGGCAGGAGCGTTTGGAAGGGATTTTTCTAGAACGTACAACTTCTTTTCGTGTTTAAGGACAATCCTCAAGAAACGAAACCAATCGACGAAGTTCGTACCGTTTAGTTTATCCTTATAAAGGATTGATCGTAACGTAAATAAATCGGTTGTGTTTGTAATTTGGTTGGAAGTGTTAGCAGACATCTACAAAATAATTTTAGTAACTTTAATATCTCAAATAAATGAATTAACCTTTCAAAATCATTTGATTTGAGCTAAGATCCATATTTCACCTACTTCCATAAATGGTTAATGCACTGTCTATGGAATTAGGCTATTTAGGTAGGCATCGTCCAATTATGTTCAACATAACTCTTAGATGTCGTGGGATTCTATTCAACATATCATATATTGAATTTGGCATGTTTAATCCCACTTCAACGCCTTGAAAATACTCATAGATGGCTAGGCACTTTCTATGATATTTCCAAGCAAACTAACCATACTAAGGTATCATGATCCCGCCTAAAATCTCAACTTAGGGTTTATTGGGATCAGTCGTCCAAAATACGACTATTTAAGTGAATGGCTAGGCGACTTTCCACTTAAATCTCGTTATCTTGGCACCTTGTCTTACACTACAATCATCCGATATGATTGGCTAGGCACTTACCACACCGGAATCCTGTAAGCTCGACAAGTACCTTAAATGGGTGGCGTTTAGTTTACATTTTGCAAAAGGTTTAATTTTAGAAAACATTCTAATTCCTCTTAAAACGTCTTGATTTTAAAACTTCGTTCTTAAAACCTTGTTTTAAAATTTCATTCAATTAAATCGGTTGATTTTGATAAACATATCAATTTTAAAATATCATTTTATTTACCGATTTAAAACATATTTTGCGTTTGATTTTCTTTTAAAACCGTTTGCAACTATTATAACAATAATAAAGCAATAAAATAAATAAAATGCAAACACAAAATAAACAACCACAACAAATAGATAATATACGGTTTTGCCCCTAATGTGGTGTTGTGAGCCAACACAACAACCACGGTCTTTCTAAGGACGTCTTCAAGCTCCCACTGGCCTCGCCATCTTGGTGAACTCCTGGGACTCCGTCTCGACTTCTTGAATCTCCTTCTCCGGGTTTGATTTACAATTTAAAATAGAAATACAACATGCCCTATTCTATTTTACAATTTAACCTATCTAGGAAATTAAAATTAAAAATTACATCCCATGCAATTAATACATTTTAATTTTCCAAGCATAAAAATAAATCAACCACGGGTTTTTTGGGGCAAACCATATATTATCTAACAATTATTTTAAACATAAAATAAAACAATCGGCCGGAACTAATTAACATAATTAATAGCCGATTAATGGAACAAATTATTATATGACAAATTAAAATTTAAAATCGACCATTTTAAACGTGGGTTACTAACCCATACGATAATTTTAAACATAAAATTAATGTTATTGGCTAATTGTATAAACATATATGATATGCATTGATTATTCAATGCATAAAGTGCCTTTTTATTCTAATTTTAGATAAATTATTTTGCTTTATCCCAAACTTTGAGTCATTTTATTATCTTATTTTTATCTTTCTTAATCATGGAGCTAAGTAAATGATTTTACTTGTTTTTACAAAATAAAGTGGCTAACTTGTTCTTAAAACAGGCTGTTGTTGCCTCTTGATGCTGCAACATTGATGCCTAGACGATTGGAACAAGTTCGATGACACGGATCGTAATTTTTGGAGAAGATCAACTCAATTCTAACTAGATAATTAGTCTTAAAAACTGATTCAATTGGGTTGTAATGAAACAAGTACTATGTAGTTTCCTTTTGTCTAAGGTTAGTACATACAATGTACTTTCATGGTACACAAAATTGATCCATTTTGATATTTACATTTGTGCCACACCTCCTTGCTTAAATAGAGGTGCATGGCATTAGTTGCAGGGATCGATTCCATCCGTTTAGAACTGGTGTGAAAACCTCTTTAAGTTTTATGCAAGTATTCTTAAGTTCTTCATCTTCTTCTTAATATAGTTCTTATGCATGAGTTGCTGCAGCATTGCTGCACTTCTTTCTTGCTTTTAATTATTGCATCTTACTTTCTTGTTATTTACTTTTACGTCATTTACATTATGTCTTTAATTTCAGTCATTTACATTTATTGCAATTTAATTTCAAGTATGAGTAGCTAAGTTTTATAGCGTGGGTGTGAGATAAAAGGGTGAAGTTTTAAATATCAAGAAAGGTGGGCATCGTTTCTCAATAATGATGTTCACCATTTCATGTTAAGTTTTATAAAGATCCAGTTACTTCATGACGTTTTGATCACTTTGAAAGTGTTAAAGTGCCATGACATCAGGAATGAGCCATTGATATGCACGTCAATCCGAATGACAAAGGAAGTAAGACTTGGAAGAGCTACTGACAAAGGAATTTGTCATCTCTGTCTTTTCTAGGTTGATTTTGCCCGATAAGTTGGTCATCATCATGATGGTAACAGTGTAGAGTGCGTACAGGAATGGACCACTTAAAACACGTCAACTTAACAGATATGGGATCAACTTGGAAGAGTGATTTTTAACAAAGTAATTTGTTTACCCATATACTTGAAAGGCATCATTTGCTATTGATAGTCCTGATACAACACTAGGAATGGGTTTATTGAAAGCTAGATCAGTAGTATAATGTTGAAGATCCGGAAGGGCATCCTGAAAAGTAGATGGTGAACTTAAGTGTTGAGAGACCAATGTTGTAGCATTGCCACAGCATTAGTCTGTTGGAATTTATATTTAGACTTCACCCCAACATCTTACACCCTTGCTTTCTTTATTATTTGTTCAATATAATCTGCGATAAATCCAACCAAAATATTGTCTTCGACTTGATCCTTGGAAATCATTTCTTTTATTAAACTTTTATTACGCTTTTACTCCAATCTCTGTGGGACGATATCTGGTATTTTACCACTTTATTACTTGAAAGACGATATTAGATCTCATAGTATACTTGTTGTGAGGTTTAATTATGTAATAACCCAAATTCTAGCAAGTTGTAAAGTTTGGTGCCCAAAAGCTGAAAGATGGAAGTTTGAAGTAGGGACTAAAGTGCAAATGATGAAACATATAAGTTTGGACCAATTCCCTAGGGTTGGCTCATTTCACTATTTCCCTGGGTGTCGTTTGCGGCTGAAGAAAAGAAAAGAGAGCAGGCTTCGTTCAAGCAAATCGGAAAGAGAAGCTCTATTTATTTGGTAAGCATTCATCCTCTCAGTGTTAATTCTTGGCCAGTGTTTATTTAGATGAGTTATTGTTCTATAGGATTCCTCATTTAGCTGTAATAGAGTACTGTGGAGAGTTTTAGTGCACGAATGAGACTGTAATCTAATGAAAGCAATGGAATAGAAATTTTGTTGTTTAAGGAGTTGTAATAGAACAATTGGGGTAAGAATGCTGTGTTAAATTCTCAACTTACTGAACTCCGTAGGAAGAAATCGAGTAATGAAGCGTTTAAGGTTCGTCCCTGTTCGTTAGACCGGGAGTCGGGGTTACCGGGACTTCGGGTACCGGGAGTCGGGTACCGGGAGTCGGGTACCGGGACTTCGGGGTACCGGGTGTCGCGTACCGGGAGTCAGGGTACCGGGACTTCGGGGTACCGGTAGTTCGAGGCACCGGGAGTCGAAGCATGCTGGGATCGTCGGTTTGGGCTTCGTCAGTCAGGCCCGTAGTGTCTAGCTATTGGGCTGAAGTGTTTAGAGTTTAGCTGAAGTCTCGTGGACTTAGTTAAGGATAAAGAATTCCATTACGTAATAGATGGACCTAAGTGAGTTATTTGAGACCGAATTAGGAGGAGGACATAGGATCTGAATTGGAGATGTGCCTAATTGATCTATAATTATGCATTAGGTGAACGGACGAAGCGAGACACAAGGTTAGAAAGGAAATTGCTATCAGGTGAGTTCCCTAAACCCTTTTTTACGACGTGAAGTGATAAATGTTTCTTTTACTGAGTATGGTTTATCGAGCATGAAAAGTATGAATTGATTTGCATGATTTTCACGAATGATCTTATCTTAAACGAAAGAGGTGTTTAGCATGACATTATGAAAGATATGATTTATGAAAAGTATATTTTACATGTTTGCATGAACATATGTGTACACTATGTGGAGTCGGTCTGCACTGTGGGATCTAAGAGAGGTTCTCGGGGTCTTAGGACTCTTGGTTATGTATGATAGACCGGTAGGATGGAATTTGTTTTCATCCTATTCGGTAGAGGGGGATCCGCGGGGATTCCAAGTGGCGAGAAGGGAGTCTGTTGGGGCCCTGATCGCAATATGTTATGTGATCCACAACACAGTGCAGCACCATGTTTGATGATATGTTACAGATTATTTTTAAGTCTTTCAAATGTTTTCCAACTGTATAAATATGTTGTTTTTTGAGGGAATTCACTAGACCTTTTGGTCTAACCCTCGCTTTCAAAACTAAACCATTTTCAGGTAAGCGCGTAACAGGTTCTTCCAATAAGAACTAGGAAAGGAGACAAAAGAGGCATGGAGCTTAGGGAGACTCCAGTTTTGGTTATGGTAGTTCAGATAGTGCTCGGCTGTGGAATGTAGAGACTTCCGCTGTCAATTTTGCCAAGTTTAGCTCATTGAAGTTTAAAAAGACAAGTTTATTTATGTAATCCGAATACCTATGTTATGTTATCGCATGATTATGAAGTTGGGACGTTACAAATGGTATCAGAGCCTTAGTTTAAGAGATTTAGGTGACCAATAGGGCCTAAACTTAAACTGTAAGATGAGAAACACAGCCGAGACATAGGATTGCCTCTAGGAACGATCACTATAGATGCGTTAGGAAATAAGGTGCCAAGGACAAACATGTAAGGTAAGTTTGGGACTACACCTGGCCAGTGTAATTACGAACTTACATGTACATGTGCGTGCTTAAACTTACCTTATATAGCAAGATTACTGTGTCATGTTTAGCAAAAGTTAATTATTGTCTTCTTTCAGCGTTAGTGAAATGGCTGGAAGAACCCTGAGGAGTAGGTCGGCACCTGCTGTGCCAAGGAATCAAGATGACGAGGTACTAGAGAACGGACCGGTGGAGCCGGCAAGGGCGACTGTTACCCGCGGAAGGGGAAGAGGTAGGGGTCGTGGAAGGGGTCGGGGAAGAACACCCCGCCGGGCCGCCACCCAAGAGGCCGGGGATGGGGGAGACCCGAACCTGAGAACGACTCGTGCAACTAGAAGGACGAGGAGTGTAGAAGCCCCCGTTCATCAAGAAGACTCTCTTCAGGAGAGTTCAGCTTCGGCAAGGAGGGTAACACAGACAAGGGGACGGGGTCGAGGCCGCGGATCTACTTTCATCACTCGAGAGAACCTAGCTGCTGAACTGGGTAAAATTCAGGAGACTCTGCAAGCTCTCCTGACCAAACAGAATGAGTCAGCCTCAGGAAGTAAAGAAGCAAGTGGGAACAAGGAGAGTGTAGAATTGTCAAGCCCAGTAGAGACTGGTAATGGGAGTCACTCTGTTGGGAACTGAAGATTTGCTAAGTATGGATAGTGCTGCCAGAACAACATTAGTACTGCCAGAACAAAGTTACTACTGCAAGACAAAGTTAATACTGCTGGAACTCTGTTAGTACTGCTGATGCATTAATGCTGCTGGAACTCTGTTAGTACTGCTGATGCATTAATGCTGCTGGAACTCTGTTAGTACTGCTGATGCATTAATGCTGCTGGAACTCTATTAGTACTGCTGATGCATTAATGCTGCTGGAACAAGGTTAGTACTGCTAATCAAGTTAATGCTGCTGGAACAAGGTTAGTACTGCTAATCAAGTTAATGCTGCTGGAATAAGTTAATGCTGCTGAAAAGAGTTAATGCTGCTAGATCAAGTTAATACTGCTGGAATGAATTAGTGCTGCTGGAGAATATTAGTACTGCTCATGCTGAATGAAGTTAATACTGCTTGTGATCAGAACATGGAATGCGAGATTGAAGGAGATAAAGATGGATTGATTGAAGATATACTTAAAAGAATATTCTGAAGATCAATCTTATTTTGATAGTTATCTTGTAATTATTCAGTATATATATTTGTTGATAGATAGCTATTAACAAGAAGAGAAAATAATACGTGTGTGAAAAAGAATTCGATTGTGTTTTAGAGAGAATTAACCTCAAGGTTTAAGAACCCTATTTCTAGAGAAGTAGAAGTCGTCTTGTTGAGCCTGTTCAACAAGATTGAGGTTTGGTTGTAATCTTGTGAGTCGATTTAGTGAATACACAAAGTGGTGAATTTTCTGTTACATTGTTCTTGATTGTGAGAATTAAAGTTCTTTTCCGCAGATTCTTTAATTCTGAATTCTAAGTGTTTATTGTCTTGTTAAGATTCGATCCTGACACACTCAAAGGAAGTTTCTCTAGTGGTGAATGAGTTAGCAGCTAAAGGGTGCAGTTACAAGGCCTTTGCCTCATGCAAGCCCCCTACTTTCAAGGGTGAGTGTGATCCGGTTATGGCAATGAAATGGGTGAAAGAGATGGAGCTGGTGTTCGATACGTGTAAGTGTGCTGATGGGGATAGGGTGATGTATGCCTTATCAATGTTGAAATCTGAGGCCGTTTATTGGTGGGATGCAGAGACTGGGGGAAAGGGATCGGCAGTGGCAAGGGGAATGTTATGGGAAGCTTTTTTAGACAGGTTCAAAGCTCAGTTCTGCCCGCTCGCGGAAGTAAAATGATTGGAGGAAGAGTTCTTGGGGTTGGATCAAGGGGGTATGACAGTGCGAGAATATACTACAAAGTTCATCGAGAAATCTCGTTTCGCAGACCTTTATGTGCCAACAGAAGAACGTCGAGTGGAACGTTTCATTCACGGATTGAAGGGCAGCATCCGAGAACTAGTTCTGACAAGGAACCCCACTACTTTTCAAACGGCCATTAATGCGGCCGAGATGATCGAAAAGGAAAAGGATCGTCAGACGACTGAGAAGGGAGGTGATAAACGTAAATGGGATGGGCCGGGTAATGATTCCAGAAAGGGGAAAGTGTTCCGACCAGAAAACCGTGCTAGTAAGGGTCCAACCAGCAGACCGTGTAGTAAGTGTAGCAGGGTACACCGGGGAGAGTGCATGGCAGGTTCAAACTCATGCTACCGGTGTGGGGTGCCCGGTCATATGTCAAAGGATTGTCCCAAGGGAAAGACATGTCATCAGTGTGGGGCGATGGGTCACGTACGGCACGACTGTCCGCAGTTGAAGAGGGACGGGTCAGCTCAGTACGGGAGCCGTCAAGGGGGAAGAAGTAGCGATAAGGAGGCAGAACCGGCGCGCCCAAAGGGACGTGCGTTCTGCATGACCGCTGAAGAGGCGGAGGATGTACCGGATGTTGTTGCAGGTATGTTTCTGGTGAACTCTCTATGTGCTAAAGTGTTGTTTGATTCGGGAGCAAATCGCTCTTTTGTATCACATGTGTTTATGAAATGTTTGGGGGTAAGGCCTAGACGCTTGGAGAGGGCACTAGAGGTGGAAACCGCCAATGATAGTCTGGTGTACGTTAAGGAGGTGGTAGAGGGTTGTGTTATAGAGATAGAAGGGAGGTTAGTGCCTATAAAATTATATCCCATGGAAATGGGAGAGTTCGATGTGGTGTTGGGTATGGACTGGTTAGCCGCGAATGATGCGAATATCGTTTGCAATAAAAAGCTGATCAGGGTTCGATTACCTGATGGAGATACCGTAGTGATCTATGGGAATCGCCGTAATAGAACCACTAGTCTTATCTCCATGATTAGGGCTACTAAGTGTTTGAGGAAGGGGTGTCAAGGGTTCTTGGCGTACGTGTTGGACGTCAAGAAAGAGAAGCGTGTGATGGGTGATGTGCGGGTGGTAAATGAGTATCCGGAAGTATTTCCGAACGACTTGACAAGTCTACCTCCGGATCGTCAGATCGAGTTCAGAATCGATTTGATGCCCGGAGCTGCACCGATTGCCCGCGCACCTTATAGATTGGCACCATCCGAAATGAAAGAAATGATGACCCAGTTGCAAGAACTGTTAGACAAGGGATTCGTCCGACCAAGTACATCACCATGGGGAGCACCTGTGCTCTTCGTGAAGAAGAAGGACGGTACTATGCGGATGTGTGTTGATTACCGAGAACTCAACAAGGTCACGATCAAGAACAAGTACCCGATACCTAGGATTGACAACCTGTTCGATCAGTTGCAGGGAGCCAGTTACTTCTCCAAGATTGATCTGAGGTCAGGGTATCACCAACTCAAGGTGAGGGAGGAGGATGTGCCGAAGACTGCGTTTCGGACCAGGTATGGACACTACGAATTCTTGGTGATGCCGTTCGGGTAAACCAATGCCCCGACAGCATTCATGGATTTGATGAATAGGGTATGCCAACCCTATTTAGATCAGTTCGTGATAGTATTCATAGATGATATCCTGATATTCTCAAGGTCGGAAGCGGAGCACGCTAGCCACCTTCGTACAATCCTCGAGCTATTAAAGCGAGAGAAGTTGTATGCAAAGTTTTCCAAGTGCGAGTTTTGGTTGAGGGAAGTGCAATTCCTCGGGCACGTGGTGTCTGAGAAGGGGATCATGGTCGATCCGGCTAAGATCGAAGCCATCCGAGATTGGGAGCAACCGAAGAATCCGTCGGAAGTTCGGAGTTTCCTCGGACTGGCGGGGTACTACCGGAAGTTCATCAAAGACTTCTCGCTTATTGCCACGCCACTGACCTCTTTGACGAAGAAGAATGTCAAGTTCAGCTGGTTAGAGGATCAAGAAGAAGCATTTCAGAAATTAAAGGATATGTTGAGTAGCGCTCCAGTTTTGTCGTTACCGGACGGCTCCGACGATTTCGTGGTTTTTAGTGACGCATCAAAGCTCGGCTTGGGCTGCGTACTCATGCAGCGTGGGAAGGTGATCGCGTATGCCTCGTGGCAGCTAAAGGATCACGAGGTTCGATACCCCACTCACGATTTAGAACTGGCAGCAGTGGTTTTCGCCTTGAAAATCTGGCGGCATTATCTGTACGGAACAAAGTGCCAAATCTTTACGGACCACAAGAGTTTATGTCATCTCTTCGATCAAAAGGAGTTGAATATGCGCCAAAGAAGGTGGATCGAATTATTGACCGACTACGACTGTAAGATCGAATATCATCCGGGGAAGGCAAACGTGGTGGCGGACGCTTTGAGCCGTAAGGAACGAAGTGAAAACCCTAGGACATTGGCCATGAGGGCCGAGGTCACATTCAACCTGTTAGCTGAAATAAAGAAATGTCAGGTTGAAGCGCTCGAAACTGAAAATCTTAAGAAGGAGAGAATGGTAGGGCAAGCGTCCATTTTAGTGGAAGACAGTCGAGGGGTGAGGTGTCTGAATGGGAGAATCTGGATTCCGAAACTCGGAGGGCTCCGAAAGCTGATTCTCGAAGAAGCTCATAAATCGAAGTACACGATTCACCCCGGAACTAACAAGATGTACGGAGATCTACGTCAAGACTATTGGTGGCCGGGAATGAAGAAGGACATAGCTCATTTTGTAGAAACCTGTATGACGTGTTCGCGTGTAAAGATCGAACATCAAAGACCGTACGGGAAACTTCAGCCTTTAGAGATACCTATGTGGAAGTGGGATCAAATTACGATGGACTTCGTAACCCATTTGCCTAAGACTCCAAAGGGTTATGACGCCATATGGGTGATTGTGGACCGCCTCACGAAGTCGGCACACTTTTTACCAATTCGCGAGTCCTACTCGATGGAGCAGTTAGCCAAGTTGTATATTAATGAGATTGTAACCCGGCATGGGGTGCCTTCGGCGATAGTATCTGACCGAGATAGCAGATTTACCTCTACGTTTTGGAGGAGTTTCCAAAGAGAAATGGGATCGCAGATAAAGATGAGTACTGCATATCATCCTCAGACCGATGGTCAGAGTGAGAGAACAATCCAGACATTAGAAGATATGTTGAGAGCGTGCGTTTTGGATTTCCAAGGCTCATGGGAAAAGCATCTACCATTGATCGAGTTTGCTTATAATAATAGCTATCACTCGAGCATCAAGGCAACGCCGTTTGAAGCACTCTATGGTAGGAAATGTCGGACACCTCTGTGCTGGAATGAGGTGGGGGAGAGACAGTTGACTGGACCGGAAATCGTCCAGTTGACTTCCGACAAGATTGACCTGGTGCGAGAGAGATTGAAAGTCGCTCGCGACCGTCAGAAGAGTTACGCGGATAAGAGACAAAAAGACATAGAGTTTCAGGTCAGGGATTTTGTTTTGCTTAAGGTGTCCCCGTGGAAGGGAGTTGTACGGTTTGGGAAACGAGGGAAACTAAGCCCACGTTACATCGGACCGTTCGAGATTACAGAGCGAATTGGGGAAGTGGCGTATAGGCTGGATTTACCGGAAGAACTTCAAGGCATTCATAATGCGTTTCATGTGTCGAATCTCAGGAAATGTTTAGCCGATGTGACCAAAGCGGTGCCGTTAAGCGACATTAAGGTGGATGAGAAACTGAGTTTCGTGGAGGAACCAGAAGCCATTACTGACGTTAAGGTAAGGAAGTCACGGAACGGGGAGACTAAATTGGTAAAGGTACAATGGCAGCATCACAAGGGCCCCGAGGCAACGTGGGAATTAGAATCGGTTATGAAGGCGAGGTACCCGCATCTTTTCCAATGAGGAATTCCGGGGACGGAATTCTTTTAAGGAGGGAGTGTTGTAATAACCCAAATTCTAGCAAGTTGTAAAGTTTGGTGCCCAAAAGCTGAAAGATGGAAGTTTGAAGTAGGGACTAAAGTGCAAATGATGAAACATATAAGTTTGGACCAATTCGCTAGGGTTGGCTCATTTCACTATTTCCCTGGGTGTCGTTTGCGGCTGAAGAAAAGAAAAAAGAGCAGGCTTCGTTCAAGCAAATCGGGAAGAGAAGCTCTATTTATTTGGTAAGCATTCATCCTCTCAGTGTTAATTCTTGGCCAGTGTTTATTTAGATGAGTTATTGTTCTATAGGATTCCTCATTTAGCTGTAATAGAGTACTGTGGAGAGTTTTAGTGCACGAATGAGACTGTAATCTAATGAAAGCAATGGAATAGAAATTTTGTTGTTTAAGGAGTTGTAATAGAACAACTGGGGTAAGAATGCTGTGTTAAATTCTCAACTTACTGAACTCCGTAGGAAGAAATCGAGTAATGAAGCGTTTAAGGTTCGTCCCTGTTCGTTAGACCGGGAGTCGGGGTTACCGGGACTTCGGGTACCGGGAGTCGGGGTACCGGGACTTCGGGGTACCGGGAGTCGGGTACCGGGAGTCGGGGTACCGGGACTTCGGAGTACCGGTAGTTCGGGGCACCGGGAGTCGAAGCATGCTGGGATCGTCGGTTTGGGCTTCGTCAGTCAGGCCCGTAGTGTCTAGATATTGGGCCGAAGTGTTTAGAATTTAGCTGAAGTCTCGTGGACTTAGTAAAGGATAAAGAATTCCAATACGTAATAGATGGACCTAAGTGAGTTATTTGAGACCGAATTAGGAGGAGGACATAGGATCTGAATTGGAGATGTGCCTAATTGATCTATAATTATGCATTAGGTGAACGGACGAAGCGAGACACAAGGTTAGAAATGAAATTGCTATCAGGTGAGTTCCCTAAACCCTTTTTTACGACGTGAAGTGATAAATGTTTCTTTTACTGAGTATGGTTTATCGAGCATGAAAAGTATGAATTGATTTGCATGATTTTCATGAATGATCTTATCTTAAACGAAAGAGGTGTTTAGCATGACATTATGAAAGATATGATTTATGAAAAGTATATTTTACATGTTTGCATGAACATATGTGTACACTATGTGGAGTCGGTCTACACTGTGGTATCTAAGAGAGGTTCTCGGGGTCTTAGGACTCTTGGTTATGTATGATAGACCGGTAGGATGGAATTTGTTTTCATCCTATTCGGTAGAGGGGGATCCGCGGGGATTCCAAGTGGCGAGAAGGGAGTCTGCTGGGGCCCTGATCGCAATATGTTATGTGATCCACAAAACAGTGCAGCACCATGTTTGATGATATGTTACAGATTATTTTTAAGTCTTTCAAATGTTTTCCAACTGTATAAATATGTTGTTTTTGGAGGGAATTCACTAGACCTTTTGGTCTAACCCTCGCTTTCAAAACTAAACCATTTTCAGGTAAGCGCGTAACAGGTTCTTCCAATAAGAACTAGGAAAGGAGACAAAAGAGGCATGGAGCTTAGGGAGACTCCAGTTTTGGTTATGGTAGTTCAGATAGTGTTCGGCTGTGGAATGTAGAGACTTCCGCTGTCAATTTTGCCTAGTTTAGCTCATTGAAGTTTAAAAAGACAAGTTTATTTATGTAATCCGAATACCTATGTTATGTTATCGCATGATTATGAAGTTGGGACGTTACAAATTAGCACACGTCTATCGGTGTATTCAAAGCACTGTCAAGTTTTTGGCGCCGTTGCCGGGGATTGGCACGTTAAAAGTTTATAAAAGTATTTTACAAGATTTGGTTTTTCTAACACCGTCCGAATCACACTAAGTGTGGTGTATGCCACGAATCCACTGTGGGGAACTTTTTGAGTTAGATCCTGACATAGAAAGAACCTTTCATCATAGACGGAGGTTACAAAGAACATCAAATTCCATGAATCCTCCCGAAATGGATGTACCACTCGGATTTGAGCATAGACCACCAAGACCACCCGTCGTAGAAATAAGACCACCACCTCTAGGGAACCACATGAGACCACTAGTTTTTGAAGACCCTAGAGTACGACCAAATTTTGTAAACCCACCAGTTTTCGGTAATCCTCCAGGTTTTGGAAATCCACAAGGCCATGACTTTCAAGAGCAACCAATTAATAACGAAGATGATGATGAAGAATCTCACGGTAACGATGACCAAAATAACCATTAAACATCATTTATCTTGCAAACTCGAAAAATGGGCGAATCATGGACTATGCAATTCCTAACTTTGAGCAATTAAATTCGGGAATTGTAAAGCCTCACATGGATACAACACATTTTGAACCAAAACCCATTATGTTTCACATGTTGCAAGCCAATGGTCAATTTGCCGGATTTCCATCGGAAGATCCACACTCACATTTAAAATCTTTTAAAGAGATCACCGATGTTTTTCTGATTCCTGGGGTATCATCTGATGCCATAAGACTCACACTGTTTCCTTTTTCATTAAGGGATCGGGCGCAAATTTGGTTTAATTCATTGGCACCAGGTTCTGTGCCATCATGGGCTGACATGGCTGGAAAAAATTTAAGAAAATATTTTCCACCTACCCGGAATGCTAAGTCCAGAAATGAAATTTGCATGTTCAAACAAATGGACGATGAAACATGTCTCGATGCATGGGAAAGGTTTAAGGAATTATTAAGGAAATGCCCTCACCATGGCATTCCCTACTGTATTCAACTCGAGACATTTTACAATGGACTTGATTCCAATGCAAAACAAATGCTTGATGTGACATCAGGAGGGGCCTTTACTTCCAACACCTATAACACCGGGTATGAAATTCTTGAAAAGATTTCCACAAACAATGGGCATTGGGCTGATCCAGGTGCACCAACTACAAAGAAGACTGTTGGAATGCATGATTTAGATGCTTACACTGTATTGACAGCTCAACTTGCTTCTATGACCAATATGCTTAAAAACATAACTACCGGTCAGGGAACACAGCCGACTGCCACTACACCCACTCCAGTTGTCCTCTCAGTGCAATGTGTTTTTTGCAGTGGAGACCACTCTTATGAACATTGTCCTCAAAACTCCGAATCAGTTAACTATGTTCATAATAGAAATGGTCCTTACTCTAACAACTACAATGCTAGTTGGAAACAACATCCAAATTTTTCATGGACCAGCCCAAGTTTAAATCCACCTGAGCATAAGCAACAAGGAAACTCCAATTTTCAAAACCAGCATCATGCCAGCAGTTCTCAAAACTACCAACATAACCAAAATCATCAGAATCAGCATTTTCAAAACAACAAACCACCTTTTCAAAACAAACCTTCCACACAAGCATAACCTTCCCTTGAGGCAGTATTGAAAAGTTTTATCAACCAAACCAACACTTCCATAAGGAACCTTGAACAAAAATAGCAGACCTGTGGGAGCCTTACCTAGTAACACAGAAATCCCAAGGCCATCTGGTAAAGAGCATGTGAAGGCTGTGACACTTAGGAGTGGGAAAGACTTAGACAAAACCATAGAAAAAGAGTTTAGACCAAAAACCCAAGCTGTAATAGAAATAAATCTCAAGTCCAAGTCTAATGCTACAACATTACCTACCACCTCAGAAGAATCACATCGTAAGGACTTAGAGCCAAAAAACCCAACCCCAAAGGAAAACACAGTGGAATGTGAAGTCAATAAACCAAGAGACCCTGTCAAAGAAGGTATAACAAAAGGCATCAAAGATCCAAATTTGAGGGTGGAGGAAGTCCATCCATCCAGCTCGGCACAAACAAAGAAAGCCGTTATTGAACCAGTTCCTCCTTATGTTCCTTTTCCCCAAAGGTTAAAGAATAATAAGGAAGAATTGCAATTCAAGAAATTTTTGGATGTGTTTAAAAAATTGCACATCAACATACCCCTTGTTGAAGCAATTGAGCAGATGCCTAGTTATGCCAAATTTCTTAAAGACATCCTAAGCAAGAAAAAGAAGTTTACTGAATATGAAACTGTGGCCATGACTGAAGGTTGTAGTACTCTCTTAACCAACAAAATTCCACCTAAACTCAAAGACCCAAGGAGTTTTACCATTCCCTGTTCCATAGGAGGAAAAGAAGTTGGAAAGGCCTTATGTTATTTAGGAGCCAGTGTCAACCTTATGCCTTTGTCTATTTTCAATAGCTTAGGTATAGGAGAAGCTAGACCTACCACTGTCACACTCATATTAGCTGACAAAACCATTGCCTATCCCAAGGGTAAAATTGAGGATGTCTTAGTCCAGGTTGACAATTTCATCTTTCCTGCCGACTTTATCATCTTAGATTTTGAGACTGACCAAGATATTCCTATTCTTTTAGGAAGACCCTTTTTAGCCACTGGAAGAACTTTGATAGATGTCCAAAAGGGAGAGTTCACCATGAGACTCCAAGACCAAAAAGTCACATTAAATGTCTTCAATTCCATGAAATACCCTAATGATATGGAAGAATGTTCTATCCTAAGTATGATTGAAACCATGTGTCTTGAAGAGGGGGTTAGGGAAATTTGTAGGTTGAAAGAAGAGGATGATGAGGAATATGATGATGATGATGAGAAGGTAATATATGAGACTGTTGCTAAGTTTGAATCCTTGGAACCTAGTGAGCAAAAGACTTTCACACCATCCATCATTTCACCACCTGACCTGGAGTTGAAGCAACTCCCACCCCATTTGAAATATGCTTTTCTAAAAGATGAAAACAAACTACCTGTCATCATTTCATCCAGTTTAGAATTGCATCAAGAAAAGAAGTTAGTGGATTTGTTGAAGTCACACTCAAAAGCCATAGGATGGACCATTGCTGACCTTAGAGGAATTAGTCCCTCTATTTATCAACATAAGATCATCTTAGAAGACAAGAACTTCACATCCATTGAACCACAAAGAAGGCTAAATCATGTCATGAAAGAAGTAGTGAAAAAGGAAGTACTCAAATGGCTAGATTCAGGAATCATATTTTCTATAGCCAGTAGCTCTTGGGTTAGTCCTGTCCAATGTGTCCCTAAGAAGGGAGGTTTCACAGTAGTGGCCAATGAAAAGAATGAACTCATCCCAACTAGAGTAGTTTCAGGATGGAGAATTTGCATGGACTACCATAAACTTAACACAGCTACATAAAAGGACCATTTTCCACTACCATTTGTTGACCAAATGTTAGACATGTTAGCTGGAAAAGAATACTATTGCTTTTTGGATGGATACTCCGGATACAACCAAATAGCCATCTCACCTGAGGACCAAGAAAATACCACCTTCACTTGTCCTTATGGTACTTTTGCCTTTAGGAGAATGCCTTTTGGTCTCTGTAATGCTCCTGCAACTTTTCAAAGATGCATGATGTCCATATTTTCTGATATGCTTGAAGAATCCACTGAAATATTTATGGATGATTTTCTGTATATGGCTCATCTTTTGATAATTGTTTGGAAAATTTGAAAAAGAGCCTTGAAAGGTGTGAAAAAACTGATTTAGTCCTAAACTGGGAAAAGTGTCATTTCATGGTCAAAGAAGGGATAGTTCTTGGGCACTTGGTTTCAAAGGGGAGTTGAGGTAGACAAAGTCAAATTGGAAGTTATTGAAAAACTACCTGAACCAACCACTGTTAATGGAATCAGAAGCTTTCTTGGTCATTTTACAGAAGGTTTATCAAAGACTTTTAAAAAATCTCAAAACCTTTATGTTTACTTTTACAAAATGACCATAAATTCGATTTTAATGAAGAATGTAGAAAGGCATTCATCACTTTAAAGAAAGCTTTGGTAACCGCTCCAGTGGTTGTGGCCCTAGATTGGGAAAAACCTTTTGAAATCATGTGTGATGCAAGTGACTGGGTTGTAGGAGCTGTCTTGGGTCAAAGAAAGGAAAAAGTGTTTCATTCAATTTATTATGCAAGTAAGACTTTGAATGCAGCACAAATCAACTACACAACAACTGGAAAAGAACTCCTGGCTGTAGTTTTTGCGTTTGAGAGGTTTAGATCTTATTTAGTGGGAGCAAATGTCATTGTACATACGGATCATGTTGCCATTAAGTATTTAATCTCTAAAAAGGATGCCAAACCTAGGTTGATTAGGTGGGTTCTGTTGTTACAAGAGTTTGACCTAGAGATTGTGGATAGAAAAGGAGTAAACAACCAAGTAGCAGGCCATTTGTCTAGGTTAGAGAACCTAGTGGAAAAGAAAGGGGAAGGAGATATCATTGAAACCTTCCCAGATGAGAAAATCCTAACGCTACAACATTCATTCAGCATCCCTTGGTATGCTGATTTTGCTAACTATTTGTCTCGTGGCATCAAAACTCCTGTTTTTACTGGCCATATGCTTAAAAAGTTTCTCCATGATGCCAAATTTTATCTATGGGATGATCCTTTTCTGTTTAAACTTGGTACAAATCAAATTTTGAGAAGGTGTGTTCCAGAAAATGATGTGGCAGAAATTTTACACCATTGCCACACATCAGCATATGGAGGTCATTTTGGGAGCCAAAGGACAACAACCAAAGTAATACAATCTGGTTTTTATTGGCCAACTCTCTTCCAAGATTCTTACAATTTTGTCAAAAGGTGTAATGAATGTCAAAGGACTGGTTCCATTTCTCAAAAAAATGAAATGCCTTTGAATGGAATCTTGGAAGTAGAATTGTTTGATGTGTGGGGAATTGACTTTATGGGACCTTTTCCACCATCTAACAATTGCCAATACATTCTAGTGGTTGTTGACTATATGTCAAAGTGGGTGGAAGCAATTGCATGTGCTTCCAATGATGCAAAAACTGTGGTTAAATTTCTTCAAAAACACATTTTTACAAGGTTTGGTACCCTCAGGGCACTAATCAGTGATGAGGGTACCCATTTTGTGAATAAGGTGTTACAAGGAACTCTTGAAAAATACAATGTTAATCACAGAATAGCTACTGCATACCACCCACAAACAAATGGACTGGTTGAGCTTTCTAATAGGGAAATCAAAGGAATCCTAGAAAAAGTGGTAAAACCACACAAGAAAGACTAGGCTTTTAAATTAGATGATGCTTTATGGGCATACAGAGCTGCTTTTAAAACACCCATTGGTATGTCCCCATATAAGCTAGTTTTTAGAAAAGCCTGTCACCTCCCTTTAGAGCTTGAGTATAAGGCATACTAGTCCATCAAAGAGCTAAACATGTCTTTAGATGTTGCTGGAAACAAAAGGAAATTACAACTGTGTGAACTGGAAGAACATAAGAACCTGTCCTATGAAAATGCCAAACTCTATAAGGAGAAGACAAAAAAATGGCATGACAAGAGAATCCAACAAAGAGAATTAAAAGCAGGACAACAAGTTCTTTTGTTCAATTCCAGACTCAAATTGTTTCCAGGAAAACTCAAAAGCAGATGGTCTGGTCCCTTTACCATTCACAAAGTCTACCCCTATGGGGCTGTAGACCTAATCAATCCTGAAAACAACAATGTGTTTAAGGTGAATGGCCAGAGAGTGAAACTCTATCACGATGCTGTAGCAATCCCAGAGCAATGCTCTGTGTTTTTTGCTACAGTTTGCTGAAAGCTTCATCAAAAAGTCATGGACTCTTTCTAGTCCATAATTGTTTGTAAATATTTATTTCCTAGTATAATTGTATTGTTAATAATAACCAGTTTTTTAGTAAGTTTGTTGTAACAGTTTGCTTTCAAGACAAAAAGACTCCGGATGCTACAACATTCCTCCAACATCCACCTTCTATTCCAGTTTTAAGTGGGAAAAAGGTAAGATTTTTTAAGTTGGTAAGATTTTAGCATTGAACTAATGTTGGTACAATTGAGGTAACCCCTGAAAAGTCATCATAACCAAAGCCTCTTTTATTGTGTACCTCATTTGTTGTTTTGCTAAGGATGGTACAAAGGGACACTATTCATGGTACACCAACTTTGTCCTTTTTTGTACCCATCCTACAACAAATGTAACATCCCCAACCCACCGTACATGATATTGTCCGCTTTGCTCATACCCTCTGCATAACAACATGCCGGTACCGCTCACGGTTTTGTTCCTGCCCGCACAGGCATACGCGAGACGCACCCAGTGACAGGCAAAAGGCCTCATGAAAGGAAGGTATCCATCCGCCCTTATAAGGAGGACTTCGTTCCCCCTCCTAGCCAATGTGGGATCTCACAATCCACCCAACTATGTGGGATCAGCGTCCTCGCTGACACATCGACCCGATGACTGGCTCTGATACCATTTTGTAACATCCCCAGCCCACCGTACACGATATTGTCCGCTTTGCGCATACCCTCTGCATAACAGCATGCCGGTACCGCTCACGGTTTTGTTCCTGCCCGCACAGGCATACGCGAGACGCACCCAGTGACAGGCAAAAGGCCTCATGCAAGGAAGGTATCCATCCGCCCTTATAAGGAGGACTTCGTTCCCCCTCCTAGCCAATGTGGGATCTCACAACAGAACCCCCGGAACCGATGTCACAACCAATCGACAACAACCAACACTTGCCGTTGTGCACGTGGCCAACAACGGCGACCATCTAATTCTAGGCAACCGTTTAAGCGGTGACCAAGTGGTGACAGCGATAAACAATGGCAGAAGCAGTACAAAGCCGATATTAGCCGGAGAAGGACAACCTCAGTCGTTTAACAACGACGTGGGAGGTGTCAAAGAGACCCGATACCGGCCGCACCATCGATATGGAAGAAAAGGCGGCGACGACCGCATAGGGCTATGATTGCCACCGACGGAGACCGGTGTCGATATTCTTGGCACAAAAACGACATCATGGCCGTCGAGCATGAGGAAGAAAGAAAACTCAGATTGGCGACGAAAACGGTTCAAAACCGTAGCCCCGATCGGCTCTTTCGATGAAGAAATAACCAACAGCAAAGGCCGACGACAACTGGTGATGGTCGGTGACCACAAGCTCCGATTTTGCAGCTGTGGTTAGGTCCTAGAGAGAGAGGCCGAAAAAATAATATTCTAGGGTTATAGAAAAAAGACAACCAAAACTAGGGTTATCAAACCCTTTTATTATTTATTTTTTTTATTTTTATTTGCGGCGATAGAGATCAGGGAAAGGGAAAAAAAATTTAAACCCTTATTGCATTACAGCCATGACATAAGTTTTAATTTAATTTTATCATAAATAGGTTAAAACTTTTCATGGAATACACTTGATTTGATACCATCGATAATGCCCAACTAGAATTTGGATTCTAAATCCAATTTAAGAATACGTTATCAAATTAATTTTATTTTGCCATAAAATAATTGTTCCACCTTTTAATTAAATAACATCAAAGCGGCTCTGATACCACTGTTGGAACTTGATGCGATTCGTAACCGATAAAACGCAGCGGAAAAATAAATAAGACGGTTACAAAATTTAGAAAACTTTTCTAAATACAAAACCCAATCGGATCCAATGATGCATTTAATTAATTAATAACATACCACACCATAGGGTGTTTAGAATTGTACCTTTTGGAACTGTTGTGGTTGAACGACCGGGCACTAAGAAACCAACGCAGGTTTCCTCTAACGGTATCCACACACGAACACGTGAATTCCACCGAGCGCTAGCCCAAAAGAATCCCTAATTCTAAATATGTGTATGTGTATGATTTGGATTCAGAGAATCGAATTGGTTGTCAGAAAACAAATGACCTGACATCCTATTTATACTGACAGTAAATAGGATTTATGTCTATCTGTAATTATTTGAATTCAAATCATTTGAATTCGAATAATTATCTAGATAATTATCTAAATAATTATATTTACTTAAAAGATAATTATTCATATTTACAGATGGAACCCTGTAATTATCATAATTATATTTTACACATATTATTTAATTATTCTATCAAGAATAATTATTTAACTGTCAAACATGACTTTAACGGGTTTCTTTCTAATGAAAGCAAATGTGTTCTTTGTGTGCGACCCTTTAGGTTTACATACTAATTGGTAGCATTTCTGTGTGACACGTGTCGTGGGCATGTAATAACCTACAATTATGGACCTATTCTTGATGAATTTTTAACATAGTCACACGACGGGATGCTCCTCGTTTTGCGATGCTGCAAGCTTTCTGGATTAAATGTCTATAAAATCATAAAAGATTATTCAGGTTGGACCATCTACTACCGTATAGTCTTGATGAGGTTTTCCAGGTTTACCCGAGTATGCTTACATGCCTTGGTCTACACTAGATGGTGCAATCTGTGGTTGTGGGAGGAACAGAACAGGACTCGTTCATAGTCCTCGAGCTTCCTGGAAAGCTGATACAGTACAAGTTTCTCGTAAACACCGTCTTTGCAAGGAAATTTCAAAATTGATACTACATTATGTGTGCACTTAATGCTTAGATTTTGCAAGAAAATTTCAAAATTGAGTCAATTTCTTTTTTTTGGTCTTTTAGTTGTTTGGGGACAAACAACACTTTAAATTTGAGGGTGTGATATGCATTATTTATTTAATGCATATTGTATCTTTTTAGATATAATATTTTGCTTTATCCCAACTTTTGAGTCATTTTATTATCTTATTTGTATCTTTCTTAATCATGGAGCTAAGTAAAGGATTTTGCTTGTTTTTACAACATAAAGTGGCTAACTTGTTCTTGACACAGCCTGTTGTTGCTTCTGGATGTTACAACATTGATGGCTGGGCGATTGGAACGAGTTCAATGGCGAGACTCGTAATTTTTTAGAAGAAAATCAAGACCAAACCATTCCTAACTAGATAGTTACTCCTTAAATCTAGTTCAATTTGGTTGTAATGAAACAAGTACTAGGTAGTTTACTTTTGTCTAAGGTTAGTACATGTAATGTACTTGCATGGTACAATAGAAGATATATTTTTGATATTTACCTAAGTGCCACTGATGACTGATTTGGCGTATCCCTTTTTATATTATATTATAGCCAAAAACGTATTGTTCATCGGACCAAATCTTTTAATAAATAGGCCAAGACGCAAGCATACATCTCAATCTATTATCGTCTCAAACAAGTAATAATGGTACAAAAAGTACCGGATATCGAACCCACAGGGAAGCGTGGAAAAGTTTCTCTTTAAAAATCCAGTTCTCAAAAGCGAGTTCCAGATGGTAAATTCGAAAATAGTATTTTGGTGGTTTGATTTACAACTAATGACAGAAATCAGTTATAAAAAGAAGCATATGGTATAAAGATCCGTTGGGATGATAGTAATAATTAAATATAGCGATGAGACCGCATTCCTCAGTTATCTCAAACGTCGACTATTTCATGATACAACGAATCGGGTGTCAATTGGTCAATTGTGCTACACCACAAAATATAACATTGATTTAAATAACTTCGGACAATCATGCAGTACGCGACACCTTTCTATTTAGTTATTAGTCTCGGTCCCAACTTCACTTTATACCCCGAACTAGGACGTTTAGCCCATCATCGTTCGGTTTCTAATTATAAAAGATGTGTAAAATTGGAAAGCCAATAATGGAGATGGACAATGCATGAAAAAGACGTAACTTGTTTTGCAAGTAACGACAGGTTTATCTAATGAGAAGTTAACGACAGCTTGGAATTCAAATGGAAAGTCTTGTTTTAAATGTAAAACTTGCAATGGAGAGCTTTGTTAACAACTAACGACGATGTGATTAAAACTACTTGCATAGAAAAATAACTAAACTTGAATTATAAAGCGAGAATAGCAATAATTAACGAACTACACTATGAGTTTTTTTGGAAAAGGTTCATCTAGGCTTTGCCTAGACTACATCCTTGGCAATTTGGAAACAAACAAACAAAGCGGTCGTCTGAGACTAAGCCTGGCCACAGAATGCTGACGCCTGGACTCGAACCCGAGATGGATGGGATATTCCACCACATCCCCCCAAGCCCTTGCCAACACACCACCACCCTTGTGGTAAACTACACTATGAGTTTAAGGGAAGAAAAAGAAGCGATGGTAACTAACAATTAAAAACCGTAAGTAGTAAAATAAAGCTAGATTAACAAACTATGATTGAAAGCATGTAAACGAAATAGAAGATAACGAGATTATGAATGCCATAAGTAACAAGATTAACAAGATTAAGAGTAGACTACTAAAACCGTAAGCAATGAAAATAGTTAATATCGAGATTATGAGCTGCAGAGATGGAACCGTAAGTAAGCAAATGAAACCGTATGTAATGGAACCGAAAATAGAGTAAGAAAGCAAAGTAAAGGTGACGAGATTGTAAATGAAACCGTAAACAACAAGATTAGCTGCAAGATTAAAGTAACAACGAGAGATTAGTAGATGAACTAATAACAAACAAGTAACAATCGAGAGTGCTTCCAATATTGTAATCGAACCGAACCAATGGTTGAACCGAGAGGTTCGAACCGTGAGCAAGAGCCACGGTTTATAACCGGCTCTAAGCTCACTTGCTAGCTAACTAACCAAACTAGAGGTATCTAACAATACATAGTATCAAGTAACCAAGTATCCAATGGTGTAGGTGTGTCTTTCTTCATTACATAGCATACATATATATAGCAGCAAGAATTCTTGGAAGAGGGTAACAACCGTGGGTTGTACCCATGGATCAAGAGATCCATGGGCCGCAAGGTAAAAGGGGTCGGTTCTTGTGAGGCCCATCCAAAATTTGCTCCAAGTCCAAATGAAATGTTGGTTTGCATGCTATGTTCTTCGGCCCAAGTGTTAATATATGCCCGGCCCAAAAATTCCACAAAATCCGATCCAAAAAATGAGTGTATCCACAAATGCAAAAGCCCGGTCCTCAAAAGTTGGAGTTGTCGGTTTCGTTCCAAAACTGTGCTATCCGCTATCTTCTTGAATTATGAACTCCAAAAGACCGTCTTTATGCTACCTGAAATACACAGAATTTGAAATAAGCGATTTTGGACGTTTTTCATGCATTTCTATATGTTTTTGGCCAACTTTATACTTAAAGGTACCGATTGTTTATTTTACGCTAAAGCTATTATAATTAACTAAAACTGACTTAATGGGATGACAAAATGGCTCAAAAATTGGAATTATATAGCTAAAATAGGGTTAAATAAATAACCCTATCATAACCGCAAATTCGAACTGTTGCTTGTCCTCAAGCAACTTTATTAAAGACATAATTTTTGAGCTAAACAAAGTTGTTTCAATATGAAAAGTGAAAGTTTAGCTAATTTCTCAAGAATCCCACAAGCATGCATTTGTATCAACACAGCGAAACACTTACTCACTCTTGCTTAGTTGAGAAAAAATAGCCCTTCACAATTCAATGTTCCTCAACTCATTCTTTAAAACACATCAACCATAAGCTAGCCGAACAACTCAATGTCTAATTGGAAAAAAAAATTGCACATGTCTTGAATGGTTTGGCAATTGCTTTTGTACCACTTTCAACATATTGCAATATTTGTCATCTTCTCATTTTGAGGAATTGCATTCGAACACATTGGTCCTTTAAGTGTCTTTGACACTTGACAAGTATGCACGGAAAACATATGTAGAACTTTGCTCTTTTTGAGTGTGTATGTGTTTTCACATGTTGTGCATTTTTGAATGTGTGGATGTGTACGTAGGTATGCATGGAGATATGTGCAAAATGATATGGTGTGAATAATAATCATATCTCCTCCCCAAAACTTTGAAGGGTTCAATGTCCTCATTGAACATTGAAGAAGAATCGAACCAATTGTTGGTAAGATTTGTGTATCAGTGTATGGTGTGTGCAAAAAAAATCTTTTTCCAACAAAAATTGGTGAGAGCAAAAAGTTAGACGGCTAGTTCTAGTGATGTGTGAAAAGAATGAAATTAAGAAAACCGAGAAATTATTCGAGGCTATGGAACAACTAAATAAAAAGAGCAATGAGTCTTGGATGTAATACGTGGGCATGGAATGTATGATCGCATGAGAGCAGTAGAAACAACACTTTCCACAAATAGCAACAAAAGAATTCCCATACTTTTAAAATTAAAATTAACACTAGGAATAAAATATAAAGACAAAAAATAAAGGGCTGATAGGAAGAACCTGGCCTACTCGGAAGGAGTAGGGTGCTGCCCCACGGGCTGCCACAACAACTGCATCGGGAAGGGGGGTAGTGTCTTCAAAATTTCTGGGTGTTCCTTGCTCCAAATCAACCGCATGGCATCATCTTTCGCTTTCTCATACAGCAGCCATGCGGTTCTCTCTTGTCTGTCCTCTCTCCTTCATCTTTTCAACGTGCTCCAATGGTCGTCGGGAAAGCTAGTGATCTGTGCGGTTAGAAAGCGTTGTTGTTCTCTTAGTGCCGCCCTAATTTCCTTTTTAAAGGAGCGAAGGGTTGCCTCTAAGGAAGCTAAGCTGTCACTTTCGTTCTTCGGTTGGATGTGTGTGTTATTGCGTAACAACCGGTCGACGTTCATTTTAACCATGACCAACTTATCTTTCGAGAAGTGATCAGTGGATAAAATGGGTATCTTGGCTTGATTCATGAGAGAGTGTATTATGGTGAGATGTGGCATTCTTGTATTAGCCCTATCCGCACCTCCAAGGATGTTGTTAGAGATGAGCCGGCCGACATCAAATTTATGTCCCTCCATAATACAGTACAGAATGAAAACTCTAATCATGCATAGGCTAGTGTCATGCAAGGTAGGAAACAACGTGTGTCTTAAAAGGTAAAACCAGACATTAGCTGCTGTTTTTAGACAATGAGTGCGTAAAGTACGTGTGGTTCCTTGAAAATCCCAGTGTGACCCTTCATGAGCAATCCTTATGAGGACTGCCTCGAAGTCAGCATCAGTCGCATGACTACAAAGCCTCCAAAACTCAGATGAGTATGGGGGTGGCACCAATCCCAACATTTTATTGATTTGATAAGCTGAAAAACAAACTGGGGTTTTTCGGACAGTGATTTCTATTCCATTTGTGACAGAAAGTTCGGAATAAAAATCACGTACCCAATCTATATTGTAAGGACTAGGGACACTACAAAGTAGTTCCCATCCCAGTTTGGTGATCGTGTGCTGAAAGTGTGGGTGTACAAGTAAAATGCGATGATCAAATCCTTTTGGAGAGTGACCTAGTTTACGTGCAAAAGATTTGTGACGAATCAAAGCCTCATGACAACTAAACATATGCATGTGAGTAATACGGAGATTAGAGATGTTACCCACTTTCTTTTTACCCTTTTTTTTGGTGTGGCCGAATGTGGGAGTGCCACGGGTTGATCATCCACAGCTAACTCATCGTCCGAGTCATCACTTGAATCACTAATCTCACCCTCCTCTCTTTCTGTGACAGCCATACCCACATCATCAATCTTTCTCTTTTTTATGGGTGCTACACTAGTCGTAGCCACTGCCTTGCACCTACGGGTGTATTGGATCGGTGGTTTAGGTTGGGTAGTGGGTTCGGTGATAGTGAGTAGCGGTGAGGTGAGTGGTGGTGCAACGGAGATGGGGTTTGGTGAGGAGGTGGGTGCGATGGCAGTGGGTTCAGTGATAGTGGTTGTTTGTGATGGTGGCAAAGTGAGTGTGGGAGAAACGATCGAGGCTGTGGGGACATTACTTCGGTGGTCGATCGGAATAGCCGTAGGCTCTATCGGTGGATACTCGAGGTTCAGTCTGGGGTGTCTCCACACCGGGAGAAATGTTGATGGTCTACTCAAAATGGGTTCTCCATGGGAATCCAAAACGATCGCCGAGGCAAAAGTAGCAGGTGGGGGCGAATGAGTTTGAGAGCTCGGGGAACCATACCTTGCTACTGGAAACCCAGGTGGTGGCGGCGTCACGGCAGTGCGTTGAGTGTCCAGGAGATACCTTTGGATCTCCGGCGGTGCTCGATGAAACTGAGCAGGTACACTACCGAGACCGAGAAAATCTCGAGTAATCACATTAGGCTGATTTAATGGGGGTTGTGGCGATCGCGATGTACCAGAGAGTAATCCAAACGGGTAATAGGTATTGGGGTTCCGATTTTCCATCTAGGGTTTTGGATGAGAGGGTTTTTTGATTGTGGCGATAGTGACGACGGTGGTGGTTGTTGAGAGGGACGTAGGCGGGGTATGGGTGGTGGTAGAGAGATAGCACAGAAACTTGATGAAGGAGCTCGACGCTTATGATGATGATCGGATGAATGACCGGAGATTGAAGGTGGGTTGGGGTTTTCATTTTCAGGTGTGGCTTGTTCATATAAGGGAAAAGACGAAGAGGGGTGAGGGAGTGGTCTTGGGAACAGAAAAAATATGGCAGGTCTGGTGGCGACAGGGACAGTAGTCAGCGCCGGTGATGACCTAGGTGTCGTGAGTGGTCGAGAGAGACGAGTGCAGAGAGATACAGAGATTGGGTTTGTTCAGTACGATGAACTACCAAAAAATTTCTGCACTGTTCCTATTCTAGATACTGAGATACAATCTACAGTGTTCTTGTTTTAAAACTCACAAAATCTAAACATAGTTTAGTCATAACCAAACTGATTTAGTTTACCAAACCAAATCCATAATTCAGATTGAAAATCCTCATGGGCCGAAATTGAGATGGGTTTGAAATTAGACATGGGCCGAGATTTAAGATTGGGCCGAGGCTAATATCAAACAAATCAGATTTGGGCCACGGTAAAATGAATCGTAAATTGTTTTTCCAATTGAAACGTTTTAATCTCGAGAGATCATCTTACCGTTCATGTATGAATTATCTTTCTGTCTAAAACCCAAAAGAACCTTTTATAAAAAATTTGGCCATGGGCCGAAATTTTTTTATTTCCTTCGTTAAAAATGTGGCTCCTCATTCTTCCTCGTTTTAAATCATCTCATCCTATTTTTGTTCTTTTCCGTTTTCTTTTAAAATAACAAAATGGACCTAAAAAAAGAAAAATTAAAAATCTTTTTCTTGCTTTTAAAATGATATTCACAATCTCTTGGATCATGGAGAATCCAAGAGCTTTCAGGTTGCTTCTTAATTCAGGAGATGAACAACCTCAAGAGGTTGTTGTATCAGTGCAGTAGGCTCGATGAAAGGTTTTACCCTTTGACCATTTACCTTGAAAGTACTTCCCTTTTTTGGATCAATTAATTCTATAACACCATAGGGATAGACTTTTGCCACCTGATACGGTCCAGTCCACCTAGAATTCAATTTTCTATGAAATAACCTAAGTCTAGAGTTAAACAGTAAAACCCGCTGACCTTCAAATAACTCTTTTGGAATTATTTTCTTGTCATGCCATTTTTTGGTATTTTCTTTGTAAAGTTTGGCATTTTCGTAAGAAAAATTTCTGTGTTCTTCTAGTTCACAAAGTTGTAAAGTTCTCTTTCTTCCAGCTTCATCTAGACTCATGTTAAGTTCCTTAATAGCCCAATAGGCTTTGTGCTCTAGTTCAACAGGTAGGTGACAGGCCTTTCCAAAAACCAATTTATAGGGGGACATTCCAATAGGTGTCTTATAAGCAGTCTGGTAGGCCCACAGGGCATCATCCAACTTGGAGGCCCAGTCTTTTCTATGTGGCTTAACTACCTTGGCTAAGATACCTTTGATCTCCCTGTTGGACAGTTCAGCCAAACCATTGGTTTGCGGGTGATAAGCAGTTGCCACCCTATGCTGAATGTTATATTTGTCCAGGACTTCCTCTAATAAATTGTTAATGAAGTGAGTGCCTTCATCACTAATTAAGGCACGAGGTGTACCAAATCTAGTGAATATGTTCTTATGAAGAAATATATGCCATAGCCTCCACCCATTTGGACACGTAATCTACAGCTACCAAGATATAGGCACAGTTATTGGACAGTGGAAAAGGTCCCATGAAGTCAATGCCCCAGACATCAAATAGTTCTACTTCTAAAATTCCATTTAAGGGCATTTCATTCCGTTGAGAGATATTTCCACTTTTCTGACACTCACCACAACTTTTTGCAAAATTGTGAGCATCATTGTTTAAAGTAGGATAGAAAAATCCTGATTGTAGGACATTTTGCAGCTGTCCTTTGTCCACTAAAATGACCACCACATTGTCCTGTGTGGCAGTGATGTAGGATGGATGTCACTTCTTCCTTTGGAATGCACCTTCGTATCATCTGGTCTGCACAAACTTTAAACAAATATGGATCATCCCACAGGAACTGTCTAGAATCACATATAAGTTTCTTTCTTTGATGTTTGTTGAGTTCCTTAGGAATGATCCCACAAGCTAAATAATTAACAATGTCTACAAACCAAGGTAATGCAGCATGTTGTACAGCTAAAATTCTCTCATCTAGAAAAACCTCACAGATATCACTAATGTGTTCCTTTGTGTCCTGTTTTTCCAGTCTTGACAAGTGGTCAGCCACTTGATTATTTATACCTTTTCTGTCAACAATCTCCAAATCAAATTCTTGTAACAACAAGACCCACCTGATCAACCTAGGTTTTGCATCTTTTTTGGAAATAAGATACTTGATGGCTGCATGATCAGTGTGCACAGTTACTTTAGCACCCATCAAGTATGATCTAAATTTTTCAAAAGCAAAAACCACAGCTAACAATTCTTTTTTCGTGGTGGTGTAATTGATTTGAGCTTCATTAAGGGTTTTACTAGCATAATATATGGAGTGAAAAACTTTATTCTTCTTTTGCCCTAAAACGGCTCCAACAGCCCAGTCACTTGCATCACTCATGATTTCAAAAGGTAAGGACCAATCAGGTGCCACTATTACAGGAGCGGTGACCAATGCTTCCTTTAAGATTTTAAAAGCTTTTTTACAATCTTCGTCAAAGTTGAAAGCATGGTCATGCTGTAATAGTGAGCATAGAGGTTTGGATATTTTCGAAAAATCGTTTATGAACCTCCGGTAAAAACCTGCATGTCCTAAAAAACTTCTGATCCCTTTCACAGTGGTTGGTTCAGGCAAATTTGCAATTACTTCCAATTTTGCTATATCAACCTCAATACCTCTATTGGAAATGAGATGTCCTAACACAATGCCCTATTTAACCATAAAGTGGCATTTTTCCCAGTTTAAAACCAAATCTGTTTCTTCACATCTTTTCAAAAAAATTTCAAGGTTTTCTAAACACAGATCATATGATGTACCATAGACAGAAAAATCATCCATGAAAACTTCCATGGACTGTTCAAGCATAGCTGAGAAAATAGACATCATACACCTTTGGAAAGTTGCAGGAGCATTACAAAGTCCAAAAGGCATTCTTCTAAAAGCAAAAGTGCCATAAGGGCAAGTAAAAGTGGTTTTTTCTTGGTCTTCTGGTGCAATGGCAATTTGGTTATAACCTGAGTAACCGTCTAAGAAACAATAAAACTCCTTACCTGCTAGTCTGTCTAACATTTGGTTTATGAAGGGTAATGGAAAATGGTCTTTTTGGGTAGCTTGATTAAGCTTCCTGTAGTCCATACATATCCTCCAACCTGACACTACTCTAGTGGGTATAAGTTCATTTTTCTCATTTGTTATTACAGTTACTCCACCCTTTTTGGGTACACATTGCACTGGACTGACACACGTACTACTAGCAATAGGATAGATTATGCCAGCATCAAGCCATTTCAAAATCTCTTTTTTCACAACCTCTTTCATCATTGGATTGCATCTTCTTTGAGGCTCAACAGAGGTAAAATATTTGTTTTCTAAAATGATTTTATGTTGACAAATGGTAGGGCTTATGCCCTTCAATCAGCTATGGTCCATCCTATGGCTTTGGTGTGTAGTTTTAACATACTAACCAACTTTTCCTCTTGATCAGATTCTAAGGATGATGAAATAATGACTGGTAACTTCTCTGGTTCTCCTAAAAAGGCATATTTCAGGTGTGAGGGTAGTTGCTTTAACTCTAATTCTGGAGCATATTCTAAAGAAGGAATAAGGGTTTTCCTATCCTTATTTTCTAATACTTCAATAGCAGAGGTGACCTGTATGTCTTCTAAGTCATCAAACTCTGCTACATCATCTTCACTATCAGATTCTCCAATTCCTATAGCCTCCCCAAAGCTTTGGTCTTCACACCAAGATTCAATCAAACCTAAGGTAGAACATTCCTCTCTTTCTTCAAGGTATTTAAGGGAGTCCAACACATTAAATGTTACCTGTTGGTCTTGCACTCTCATGGTCAGCTCACCCTTCTGGACATCTATCAGAGTTCTGCCTGTATCTAGGAAAGGTCTTCCTAAGATAATAGGAATGTCTTTGTCGGCTTCAAAATCTAAGATGATAAAGTCTGTAGGAAAAATAAACTTATCAACTTGGACAAGGACATCTTCAATCTTACCTTTGGGCCAAGCTATGGACTTATCTGCTAATAAGAGAGAAACAGTTGTTGGTCTAGCTTCACCTATGCCTAAGGTGTTGAAAACAGATAAGGGCATAAGATTTACATTGGCTCCTAAGTCACACAAAGCTTGTCCTACTTCTTTTCCTCCTATGGAACATGGTATTGTAAAACTACCTGGATATTTCATCTTTGGAGGGATTTTATTGGACAACATAGCACTACAACCTTCAGTTAGAGCTACAGTCTCATACTCATTCAACTTTTTCTTTTTGCTCAAAATGTCTTTCAAAAACTTTGCATAGGTTGGCATTTGTTCTATGGCTTCAACCAAAGGTATGTTAATATGCAACTGTTTAAAAACATCTAAAAACCTTTTGAATTGCAGCTGCTCTTTCTCATTTCTCATTCTTTGCGGATAAGGAGTGTAAAGAGGAACTGTAGTAGGAGGTGTAGTCTTTTGAAGAGTAGGTGCTGGTGTTGTCTTTCCTAATATCACTAGGGACTTTGGGACTGTCACCAGCTTGTGACACATCCACAACAGGTTTTTCTTTGGTTTGCAAATCTTTCTTGAGTTCATCAGGGGTTAACAGTGAAAAAATAGGAATGGTAATGGAACTACTGGGCACAGTGATGTTATTTGTTCCAATAATTCCACTAGACTGAGCAGAGCTTGAGACTGTGTTTTTCTTTTTTGGCTCTGCTTTATCTGGGTTTTTAAAATCTTTTTGTACATTTTCTGGTAAATCCTTACCACTCCTCAAAGTTACAGCTTTCACATGCTCTTTTCCGATTCTTGGGGGTGTTTCAGTATCACTAGGTAATGAACCGGGAGGACGTTTCCTCATTTCCAAAGCCATTTGACCCATCTGGGTCTCCAGATTCTTAATGGATGCCTGAGTTTGGGACATGAATCCCTTCATCATGGCTTCCAAAGAAGTAGATGACTCGGCATGATGGTTTGACTTTTTAAAAGCATGTTGGTTGTTTTGAGAATTTGCGTGCTGATTGTTTTGAGGTCTGTGCTGAAATTGCTGGTTTTGACCTTGCAATTTTGGTGGTGGTGGATTTAAAAATGGACTATGCCATGAAAAGTTAGGATGGTTCCTCCACTCAGGATTGTAAGTTTGAGAGAAGGGACCTCCTTTGTTATTGTTATTATTATTATTATGACTGTTATGACCAACGTAGTTAATATGCTCAGGATTTCCAGGACAATGTTCAAAATTATGGCCATCACCACAATATGTGCATTGTATAGACTGGACAGTAGGAGGTGGTGCAACAGGGTTGAGCGTCACAGCATTAAGGTTTTTAATCAAAGATGCCATGTCACTTAACTGTGTAGATATTAATGCGTAAGCATCGGGATCTTGCACTCCTGCTGTCCTTCTAACTGGTAATGCATGTGGATCAGCCCACTGACCATTGTTGTTATAAATTCTTTCAAGGATGTCATATCCTTCATTATAGGTACAAGAGGTAAAAGCTCTGTTTGCAGTAGCGTCGAGCATTTGTTTTGCAGTAATATTTAAACCACTGTAAAACGTCTCTAACTGTATGCAGTACGGAATGCCATGATGAGGGCATTTTCTCAAAAGCTCCTTGTACTTGTCCCATGCATCAGGAACTGCTTCATCATCCATTTGTCTAAAAGTACAGATTGCATTTCTGGACTTAGCATTCCTCGTGGGTGGAAAATATTTTTTTTAAAATTTCTCAGCCATTTGGGCCCATGTAACTATAGAATCTGGCTTCAAGGAGTTGTACCAACCTCTTGCACTGTCTCTTAAAGAATATGGAAAAAGTTCTAATTTCAGTGCATCATCTTCAACTCCAGGAATTTTAAAAGAATCTGTAAGTTCCATGAAGGACCGTAAGTGAGAATGAGGATCTTCTGTTGCCATACCAGCGTATTGACCGTTGGTTTGTAACATATGAAACATTATTGGTTTTAACTCAAAGTGGTGGGTTTGCAGAGTTGGTTTTAAAATTCCTGAGTGTAACTGAGTTAAAACAGGAATGGCGTAAGACATAATACCACCATCTTTAGAGTTAGCTAACCGAAAGATGATTTGTTCCTCATCATCAACATTATTAATTGGCCGGTTTTCTGGTATTTCACCATTATTATTAGGACGCTCATTAGGACCAAACTGTTGATTTTCCTCTTCATCATCTGACGAAGAAGAATAACGTTCAGACATCTCGGGAGAATTTAAGACTGTGTTAGCTCTTTGGATTCTTCTTCGTTGTTTAAACGTTCTTTCAATGTCAGGATCAAATTGGAAAAGTTCCCCGTGAGGCAACCTTGGCATACACTGTATTTTTTTTGGTTTTTTTCTAAAAGATGGTAGAAAAACTTGCTTTTAAAAACTTTACTTTGAACAAAAGAAAAACTTCTAGCGTGTTTCCCCGGCAACGGCGCCAAAAACTTGATGACTGATTTGGTGTATCCCTTTTTATATTATATTATAGCCAAAAACGTATTGTTCATCGGACCAAATCTTTTAATAAATAGGCCAAGACGCAAGCATACATCTCAATCTATTATCGTCTCAAACAAGTAATAATGGTACAAAAAGTACCGGATATCGAACCCATAGGGAAGCGTGGAAAAGTTTCTCTTTAAAAATCCAGTTCTCAAAAGCGAGTTTCAGATGCCGAATTCGAAAACAGTATTTTGGTTGTTTGAATTACAACTAATGACATAAATCAGTTATAAAAAGAAGCACGGGGTATAAAGATCCGTTGGGATGATAGTAATAATTAAATATAGCGATGAGACCGCATTCCTCGGTTATCTCAAACGTCGACTATTTCATGATACAACGAACCGGGTGTCAATTGGTCAATTGTGCTACACCACAAAATATAACATTGATTTAAATAACTTCGGACAATCATGCAGTACGCGACACCTTTCTATTTAGTTATTAGTCTCAGTCCCAACTTCACTTTATATCCCGAACTAGGACGTTTATCCCATCATCGTTCGGTTTCTAATTATAAAAGATGTGTAAAATTGGAAAGCCAATAATGGAGATTGACAATGCATGAAAAAGACGTAACTTGTTATGCAAGTAACGACAGGTTTATCTAGTGAGAAGTTAACGACTGCTTGGAATTCAAATGGAAAGTCTAGTTTTAAATGTAAAACTTGCAATAGAGAGCTTTGTTAACAACTAACAACGATGTGATTAAAACTACTTGCATAGAAAAATAAGTAAACTTGAATTATAAAGCGAGAATAGCAATAATTAACGAACTACACTATGAGTTTAAGGGAAGAAAAAGAAGCAATGGTAACTAACAATTAAAAACCGTAAGTAGTAAAATAAAGCGAGATTAACAAACTATGATTGAAAGAAACTAAACGAAATAGAAGATAACGAGATTATGAATGCCATAAGTAACAAGATTAACAAGATTAAGAGTAAACTACTAAAACCGTAAGCAATGAAAAGAGTTAGTATCGAGATTATGAGCTGCAGAGATGGAACCGTAAGTAAGCAAATGAAACCGTATGTAATGGAACCGAAAATAGAGTAAGAAAGCAAAGTAAAGGTGAAGAGATTGTAAATGAAACCGTAAACAACAAGATTAGCCGCAAGATTAAAGTAACAAAGAGAGGTGTTGATAATGCAGTTTCACGACATTATTTTGATCCCGAAATCGGTCAGTTAGTTGTAAGTCTCCAAGTAAAAAAGTAGAATTTAATGGTTTCTATGAGAAAGTACAGGCTTTTATTAATTATTGATGTTGGAAGAGTTTTGGAGCAATCGGAGCAAGTCTACAACAGTCCAGTGCAAAAAGGAGAAAAATCAGATTTTTGGACCAAACAGTGCCCTGCGCGCCTCTGAGCGCGCCTACAAACGCGCCCACAAACGCGCAGGCTTAATTTTTGTAAAAACTCCAGTGCGCTGCGCGCCTCTACGCGCGTTTCCATACGCGCCTGCAAACGCGCCAAGCCCCTGATACGTTTTTAAAGTCTTTTTCTGCTAGGGTTGAAGGGGAAATCGATCAGTTACGTTTTGGGACTCTTCCTGGGCGATTTTGGGAGCACGAGGGCGATTTTTGAAGGCGAATAGAAGGCAAGAAACACCAATTAACAAGGATCGGAAGGCGAATCGAGTACGTCCATCGGCGGCTTAGACTTTTTCAGGGAGTTCTTAGATTTCATTTCTTAGTTAAAAGCATGTTTACTTTCATTTTCATCTTTTCATTTCAGAGTTTTGAAACCCCCAATATGAACTAATCCGTTCATGTTGGGGGGTTGGTTTGAATCATGGTTGGATACTTGTTTCGCTTTACGATAGGCATGATTGATATGATATAGATGGATGCCACATGTGGGTTTGTTCTTAATGCTTGTAATAGTCCGATCAACTATTATTCGATTTAATGAATCTTTTAACGTTTGAGAAAAGTTTTGAGGTTTATCTAATCCTTCATGTCTTAGTCGAATTTGAGATAGAAATATGATAATTCGTGCTTTGTGGGTTTTTAATCACTGCTTGTTCAATTACCTTTGTTGAGATTGAATGATGATACAAAATGTTGAATGAATGTTACTATAGCTTGATTGAGTATAGTGATGAATTGTGATTATACCTGTCATCCTGGAGTTATGTCAATTGTGTCAAATCTGTGAGTTAAATGATTGTTTACCTGAGGAATCCAACCCTCCAGCTTTTTATCTTATCTGAATTAATTAAGTTTTAATCCGTGTTTTTAATACACAACAATCCAACTCAATTTGCGTTAGTCTAGTTAATAATCTATACAGTCATTGTGGTACTTGACACCTGGTTCCTTTGGTTCGATACTCGTACTTTATAAGTACTATTACTTGATTCGACCCGTACACTTGCGGTAGATTTAGGGGGTGTAAACCCGCATATCAAGTTTTTGGCGCCGTTGCCGGGGAACCTGTTTTGTGTGAATATCACTACCAGCTGTAGAAGTTATTACATTAGACACCCTGTTTTTATTTTATTATAATCTGTTTTAAAGGTTCATATATTTTTGGGTTTTGAGATTCTATATTCTCTGTTTCAGGTTACCTCTTGGTTTATGCCAAGAAGAAGACTGTTTTGGGAATTACTACCGATTGACCCAGAAATAGAACGGACCGCCAGAGAGCTAAGAAGACAAGCACGGAACAGAATGGACGACAACAACATCAATGTTGGGGAAGATTGGGGAGAAGGGTTGCCCATGGGTAATGGTCAACCAATTCCAAATGCGAATGCAAATGCGAACAATCAGAACCACAATAACGCCAATCACGGTCCAAACAACGTCAATGACAACGTCAACAATGGTGTCAACAATGGGATCAATCATAATCTCAATCACAACGCCAATCATGGTATCCATCATAATGTCAATCAACCACCACCACCACAAAGGGTACCCATGAGAAATTTCGCCAATCCAAACATGGGGGCTGCACAACGTGGATACGCACCACCGATAGCTGCAAACAACTTTGAAATCAAACTTGGTACCATCCAATTGGTGCAATCGAACATGTTTGGAGGTGCAGCAACTGAAGACCCTCATGCACATTTGCGTTTATTCGAAAAGATATGCAATACTTTCAAGGTAAATGGGGCGGATCAAGATTCAATCAAGATACGGTTATTCCCATTCTCATTGAGAGACCGAGCCACCACTTGGGAAGAGAATTTACCACCGGGGTCGATTAGAACATGGAACGATATGGTGACAGCTTTTCTCAACAAATTCTTTCCACCAGGGCGAACGGCCCAACTGCTATCAGATATCACTCATTTTGCCCAATGGGATCAAGAGTCTTTGTACGAAGCATGGGAAAGATACAAAGCAATGCTCAAAAAGTGTCCACATCATGGGTTACAAGAATGGATGATCATCCAAACATTCTATGTGGGATTGAACCCTCAATTTAAGAATGACCTCACAGCTGCTGCAGGTGGAGCTTTAATGAACAAGTCTTATGAGGAAGCGGTCGAATTGATAGAGAATCTGGCAGAACATAGCTATTCCACGCCAAGATCTGCTGTCAGAAAAGTGGCAAATGTACAAGAAGCAGAAGAGTTGAAGGCTATAAAGGCACAGTTGACTGCGTTGACTAATCAGATGAGAGGAACGACTATGCAACCGAATGTTCAGAATGATATGGGTGGTCAAGACCAATTCATGAATCATCAAGATTATCAATCACCGGAACAAGTTCAATTCATTCAGAATCAGAACTGGAACAATCGGCCGAGGAATGATCCATTCTCTAACACCTATAACGAAGGATGGAAACGACATCCTAACTTTGCTTGGAGTCAACCTCAACAAGGCCCGGGCAAAGAAACGATGGGGCAACCGCAGCAACAGCAACAGCAGTATGGTAACAATTCCTACTCTTCCAATTCTTTTCAGCCTAACAATGTCTATCGTCCCCCAGGTTACAATCAGAGGAAACATGATGAGGGGAAATCATCAGAAAAGAAACCGGGTTTGGAAGACATGATGATGAAATTCATGTCAAAGATGGAAGGTGCGGTAGAAGGATTAGCGGGTACAGTGAACACTGTGAAATCCACCACGGATCAGAATACCGCTTCAATCCGAATGCTGGAAAGACAGATGGGTCAAATTTCTGAGGTTTTACAAACCCGACCTCCCGGGCAATTTCCAAGTCAACCCGAGAAGAAGGGTAGAGAAGAATGTAAAGCCATAAGCTTGAGGAGTGGTAAACAACTCACTATAGACCCCACGAGAGATCCTTTGCCAGAAGGAGATAACACCAAGGTGAGTAATATTGAGCCAGAGGATGAGGAGGAAGAAAAAGTGGATGAAGAAGTGGAGATGGAGAAGACGGAAAGCGAGAGAAGAAAGGAGAATGCGACTACTTCCAAGAAAGTACCTCCTAAGCCAGTCACATCATCGGTACCATATCCCAGTAGGCTAAAAGCTTACAAGGATGATGCAAACTTTGCTAAATTTTTAGAAGTGTTTAAAAAACTGCATATTAACATCCCTTTTGCAGATGCTTTAGCACAGATGCCATCCTATGTGAAATTTCTGAAGGATATTCTCTCCAACAAGAGAAAAATCGAGAAGCATGCCATTGTTGCACTTACTGAAGAGTGTAGTGCTATCATTCAGCATAAGCTTCCTCCGAAGCTTAAGGATCCAGGGAGTTTTACTATCCCTGTTCAAATAGGCAATTCTGAATTTAGTAAAGCTTTGTGTGATCTCGGGGCGAGTATCAATCTAATGCCATTGTCTATTTTCAGTAGACTCGGACTGGGAGAGGTACAACCGACCAGAGTGACACTGCAACTTGCGGACAGATCAATCAAATACCCGTATGGTGTAATTGAAGATGTGCTGGTCAAAGTGGATAAATTTTATCTCCCAGTCGACTTCGTGATCCTCGATATGGATGAGGACAAAGAGATACCTTTGATCATGGGTCGACCATTTTTAGCCACAGGAGGGGCGTTGATAGATGTGAAAGGAGGAAAGCTCATGTTGAGGGTAGGAGAAGAAAAAGCGGTTTTTGACGTATTCCGAGCAGCAAAACAGCCAATGCAGTACAGTGAATGCTACCGGATTGATGTCTTGGAATCCCCGATTAGAGAATCATGTGAATTTCAGTTGGGTCAAGATCAATTGGAAAGTGCAATCATGGGTACGATAGATAGTGCAGAAATTGAAAGTGTGATGCAGCTGAATGCATTACCAAGTCAAGGAGGCCCAAGAAGACCGAAAGTTGAGGATTTGGGTGAGCCAATACCCAAGTCTCAACCATCATCTCACACTCCACCTAAGCTCGAACTGAAACAGTTACCATCCCATCTTGAATATGCATTTTTGGGGGAAAAGGAGACACTCCCGGTCATCATTTCATCCAAGTTGGAAACCGAGGACAAAGAGAAGTTATTGAGGATCCTACGTGAGCACCGAACTGCCATTGGTTGGACGATAGCCGATTTAAAAGGCTTAAGTCCAACTTTCTGCACACACCGCATAAACCTTGAAGAGGAACACCGGCCAGTGGTACAACCTCAACGAAGACTTAATCCCAACATGAAAGAAGTGGTTCGGAAAGAGATCCTAAAGTTATTGGATGCTGGAATCATCTATCCAGTACCCGATAGCCCATGGGTTAGTCCAGTCCAAGTAGTGCCGAAGAAAGGAGGTGTCACAGTCGTTCGAAATAACAACAATGAACTCATCCCCTCTCGGACAGTCACGGGGTGGAGAGTTTGCATTGATTATAGAAGGTTGAACGACGCCACCCGGAAAGACCATTTTCCATTGCCATTCATTGATCAGATGATAGAGAGACTAGCGGGGCACGAGTACTACTGCTTCTTAGACGGGTATTCGGGATACAATCAAATACCGATTGCTCCCGAAGATCAAGATAAGACCACATTTACATGTCCTTATGGAACATTTGCTTATAGGAGGATGCCGTTTGGGTTATGTAACGCTCCCGCAACATTTCAGAGGTGTATGATGGCGATCTTTTCAGATATGGTGGAGCGCACTATGGAAATCTTTATGGACGATTTCTCGGTATTTGGACCATCATTTGACTCTTGTTTGTCTCATCTGGAGACTGTCTTGAAAAGATGCAAGGAGACGAGCTTGGTGTTGAATTGGGAGAAGTGTCACTTTATGGTGACGGAAGGAATAGTGCTTGGACACAAGGTGTCAAAAGAGGGGATAGAAGTGGATAAGGCCAAGGTTGCAGTGATAGAGAACTTACCGTATCCGAATTCCGTCAAGGGGATTCGAAGCTTTTTAGGCCATGCCGGCTTTTACCGGCGGTTTATAAAAGACTTTTCTAAAATCACTAAACCCTTATGTTCTTTACTCCTAAAAGATACCAAATTTGATTTTACTGATGATGATGATTACAACCCGGCTACTGATATGGAAGGAGTAGAACTGGGGTCTGACATAGCAGGGCTAGCGCTGCAGATGCACCACATGGAGATTCGGCTGAATCGGAGGTTCGACGCACTAGAAGAAGGAAGGAGGTATGCTGGGAACCCGCAGGCACCGACCACTTCAAATCAAGATGAAGCGGGCCCATCGAACCCAAGGAGAAGAAGGAGGCATCAATAGGGGGCACCAACCTATCGAGCAGTACGCGGTGGGGTAAAGTTTTTGGTTCTTTCTTAGTTTTCGTTTTGTTGTTGAACTGATTCTTTTATTTTTTTTTGTTTTTCGTTCTTTTCTGCTTTTGGTTGGATGACTGTACCATTTCGCTATTTCGTGTTTCCTTATTTTATATGTTATTTGGTCCATTGGGGACAATGGTTGTGTCTGGTTTGGGGTGGTTTGTCGATTATATCATTTGTTGATCTCAGTGGATTGAACAACTACCGTGTTTTTAGTGATGAATGTGCAACCTTCCTAGTGTGACTTAGTGTGAGTTTTCGAGGACACTAATTTTGGGGAGAAGAGTTAAAAGGGATAATGTAGCATGAGGGTGGATCTAGATGAATGCATACATAGAGACATTAGTGGAGACCACCTGTGAGTTGTTGAGCCTTACAAGCACTAACTTCGATTCTGAGAGACTACACACTACTCGATACACCTTTCATTAGTCCTTTGATCGTTGTTGTAGCTGATCTCGCTATAACTTGCATCCATTATCAAAGACATCCATAGGAATAGAAGTGAAGCTTCTGCCTATCCTTGTGAACAAACCATGTGAGAACTCATAAAGCTTATTGGCTGCTGCTAATCCCACTGCTTTTCACTACTCAAGGTTCTCAAATGAAAACCCGTTGTAATCCCCTCGTTAAAAAAAAAAAAAACTTCAAACCCAGTAAATCAGTCATAAAGGGTTTTGCCAAAAAAAAGAGAGCTAAATAAAACTGAGGGGTCAGTTTAAAGAAATTGAGAGAAGTGTTAGGAAACTTGAACGAAAGAAAGAAGGGAGGTTCATCAAATACCTCCACCCAGAAGTAGCAACCATACCCAGTTAAAGATCCGAATTCAGCATGGAGAGTTTGAAGGGAGTGGCGAAGCAACGTTTCTATGCCCTAGTCTTGATAATGGATTCCTTCTGAGATCAATTTGTGTATAACTGTGCGTTATTGTTTAATTGTTGTTCATGCAAGCTTTGTGAATTCTTGTACCCAACTTCTGAAAGCATGACAACATGTGTGAAACCTAGGGCTCGAGTGAAGAGAGAAAACCGCGAGGTAGGGTCAAGGCGAAATCCTCTCTAAGTGTGTGTTTAGTTAGGTACACTCAAGTGCGGTGTGGTCCTTGATAACTCTTTGTCCCAAAGTTGTGCTGTTTAGAATTCCATAGCTAGGTATGCTGGGGGGTGTCCATCTCACATGTAACTCATGGTGGTTGTTGAGTTGACTAGAGATCACTAATGATATTCTCGACAACACGAAATTGCGATTGTTTGGGTAGTAGTTGAATGCTTATTTGTGTCGCTATTTTGCTTGGGGACAAGCAACGCTCGGTTTGGGGTTGTTGATAATGCCGTTTCACGACATTATTTTGATCCCGAAATCGGTCAGTTAGTTGTACTCTCCAAGTAAAAAAGTAGAATTTAATGGTTTCTATGAGAAAGTACAGGCTTTTATTAATTATTGATGTTGGAAGAGTTTTGGAGCAATCGGAGCAAGTCTACAACAGTCCAGTGCAAAAAGGAGAAAAATCAGATTTTTGGACCAAACAGTGCCCTGCGCGCCTCTGAGCGCGCCTACAAACGCGCCCACAAACGCGCAGGCTTAATTTTTGTAAAAACTCCAGTGCGCTGCGCGCCTCTACGCGCGTTTCCATACGCGCCTGCAAACGCGCCAAGCCCCTGATACGTTTTTAAAGCCTTTTTCTGCTAGGGTTGAAGGGGAAATCGATCAGTTACGTTTTGGGACTCTTCCTGGGCGATTTTGGGAGCACGAGGGAGATTTTTGAAGGCGAATAGAAGGCAAGAAACACCAATTAACAAGGATCGGAAGGCGAATCGAGTACGTCCATCGGCGGCTTAGACTTTTTCAGGGAGTTCTTAGATTTCATTTCTTAGTTAAAAGCATGTTTACTTTCATTTTCATCTTTTCATTTCAGAGTTTTGAAACCCCCAATATGAACTAATCCGTTCATGTTGGGGGGTTGGTTTGAATCATGGTTGGATACTTGTTTCGCTTTACGATAGGCATGATTGATATGATATAGATGGATGCCACATGTGGGTTTGTTCTTAATGCTTGTAATAGTCCGATCAACTATTATTCGATTTAATGAATCTTTTAACGTTTGAGAAAAGTTTTGAGGTTTATCTAATCCTTCATGTCTTAGTCGAATTTGAGATAGAAATATGATAATTCGTGCTTTGTGGGTTTTTAATCACTGCTTGTTCAATTACCTTTGTTGAGATTGAATGATGATACAAAATGTTGAATGAATGTTACTATAGCTTGATTGAGTATAGTGATGAATTGTGATTATACCTGTCATCCTGGAGTTATGTCAATCGTGTCAAATCTGTGAGTTAAATGATTGTTTACCTGAGGAATCCAACCCTCCAGCTTTTTATCTTATCTGAATTAATTAAGTTTTAATCCGTGTTTTTAATACACAACAATCCAACTCAATTTGCGTTAGTCTAGTTAATAATCTACACAGTCATTGTGGTACTTGACACCTGGTTCCTTTGGTTCGATACTCGTACTTTATAAGTACTATTACTTGATTCGACCCGTACACTTGCGGTAGATTTAGGGGGGTGTAAACCCGCCTATCAGGTATCTAACAATACACAGTATCAAGTAACCAAGTATCCAATGGTGTAGGTGTGTCTTTCTTCATTACATAGCATACATATATATAGCAGCAAGAATTCTCGGAGAAGAGGGTAACAACCGTGGGTTGTACCCATGGATCAAGAGATCCATGTGCCGCAAGGCAAAATGGGCCGGTTCTTGTGAAGCCCATCCAAAATTTGCTCCAAGTCCAAATGAAATGTTGGTTTGCATGCTATGTTCTTCGGCCCAAGTGTTAATATATGGCCGGCCCAAAAATTCCACAAAATCCGATCCAAAAATCGAGTGTATCCACAAATGCAAAAGCCCGGTCCTCAAAAGTTGGAGTTGTCGGTTTCGTTCCAAAACTGTGCTATCCGCTATCTTCTTGATTTATGAACTCCAAAAGACCGTCTTTATGCTACCTGAAATACACAGAATTTGAAATAAGCGATTTTGGACGTTTTTCATGCATTTTTATATGTTTTTGGCCAACTTTATACTTAAAGGCACCGATTGTTTATTTTACGCTAAAGCTACTATAATTAACTAAAATTGACTTAATGGGATGACAAAATGTCTCAAAAATTGGAATTATATAGCTAAAATAAGGTTAAATAAATAACCCTATCAGCCACACCTCCTTTGCTTAAGTAGAGGTGCTTGGCATTGTTTTGAGGATCGATTTCCATCAGTTCACAACTGGTGTGAAGCATTTTTAAGTTTTATGCAAGTATCTTTAAGTTCTTCATCTTCTTCTTTTTATAGTTCTCATGCATGAGTTGCTGCAACATTGCTGACAACATTGTTGCACTTCTTTCTTGCTTTTAATTATTGCACCTTACATTCTTGTCATTTACTTTTACGTCATTTATATTATGTCTTTCATTTCAGTAATTTACATTTATAGCAATTTAATCTTAAGTATGAGTAGCTAAGTTTTATAGCTTGGGTGTGAGGAAAAAGGGTGAAGTTTTAAATATAAAGAAAGGTGGACATTATTTCTCAATAATGATGTTCACCATTTCTTGTTAAGTTTTATAAAGATAAGTTTACTTCATGATGTTTTGATCACTTTGAAAGTGTTAAAGTGTCATGGCATCAGGAATGAGCCATTGATATGCACGTCAATCCGAATGACAAAGGAAGTAAGACTTGGAAGAGCTACTGACAAAGGAATTTGTCGTCTCTGTCTTTTCTGGGTTGATTTTGCCCGACAAGTTAGTCATCGTTATGATGGTAAAAGTGTAGAGTGCGTATCAGGAATGGACCGCTCAGAACACGTCAACTAAACAGATATGGGATCAACTTGGAAGAGTGATTTTTAACAAATTAATTTGTTTAGCCATATACTTGGAAGGCCTCATTTGCTATTGATAGTCCTGATACAACACCAGGAATGGGTTGATTGAAAGCTAGATCGGTAGTATAATGTTGAAGATCCTGAAGGGCATCCTGAAAAGTAGATAGTGAACTTAAGTATTGAGAAACCAATGTTGTAGCATTGCCACAACATTGGTCTGCTGGAATTTATATTTAGACTTCACCCAACGCCTTACACCCTTGCTTTCTTCATTAATTGTTCAATATAATCTGTGATAAATCCAACCAAAATATTTTCTTCGACTTGATCCTTGGAAATCATTTCTTTTATTAGACTTTTATTACGCTTTTACTCCAATCTCTATGGGACAATACGTGGCTCTTACCACTTTATTACTTGAAAGACGATATTAGATCTCATTGTATACTTGCGGTGAGGTTTAATTAGCACAAGTCTGACGGTGTATTCAAAGCACTGTCAAGTTTTTGGCGCCGCTGCCGGCGATTGGCACGTTAAAAGTTTATAAAAGTACTTTAAAAGATTTGGTTTTTCTAACACCGTCCGAATCACACTAAGTGTGGTGTATGCCACGAATCCAACGTGTGAAACTTTTTGAGTTAGATCCTGACATAGAGAGAACCTTTCATCATAGACGGAGGTTACAAAGAACTTCAAATTCTATGAATCCTCTCGAAATGGACGCACCACCCGGATTTGAGCATAGACCACCACGACCACCCGTCGTAGAAGTACGACCGCCACCTCTAGGGAACCACATGAGACCACCAGTTTTTGAAGACCCTAGAGCACGACCAAATTTTGGAAACCCTCCAATCTTTGGTAACCCACCAGTTTTCGGTAATCCTCCAGTTTTTGGAAATCCACCCGGTCATGATTTTCAAGAGCAACCAATTAATAACAAAGATGATGATGAAGAATCTCATGGTAACAATGATCAAAATGAACCATTAAACATCATTGATCTTGCAAACTCGAAAAATGGGTGAATCATGGACTATGCAATTCCTAACTTTGAGCAATTAAATTCGGGAATTGTAAAGCCTCACATGGATACAACACATTTTGAACCAAAACCCATTATGTTTCACATGTTGCAAGCCAATGGTCAATTTGTCAAATTTCCATCGGAAGATCCACACTCACATTTAAAATCTTTTAAAGAGATCACCGATGTTTTTTGATTCCTGGAGTATCTTCTGATGCTCTAAGACTCACACTGTTTCCTTTTTCTTTAAGGGATCGGGCAAAATTTTGGTTTAATTCATTGGCACCAGGTTCTGTCCAATCATGGGCTGACATGGCTGAAAAAAATTTAAGAAAATATTTTCCACCTACCCGAAATGCTAAGTCCAGAAAAATTTGCATGTTCAAACAATTGGACGATAAAGCAATTCCCGATGCATGGGAAAGGTTTAAGGAATTATTAAGGAAATGCCCTCACCATGGCATTCCTTACTGTATTCAACTCGAGACATTTTACAATGGACTTGATTCCAATGCAAAACAAATGCTCGATGCGACATCAGGAGGGGCCTTTACTTCCAACACCTATAACACCGGGTATGAAATTCTTGAAAAGATTTCCACAAACAATGGGCATTGGGCTGATCCAAGGGCACCAACTACAAAGAAGACTGCTGGAATGCACGATTTAGATGCTTACACTGCATTGACAGCTCAGCTTGCCTCTATGACCAATATGCTTAAAAACATAACTACCGGTCAGGGAACACAACTGACTGCCACTACACCCACTCCATCTGTCCTCTCAGTGCAATGTGTTTGTTGCAGTGGAGACCATTCTTATGAACATTGTCCTCAAAACTCTGAATCAATCAACTATGTTCATAATAGAAATGGTCCTTACTCTAACAACTACAATGCTAGTTGGAAACAACATCCAAACTTTTCATGGACCAACCCAAGTTTAAATCCACCTGAGCATAAGCAACAAGGAAACTCCAATTTTCAAAACCAGCATCATGCCAGCAGTTCTCAAAACTACCAACATAACCAAAATCATCAGAATCATCATTTTCAAAACAACAAACCACCTTTTCAAAACAAACCTTCCACACAAGCATAACCTTCCCTTGAGGCAGTATTGAAAAGTTTTATCAACCAAACCAACACTTCCATAAGGAACCTTGAACCAAAATAGCAGACCTGTGGGAGCCTTACCTAGTAACACAGGAAGAGTTGCAATTCAAGAAATTTTTGGATGTGTTTAAATAGTTGCATATCTACATACCCCTTGTTGAAGCAATTGAGCAGATGCCTAGTTATGCCAAGTTTCTTAAAGACATTCTAAGCAAGAAAAAGAAGTTGACTGAATATGAAACTGTGGCCATGACTGAAGGTTGTAGTGCTCTCTTGACCAACAAAATTCCACCTAAACTCAAAGACCCAGGGAGTTTTACCATTCCTTGTTCCATAGGTGGGAAAGAAGTTGGAAAGGCCTTATGTGATTTGGGAGCCAGTGTCAACCTTATGCCTTTGTCTATTTTCAATAGCTTAGGTATAGGAGAAGCTAGACCTACCACTGTCACACTCATCTTAGCTGACAAAACCATTGCCTATCCTAAGGGTAAAATTGAAGATGTCTTAGTTCAGGTTGACAAATTCATCTTTCCTGCTGACTTTATCATCTTAGATTTTGAGGCTGACCAAGATATTCCTATTCTTTTAGGAAGACCCTTCTTAGTCACCGGAAGAACTTTGAAAGATGTCCAAAAGGGAGAGTTGACCATGAGACTTCAAGACCAAAAAGTCACATTCAATGTCTTCAATTCCATGAAATACCCTAATGATATGGAAGAATGTTCTAGCTTAAGTATGATTGAGACCATGTATCATGAAGAGGGAGTTAGGGAAGTTTGTAGGTTGGAAGAAGAGGATGATGAGGAATATGATGATGATGATGAGAAGATAATAGATGAGACTGTTGCTAAGTTTGAATCTTTGGAACCTAGTGAGCAAAAGACTTTCACACCATCAATCATTTCACCACCTGACCTGGAGTTGAAACAACTCCCACCCCATTTAAAATATGCTTTTTCTAAAAGATGAAAACAAACTGCCTGTCATCATTTCATCCACTTTGGAATTACATCAAGAAAAGAAGTTAGTGGATCTGTTGAAGTTACACTCAAAAGCCATAGGATGGTCTATTGCTGGCCTCAGAGGAATTAGTCCCTCCATTTGTCAACATAAGATCATCTTAGAAGATAAGAACTTCACATCCATTGAACCACAAAGAAGGATAAATCATGTCATGAAAGAAGTAGTAAAAAAAAGAAGTGCTAAAATGGCTAGATGCATAAATCATTTTTCCTATGGCCAGTAGCTCTTGGGTTAGTCCTGTCCAATGTGTCCCTAAGAAGGGAGGTTTTACAGTAGTAGCCAACTAGAGTGGGTTCAAGATGGAGAATTTGCATGGACTACCGTAAGCTTAACACCGCTACATAAAAGGACCATTTCCCACTACCATTTGTTGATCAAATGTTAGACAGGTTAGATGGAAAAGACTACTATTGCTTTTTGGATGGATACTCCGGATACAACCAAATTGCCATTTCACTTGAGGACCAAGAAAAGACCACCTTCACTTGTCCTTATGGTACTTTTGCCTTTAGGAGAATGCCCTTTGGTCTCTGTAATGCTTCTGCAACTTTTCAAAGATGTATGATGTCCATATTTTCTGATATACTTGAAGAATCCATTGAAATATTTATGGATGATTTTTCTGTATATGGCTCATCTTTTGATAATTGTTTGGAAAATTTAAAAAAGAGCCTTGAAAGGTGTGAAAAAATTGATTTAGTCCTAAACTGGGAAAAGTGTCATTTCATGGTCAAAGAAGGGATAGTTCTTGGACACTTGGTTTCAAAAAGGGGGGTTGAGGTAGACCAATTGGAAGTTATTGAAAAACTACCTGAACTAACCACTGTTAAAGGAATTAGAAGCTTTCTTGGTCATGTTGGGTTTTACAGAAGGTTTATCAAAGACTTTTCAAAAATCTCAAAACCTTTATGTTTACTTTTGCAGAATGACCACAAATTTGATTTTAATAATGAATGTAGAAATGCATTCATCACTCTAAAGAAAGCTTTGGTAACTGCTCCAGTAGTTGTGGCCCCAGATTGGAAAAAAAAATCTTTTGAAATCATGTGTGATGCAAGTGACTGGGCTGTAGGAGCTGCCTTAGGTCAAAGAAAGGAGAAAGTGTTTCATTCGATTTATTATGCAAGTAAGACTTTGAATGAAGCACAAATCAACTACACAAAAACTGAAAAAGAACTCTTGGCTGTAGTTTTTGCTTTTGAGAGATTTAGATCATATTTAGTGGGAGTAAAAGTCATTGTGCATACAGATCATGCTGCCATTAAATACCTAATCTCTAAAAAGGATGCCAAACCTAGGTTGATTAGGTGGGTTCTGTTGTTGCAAGAGTTTGACCTAAAGATTGTAGACAGAAAAGGAGTAAACAACCAAGTAGCGGACCATTTGTCTAGGTTAGAGAACCTAGTGGAAAAGAAAGAAGAAGGAGATATCATTGAAACCTTACCAGATGAGAAAATCCTGATGCTACAGCATTCATCCAGCATCCCTTGGTATGCTGATTTTGCTAACTATTTGTCTTGTGGCATCAAACCTCCAGATTTTACTGGCCATAAGCTTAAAAAGTTTCTCCATGATGCCAAGTTTTATCTCTGGGATGACTCTTTTCTGTTTAGACTTGGTGCAGATCAAATCTTGAGAAGGTGTGTTCCAGAAAATGATGTGGCAGAAATCTTACACCATTGCCACACCTTAGCATATGGAGGTCATTTTAGGAGCCAAAGGACAGCAGCCAAAGTGTTACAATCTGGTTTTTATTGGCCAACTCTCTTCCAAGATTCTTACAATTTTGTCAAAAGGTGTAATGAATGTCAAAGGACTGGTTCCATTTCGCAAAAAAAAATGAAATGCCTTTGAATGGAATGTTGGATGTAGAATTGTTTGATATATGGGGGATTAACTTTATGGGGCCTTTTCCACCATCCAACAATTGCCAATACATTCTAGTGGCTGTTGACTATGTGTCAAAGTGGGTGGAAGCAATTGCATGTACTTCCAATAATGCAAAAACTGTGGTTAAATTTCTTCAAAAATACAGTTTTACAAGATTTGGTACCCCCAGGGCACTAATCAGTGATGAGGGTACCCATTTTGTGAATAAGGTGTTACAAGGAACTCTTGAAAAATACAATGTTAACCATAGAATAGCCACTGCATACCACCCACAAACAAATGGACTGGCTGAGCTTTCTAATAGGGAAATCAAAGGAATCCTGGAAAAAGTGGTGAAACCATAGAGGAAAGATTGAGCTTTTAAATTAGATGATGCTTTATGGGCATACAGAACTGCTTTTAAAACACCCATTGGTATGTCCTGATACAAGCTAGTCTTTGGGAAAGCCTATCACCTCCCTCTAGAGCTTGAGTATAAGGCATACTGGGCCATCAAAGAGCTAAACATGTCCTTAGATGCTGCTGGAAACAAAAGGAAATTACAACTGTGTGAAATGGAAGAACATAGGAACATGTCCTATGAAAATTCCAAACTCTACAAAGAGAAAACCAAAAAAATGGCATGACAAGAGAATTCAACAAAGAGAATTAAAAGCAGGGCAACAAGTTCTTTTGTTCAATTCCAGACTCAAATTGTTTCCAGGAAAACTCAAAAGCAGATGGTCTGGCCCTTTACCATTCACAAAGTCTACCCCTATGGGGATGTAGACTTGATCAATCCTGAGAACAATAATGTGTTTAAAGTGAATGGCCAAAGAGTGAAACTCTATCATGATGATGTAGCAATCCCAGAGCAATGCTCTGTGTTTTTTGCTACAGTTTGATAAAAGTTTCATCAAAAGTCATGGAGTCTTTCTAGTCCATAAGTGTTTGTAAATATTCATTTCCTAGTTTAAGTCTAGTATTAATCTTAATCAAGCTTTAGTAATAGTTTTGTTGTCACGGTTTGCTTGCAAGACAAAAAGACTCTGGATGCTACAACATTCCTCCAGCATCCACCTTTTGTTCCAAATTTAAGTAGGAAAAAGGTAAGATTTTTTAAGTTGGTAAGATTTTAGCATTGAACTAATGTTGGTACAATTGAGGTAACCTTTGAAAAAACCATCATAGCCTAAACCTCCTCTATGTTGTACCACATTTGTTATTTTGTTAAGAATGGTACAAAGGGACACTATTCATAGTACATTTGACTTGTCCTTTTTGTACCCAACCAACAATAACCCGGCTGTAATTAATTAAAAGAAATAAAAACAAAAAGAGTAAAGTTGTTTTCATCCAAAACCACCTTTACCCTTTCACCTTCCCAAAACCACTAATTTTCAAAAATCACCTTTTCCCTTCCCTTTCTCATTCATCCGAAAACCACCCACAACCACCATAACTTCCGTCGAACCTTCTCCATATCCACCCAAATTTGATGGCACGAGTTAAGCAAGTCGCAGTAAGAGATGGTGACCACCCTACTCGCAGAAGCATACAACAGAGGGCTGTGTTTCGACCCCCTTCGCACACTGCACTAGAAATGGTGGACTTAGAGGTTGACACAAATCCCTCTCCCACTTCTGTCGACACTCCTACTATTGTCACCACTCCTGATACCACTAATCTTGCTGGGAATGAAACCTCTGCTACTCCTGTCGAAAACCCTTATTTGCAGAAACCCTTTTCTAAAATTCCACCCAACGAGAATCCTGCGGTGGGAGATGCTTCTACATCAGTCCAAAACCCACCAAGGGTTGAGCACAATGATCAAACACCTCCTAACACTACTAAGGAGGGTGCCATTCTTGCATCACCCACTGTGGTGATGAACACAGCAGAAGCAGCAGAAACAGGGGCATCCAAGGATGCAGGGGAGAAAGCACCAGAAGCATCCACATCCAAAAACACCCTCCCCGATCTTAATATGGATGTAAATGAAATGGAACAGGAATCCCCACACACCACTGATGCTGAAGCATCCACACAACATCCAGCTGATGAACCTGTTTCCATGGAAGTTCCCAACAACCCTGTTGTGGAACCAGAGGCAAATCCTACCAAAAGGAAGGCTTCAGACCATGTGGACACCACCACTAATGATCCCACAGGTCCTGAGCCCAAAACCAAGAAGCCACGAAAGAAGACCCTTGCTGCCAAGCCACCCAGAACAAAGAAATCAAGGGTTGTTGCAAAGAAGTCCAATGCTGGAGCATCCATAAAGCAACCAGAAGCTGGAACATCAGTGCAATCTGGACCTCACATCATTTCAAGACCCAAGAGATTGCATGATGGTTTCAGCAGCCCTGAGGCGAAGCAAGCATGTGAGAACCTGAAGAAAAAGTGTGCACTGATGGATAAGGGGTTCGATTCTAAAAGCACGAAGGAGTTTGAATTCATCCACAAGGTGATAGCTCAACAGGAATGGGAGCAGTTGTGCGAGGTAAAACTTTCCTATAATCTCACTTTAATTAGGGAGTTTTATGTTGAGTTGTCACAAAACAAGACCGATATCATCACTGTCAGAGGCATAGGTTTCCCTTTAAATGCAGAATCCATCAACAACTACCTAAAAATCACCACACCCACCTCTTCTGCCTTTGATACACTTACCATAACAGCCACAAAAAGACAATTAGATGACATGATCAAAGTCATAGGGAAACCTGAGGCCAAGTGGGAGGACCATGCTAATTACAGGCTTAGGATATTTAAAACCATCAATTTACTGCCTGATGCCAACGTATGGATGAGTTCCATTAGAAGCTCCCTCTTCCCAACCACCCATGACAGTTCCATCAATTGTGAAAGGATGATTCTTCTCTATTGCATTATGACTGGACAAAAGGTAAATACGGGGGATATCATTTGCAGATCCCTCAGGTATTCTGCCATAAGAAACTAAGGGAAATTTTTCTTTCCTAGTCTATTGTCCCAGTTCCTAGCTGCCATTGGAGTGCCTCAATATGAGGAGGATGACATCCAAGAAGAAAGAGATGAAAAGTGGCAGATTGATACAAAAAGTGTGTCAAGGTTGAGACACGAAAAATCAAGCCATGGTGATATGATGGGGATGTTGCAGACCCTATGTTCTCAGAACAGTGCCATCATGAATGATATGGAAAAGCAAAGAGAAGAGGTTGAGGGGTTGAAAGCCGAATTGGTGGATGTGAAGAAAGAGCTCAAGTTGGGAGTGGAATCGAAGAAAGGATTGAAGATGAGCAAGGTGCTGAATCAGGTGAGAAAGCTGAAGGACATGAACAGAAAGCTGATGGAGGAGAACAGACAGTTGAAGGAGGCCAAAGCCAGTTTGGAACAGGCAGAGCAGCATGCAGATGCTGCAGCATTGAAAGCCACATCAACAGCAGCACCCAACACGGTTGCAGTGGCATCAGAGGCAACATTGGAAACTGTCCAGGAGAATTCACAGCCTACTCTTATTGAGTAGGGCAGGTCAAAATCACTTCCTTAGCTTCTATATTTTTATTTCTTGTGTCTGGGATAACTTTTCCATTTTTAGGCTTATTTTATCTTGCAAAATCACACATAGGTAGTATAAATTCTTGTGTTCATATCCATAATAAATCTGTGATGCATGTTAAACAGCTAGTTGTTGTGTTCCTGTTAGAACTAGCATTCATCATCTTGGGACACAAATTGACCAATATGACCTACGTGCATTTAGGAGAAAGATCTAGGCCATCTTTTCAATTTGCATAGCCATTTGTAACCTTTATACACTGTAAAGCCCGTGTCCCGTTAAGGAATTTTTCTTGGGATTATTTATTGTTCAATAATTTTTCTCTTAACGAATGTTTTAACGGGAGTTAACGAGAATGACCTTAAATGTAATTCATCGCAAAACCGTAATTTGTTTGCAAGGGCTTAGTAGTGCGAGGGCTAAGGTTGCTATTTGGGTAATGTAATGCATAGGGATCGGCCCATGCAAATTCAAAAAAAAACGAGACCCACATTTGTTTTGGTTTTGAGTTTGGTGGTGTGCAAGTGAAAGGAAAAAAAAAAGACAACCCTAGAGTCTCTTCCTCGTTTTTTTTTTCTTTCTTCTTTTTCCTGCTGCGCCGTGAAGACCCCCCCCCCCCCCCCACCGTGTGTTGATTTCTTCCATCTTTGCTGCCGCTGCTAACCACCGAAGCAACCACCAGCGCTGCCACTTTCCTTGCCGGCAAGAGAGAGAGAGGTGCAGCGAGAGAGAGAGAGAGAGCTGTAGCGAGAGAGAGAGGTTCCATGAGAGAGTGAGCGAGACAAAGGGAAGAACCGGCAATCGAGAGGGTGTCGGGTTCATGTGTCGCTGTTTGTCGTCAAGAGGTAAGTCCGTTCCGTTCGTTCTTTTGTTTCGGTTCGTCGTAGTCTCGTTGTTGCGAAACCGCCGCCGGCTCAGCCATGGCTGCTGCCGGTGCTGCCGTCGTGCACCGCCAGCGTGGTGGTCGTGATGGCGGTTGTGCAGCTGTGGGTTATCCGTGTGGGTGTGGGCGGCCCGAACTTGGAAAGGTTGGAGCTTTCGTTTTTGTTTCGTCGGTTTCTCTTACCAAACCATCCTTATCGGGGGTAGTGGCTGCCGCCGCCGACCACCACTGCCGGGATGGCAGTGGGTGGTGCGCGGTTGACTCCAGCCCCTAGTAATCTAAACCCCAACCTAAGTGCTTCCATAGTTAAACCGTAACCCGAATCGCCAAAACCTTAAACCGTTTTATGATTTCATGTGAAAAATCCCATTCTGTCCCTGTTTTGCGACGGCCATAAATTTTCCGTCGTAGCTCGGATTGAGGCGAATCCGTTGCCCACGGTTCACATTATGTGCCGGGCACACTTTTCGTGTTTTAGCGGAAGTCTGGTTCGGCCTCTAACTAGACGTAAATTGGCTGTTTTCACAGCAGGTCTGCACGTGACAGATTCGTGTCCTGTTTTTAGAAAATTCATAGTAAATTGTAGGAAAATCGTTAGAACGCGTACGATATGTCCCTGGAACCCTAAGACATAGAACAAACTGATTATGAAATAATATTTCTGGATTTATCAGTTTTTAAGGGGTTAAACAGGTCCCGAACAGACCTGTGTTTTTAGAGTAAAAGCTGGAAAATTTACATGTTTGGGCTCATAGTTGTGACTTTGGGTTAGGACTTCGCTTGACGTTTGATATCACTTATTTAGGTGGGAAAAGGTGAGTGAAGTCGGCCGGCTTGTGTTGCGGTTGCGGATACTTTCGTTGCTTTAAGGTGAGTTCTCTCACTGTGTAGTTAGGGGTTGTATGCATGTCATAGTAGTTTGTATGTACTACTGTCTTTGTGGTGTGAACTAGTTGTTTGTGGTGTGTAATATTTGATTGGTTTAAATGCTTAGTATAAATGTGTTACATTACACCTCGATGGGACCGAGGGCTCGGTGGGACCGAGGAAGTGGAAAGAAACGTTGTGGGAACTCGGTGTGACGAGTGTGTTACATTACAACTCGGTGGGACCGAGGGCTCGGTGGGACCGAGGTGTTGGATACATAATTACTTGTAGATGTTTACTCGTTTTATGTAACTGTGGTGTTGTTGCTTATGTGCGGATAGGGGTGATGTGTATATAATTCCTATCTGCGCATGTGATGGAATTCACTAAGCTTCGTGATTACCCCTTCCCAATATCTTATGATTTCAGGTGCGAGTAGCAGTCGGGCATGACGGTACACACGGGCGCAAGGCGAAGATTGTTTAAATTGATTTTTAGTAAATGGGGATTTAATTATATAACTTTCCGTTGCTTAAACTTTGTTGACGGTTTTAAATAACGACGTTTATTCTTATTGTAATGGGATTTGTTACTTTTGGTTTGATTATAATGAAATGTATTACTTTTAAAAAATTTAAATTCCTTATAATTTTTGGGACATTTTTGGGACGTTACAACTTGGTATTAGAGCACAACTTGAGTGAATCAAACACATCTCGGTGTGTTTGGTCTCAAGTTGCGGCTATGAAATTTTAAATCCTTTTACTAAAATCTTTTCGAATGAAAGAAAAAGAAAAACCCGTTTGGGAAACGGTGATTGAGGGCGCAGTGTGTACAGTCAGCCGACGCTAAGTGGGAAGGTACAGTACTTAGTGTATTTATCGCTTTCTAGACTGCTTATGTGGTTTACACTGTACTGTATGTTGATTGTTTGCTAGTAGGAATCCATGTTAGTTATAGTAGGTTGTTAAGTGAAGGCCCTATAGGTTGTATGCAGTAAGAATCATATAGCCTTAGAATATTCGATTTAGTTCTATTGCGCAGCTCTTGTTTGAGTCCAACCGCTCTAGGATAGAATCTTGTATTCGAATGTCTATTTGATTCACGCTGCATGCGACTGGGTATTCGCGAGGCAACTCGTTATGGCTAATAGGGATTCCGTGGTAGCAAGGGTAGTGGGATGAGATGAAATTCCTAGTGAGCTGGGAAGAGTGTTTACATATGAGTATGTATGCTAGATTGCTTTCTAGAACATAGGAGTATGTGTGTTGGATTGTTTGGTGCTTATTACACTGTACTACATGTTTGTTGTTTGCTAATAGGAGTTCATGCTAGCCTTGATAAGTTGTTAAGTGAATGCACTATAGGTTGTATGCGGTAGGAACCAAATAGCCTTAGAATGTCGGATTTAGTTCAATTGCGCAGCTCTTGTTTGAGTCCAACCGTTGTAGGATAGAATCTTATATTCGAATGTCTATCTAGTTTTACACTGTGTGCGACTGTGCATTCGCGAGGCGACTCGTCATGACTAGTGGGGATTTCGTCATAGCAACGGTAGTGAAGTTGGGTGGAATTCCTAGGGAGCTAGAAAAAGTGTGTACATATGCCGGTGCGGGCATATGTGTGTAGTTATCTGCGAGAAACTACTTGGACCCATCAGATGGAACTCGGAACGAGTGATGATAGGTGTGGAAGGTAGTAGTAGAGCTCCTACTATCGGAAACACAGGATCAATGCTCGAGTCGGGGAAAGTCATGAGGAATCCAAGGAGTTGAGCGTGAGCGTTGTTAGTGTGAATTATTATGTGCTAATAACTCGTTGTAATATCTACCCAGAATAGCCATCGCAAGGAGGAACGACTATAGTAAACCTACTAGTACATGTATGTACTTGATTTGCTTTGATGGGATGATCGTTGGGGTAGTGTCGAAGGTTATAAATTAGTAGTCGTTGGAATAAAAGGACAATTCTAGTATTAATCACTTGGAGTGACGATAAGGATGATGTTTGTTTCGGGCCAAGATGGATGATTGTGCTAGAATCATAGGCTTATAGCGCTGACTTTGGTTTGAGGAAAAATCGTAGGGATTATTTGACGTAATTTCCCAACTTGCCTAAAAGGTTTAAATGTCCGGATGACGTTAGTGGACCAGAGAGATTTGGAGGAGTAGGAGTCGAGGCGTAGAATGCCGACTGAGTCATGCACAAAGCTTGATTTTGAAATAGATTGCATTAACAAATTCTTGTGTTCAAATCATTTTATGGATGGTGTTTTGGAATTTTGGGAAATGTTCATCACACACACAAGATTTTGAAATATGGTTTTGGAAAGTGTATGAAATCGTTTTATCACGGGAGTGCAAACTTTGTTAGAATTTGTCTCATTTCGTTATTTTTCCAACGGTTCTTTCGGGTAAGATGATATCCGTGTTTTGTGGTGTTTAAAATGTTGGGCAAGTGACTACGGCTTGTGACTTTAACATTGGAACTCCTCCACATATGTTAGAATTGAGACGGAAAGTTACATTCCACGATGTCTGTATAAAGCTATTTGAGTGATTTGGTTAAAATAAGTTTTGTCTTACGGCATGTTGAGTCGTGTGGGTTAATTTCACGAGGTGCATATCTCATTTGTTTATGTGACCATTTGGGGAAATCTTGGAAATCAATTTAAAGAACCCCACCTTTTGAGGTTTCATGAGATTTTAGCCGATATTTTCAAATGATGGAAACGGATTGGTTTTTATCTTTAAGTTGAAACTTGCACGAGACAGTTGTGTTTTAACAAAAATATATTGTAAACCGTTTCATCGTTTTGTATGACTAGCCGGCGCGCGTAAGATTTATGGGTGAACCCTGTGCCACGACATTTTATGTTGAAAAAGAGAAATTTTGGGGTCAAATGTCGTGGAACTGATTTTGAAATTATGTGTACACTTTTGTCGCACCCGGTGTAAGGTCGAGCGGTTACTTTAAATACATGTCATGAGTCAATTCATACTAGAACCGTGACGGTTCGTTTTCAAAGAAATTATTTATTTCGCTTTACGTTTTGTGAGTAAACTAAGCTGCAATGAAATGATTTTCGACATGATTTTCATATGTGGGACGAGCGTGTCCATTTTTGCGTAACTACCGACCTGGTAATAGTAGTTTTATTGCTTACGGTCTTTTTGAAATGAAAAAAAAAATCTTGACGTTGAAAATATTTTGTAAATGATTTTGTAAACCATTTGGGAAGTGCGCTTATAAGTGTTATGTGTCATTTTGAGAATTTTAAGGGTGTGAGTCCTTTTGGAAAACTCTTTGTTTAACCCGTGTCGAGTTTGGGACTAATGTTGATTTTAGAGTATTGCTTGCTTAAACCTTATTTAAACGCGTTTTTGACCGACTTATGGGTCTAGCAAGCGTGGAGCATTTTGCTCGGTTTTGACTTTGAGATAGTCATGGGTCAATTGCACGGTTTTTAATGGCTCGATGTGGAGTTTTGTTTTGTTGATGGGTTGTTTTGTTGCACAGTTTTGCACTTATTGCACGTTGAGTATTTACATGTTGGGTGAGCGAGTCATTCCGGGATAGGCATGTTGTTGGTAGCCTGTTTTGCATTGGATCCTTGGTCACGTCAGTCAGTCGTTGGTAATGGTCGGTTGGGTATCTCGGGGTGGGACCCCGGTATTCATGTGTTATGACCTTGACTTTCCAAGCAAGCACTGGAAGGATATAGTCTTGGGCACTTACCTGAGAGGTAGTTCCGATGTGCCGGGCCTTGAGACGTACCTGGGAGGTAGGCGTTAAGGCGTATCTTGATACAGTGTAACTAGGTTTCCTAGAGCGAGCGTGGAGGATAAGTAGACGGTGGAAGATTTGGGTGTTCCACACGTGATGTTAGTGTAGACCAAATAGTGTCGGTTAAGGGAAGGATGCCTTTGTAATTAAGAGAATAAATGCGCAGTAATCTTTTTGAAGTAAGTAGTATATTTGGGTGTCGACTTTTGGGCTTAAGGCCAAACGCCTTTAGTGTAATCGGAGATTTGTAGTTGATTTTAAAATAATTATGGTGATGGTAGTAGTAACCCTGAGATGCTTAATTGTGATGAATGGATATGGTGAAATGACCTTCGTGGGTGATTATAAATTTACTGGTTTGATGATTCGTGTGAAATAAATTTTGGGAGTCTATTAGAAATCGTGGAAGTAAATCGACAGTTAATGGTAGGAATGATCGGATCCAAGTATCCAGTTGGGTATATTGGTAAGCAACTTTAGAATGGTTAGAGCTTGAGATTTGAATCGGGATGTATGGAACATCTAAGGTTGGGAGACAACCGAAGTCGTTTGACTAGGAATGATTCCAATTGTTGGAGTGTTCTTCCGATCATAATTTCAGTGTCCTTGAAGGAGTTCTGGTAGTAAGAAAAGTATTCGAGAAATTCTAGACGGTGTGAGAATTTTAGATTCTAGTTGAGGAAAGTCCAGTGGCAGCACCGAAGGGGTTTGAGTGGACGTGGGAACTCGAAATGGAGATGCGCGAGGCTATCTCGAGTTATTTGTCGGTCGAGACTTCGAGGACGAAGTCTAATCCAAGTGGGGGAGAGTTGTAAAGCCCGTGTCCCGTTAAGGAATTTTTCTTGGGATTATTTATTGTTCAATAATTTTTCTCTTAACGAATGTTTTAACGGGAGTTAACGAGAATGACCTTAAATGTAATTCATCGCAAAACCGTAATTTGTTTGCAAGGGCTTAGTAGTGCGAGGGCTAAGGTTGCTATTTGGGTAATGTAATGCATAGGGATCGGCCCATGCAAATTCAAAAAAAAAACGAGACCCACATTTGTTTTGGTTTTGAGTTTGGTGGTGTGCAAGTGAAAGGGAAAAAAAAGAGACAACCCTAGAGTCTCTTCCTCGTTTTTTTTTCTTTCTTCTTTTTCCTGCTGCACCGTGAAGACCCCCCCCCCCCCACCGTGTGTTGATTTCTTCCATCTTTGCTGCCGCTGCTAACCACCGAAGCAACCACCAGCGCTGCCACTTTCCTTGTCGGCGAGAGAGAGAGAGGTGCAGCGAGAGAGAGAGAGAGAGCTGCAGCGAGAGAGAGAGGTTCCATGAGAGAGTGAGCGAGACAAAGGGAAGAACCGGCAATCGAGAGGGTGTCGGGTTCGTGTGTCGCTGTTTGTCGTCAAGAGGTAAGTCCGTTCCGTTCGTTCTTTTGTTTCGGTTCGTCGTAGTCTCGTCGTTGCGAAACCGCCGCCGGCTCAGCCATGGCTGCTGCCGGTGCTGCCGCCGTGCACCGCCAGCGTGGTGGTCGTGATGGCGGTTGTGCGGTTGTGGGTTATCCGTGTGTGTGCGGGCGGCCCGAACTTGGAAAGGTTGGAGCTTTCGTTTTTGTTTCGTCGGTTTCTCTTACCAAACCATCCTTATCGGGGGTAGTGGCTGCCGCCGCCGCCGACCACCACTGCCGGGATGGCAGTGGGTGGTGCGCGGTTGACTCCAGCCCCTAGTAATCTAAACCCCAACCTAAGTGCTTCCATAGTTAAACCGTAACCCGAATCGCCAAAACCTTAAACCGTTTTATGATTTAATGTGAAAAATCCCATTATGTCCCTGTTTTGCGACGGCCATAACTTTTCCGTCGTAGCTCGGATTGAGGCGAATCCGTTGCCCACGGTTCACATTATGTGCCGGGCACACTTTTCGTGTTTTAGCGGAAGTCTTGTTCGGCCTCTAACTAGACGTAAATTGGCTGTTTTACAGCAGGTCTGCACGTGACAGATTCGTGTCCTGTTTTTAGAAAATTCATAGTAAATTGTAGGAAAATCGTTAGAACGCGTACGATATGTCCCTGAACCCCAAGACATAGAGATAACTGATTATGAAATAATATTTCTGGATTTATCAGTTTTTAAGGGGTTAAACAGGTCCCGAACAGACTTGTGTTTTTAGAGTAAAAGCTGGAAAATTTACATGTTTGGGCTCATAGTTGTGACTTTGGGTTAGGACTTCGCTTGACGTTTGATATCACTTATTTAGGTGGGAAAAGGTGAGTGAAGTTGGCCGGCTTGTGTTGCGGTTGCGGATACTTTCGTTGCTTTAAGGTGAGTTCTCTCACTGTGTAGTTAGGGGTTGTATGCATGTCATAGTAGTTTGTATGTACTACTGTCTTTGTGGTGTGAACTAGTTGTTTGTGGTGTGTAATATTTGATTGGTTTAAATGCTTAGTATAAATGTGTTACATTACACCTCGATGGGACCGAGGGCTCGGTGGGACCGAGGAAGTGGAAAGAAACGTTGTGGGAACTCGGTGTGACGAGTGTGTTACATTACACCTCGGTGGGACCGAGGGCTCGGTGGGACCGAGGAAGTGGAAAGAAACGTTGTGGGAACTCGGTGTGACGAGTGTGTTACATTACAACTCGGTGGGACCGAGGGCTCGGTGGGACCGAGGTGTTGGATACATAATTACTTATAGATGTTTACTCGTTTTATGTAACTGTGGTGTTGTTGCTTATGTGCGGATAGGGGTGATGTGTATATAATTCCTATCTGCGCATGTGATGGAATTCACTAAGCTTCGTGCTTACCCCTTCCCAATATCTTATGATTTCAGGTGCGAGTAGCAGTCGGGCATGACGGTACACACGGGCGCAAGGCGAAGATTGTTTAAATTGATTTTTAGTAAATGGGGATTTAATTATATAACTTTCCGCTGCTTAAACTTTGTTGACGGTTTTAAATAACGACGTTTATTCTTATTGTAATGGGATTTGTTACTTTTGGTTTGATTATAATGAAATGTATTACTTTTAAAAAATTTAAATTCCTTGTAATTTTTGGGACATTTTTGGGACGTTACATACACTCATACACTTCATAGGGTACAATGGGGACATTGTACATTCTAAATTTGAGGGTCGGAAGGTTACACCCTAAAAGGAGGGTTACACGTTAAAGAAAGAAAACCAATACAAAAGAGCAAAGCTCTAATCTGAAATTCTTGTGATCAAAGAAGTGCCAAAAATGTCCCATAGGGGCAAGGTACACAAAAGTCAACAAAAAGAGCACAAAGTGCCAAAAATCGAAAAAATTTGTGGAAATTTTGTTGAGAGAAAAGGCAATGAGAGAAAAGAAATGCCAAAAAGAGTAACCCTACAAAGTCCTATTGATCCTAAATAAAGGTTGTATTGTGTCTAACAAAAAGAAGACTAGTGCTAGCCTATGATTCATACACACAATTATGCATGATTGGATGTTAAGAGATTTATGAAAGGCTATGAATCACATACGATAGATACTACATTATGTGTGCACTTAATGCTTAGATTTTGCAAGAAATTTTCAAAATTGAGTCAATTTCTTTTTTTTGGTCTTTTAGTTGTTTGGGGACAAACAACACTTTAAATTTGAGGGTGTGATATGCATTATTTATTTAATGCATATTGTATCTGTTTCTTATCTTTTTAGATATAATATTTTGCTTTATCCCAACTTTTGAGTCATTTTATTATCTTATTTGTATCTTTGTTAATCATGGAGCTAAGTAAAGGATTTTGCTTGTTTTTACAACATAAAGTGGCTAACTTGTTCTTGACACAGCCTGTTGTTGCTTCTAGATGCTGCAGCATTGATGGCTAGGCGATTGGAACGAGTTCAATGGCGAGACTCGTAATTTTTGAGAAGAAAATCAAGACCAAACCATTCCTAACTAGATAGTTACTCCTTAAATCTAGTTCAATTTGGTTGTAATGAAACAAGTACTAGGTAGTTTACTTTTGTCTAAGGTTAGTACATGTAATGTACTTGCATGGTACATTAGAATATATATTTTTGATATTTACCTAAGTGCCACACCTCCTTTGCTTAAATAGAGGTGCTTGGCATTGTTTTGAGGATCAATTTCCATCAGTTCACAACTGGTGTGAAGCATTTTTAAGTTTTATGCAAGTATCTTTAAGTTCTTCATCTTCTTCTTTTTATAGTTCTCGTGTATGAGTTGCTGCAACATTGATGACAACATTGTTGCACTTCTTTCTTGCTTGTAATTATTGCACCTTACATTCTTGTCATTTACTTTTACGTCATTTATATTATGTCTTTCATTGCAGTAATTTACATTTATAGCAATTTAATCTTAAGTATGCGTAGCTAAGTTTTATAGCTTGGGTGTGAGGAAAAAGGGTGAAGTTTTAAATATAAAGAAAGGTGGACATTATTTCTCAATAATGATGTTCACCATTTCTTGTTAAGTTTTATAAAGATAAGTTTACTTCATGACGTTTTGATCACTTTGAAAGTGTTAAAGTGCCATGGCATCAGGAATGAAGCATTGATATGCACGTCAATCCCAATGACAAAGGAAGTAAGACTTGGAAGAGCTACTGACAAAGGAATTTGTCGTCTATGTCTTTTCTGGGTTGATTTTGCCCGATAAGTTGGTCATCGTTATGATGGTAAAAGTGTAGAGTGCGTATCAGGAATGGACCGCTCAGAACACGTCAACTTAACATATATGGGATCAACTTGGAAGAGTGATTTTTAACAAATTAATTTGTTTATCCATATACTTGGAAGGCCTCATTTGCTATTGATAGTCCTGATACAACACCAGGAATGGGTTTATTGAAAGCTAGATCAGTAGTATAATGTTGAAGATCCGGAAGGGCATCCTGAAAAGTAGATGGTGAACTTAAGTATTGAGAAACTAATGATGTAGCATTGCCACAGCATTGGTCTGCTGGAATTTATATTTAGACTTCACCCCAACGCCTTACACCCTTGCTTTCTTCATTAATTGTTCAATATAATCTATGATAAATCCAACCAAAATATTTTCTTTGACTTGATCCTTGGAAATCATTTCTTTTGTTAGACTTTTGTTACTCTTTTACTCCAATCTCTGTGGGACGATACGTGGCTCTTACCACTTTATTACTTGAAAGACGATATTAGATCTCATTGTATACTTGTGGTGAGGTTTAATTAGCACACGTCTAATGGTGTATTCAAAGCACTGTCAAGCAGCAAAGAAATTTTTATTACCAAAGATACCAAGCAACAACACAGTATCCAACAATTACATAAACATTCCCAAATTGCATTCCATCAATGACATTTACCAATTACGACAGAAATTCGTCACAACCGATTTATAAAAGATCCCATTCAGCCTCTAAACAGTAGGAGATCATCGTTGCTTGCAAGATGTAAACAGCACACGCCGATCGCCACCGTTTCGACGCCGAGAAAGATTTCTCTGTTAAATTATATTCGGATTCACATGCCATAATTTCCAATCAACCGGATTTTTTCTCGCCCTTTTTGACACCCACTCGAAGGCCTTCCGTTGTAGTTCAAAAAACCGCTCCGATAACTTCCCCTTCTTCCCTTTAAATACGATCTTATTCCGATGGGCCCAAACGAGGTAAAGTGTTATCCATTTAACCGTTGTCCAGAACGCGCCTTGGTTCCCATTTTCTCCACCCGAATCTTGTTCGTTTAGTAACTCTTGAATTGTTTCGACATCTTCAAGGTTTTTCCCCCACCATCTTCCAACACCTTTCCACAAACCCTTCACTTCCGGACATGTTACAAACGCGTGATCCAACTCTTCGATCATATTTGTACACCTTGGGCACAATATTTTATCCAAATCAATCCCCATACTATTCAAATTTGCTCTACAAGGTATTCGGCCCAATCGTACCCTCCATATGAATATGCATACCTTTTTCGGGATAATCGGTAACCATCTCGTTTTTGTAATGTTGGCTCTTGGTTGTTCCTCGATTCCATCTTGTAGCTCTCTCATTTTCTTTACTTTGTATTTTTTGGTCTCATCTAGCATCCATTCCACCTTATCTTTCCTGTCTTATACCATTGGCCAACCATGGAGATGGGCATTGATTTCTTCGAGCTCCCCTAGTTCCCTCCCTCTCGGTGATCTTCTCCATTTCCAACTCCACCTCTATTGTCCGTCAATCCATTCTCCTCTTTCTGCAATGGTGCTATATTTGTCCGTTTCCAAACGGTAAAGTCTTGGAAACTTGTCTTGAAGTCTCTCCATTCTGCAACATCGATTCGTCCATATCCGCGTTGCTTTGCCATCTCCCACTTTTGTTCCGAACGATCTTGTGAATTGGATCCCTTTGTTGTCCAGAAATGCTCCTACTCGGATGACGTTTGTCCACGTATCACCTGCACCATCAAAGCCAAGTGATTTGTCACATAGCCCCCCACCTTCCCCATACAAGCTTGTAATTACCTGTACCCAAAGGGTGTCCCTTTCCACAACGAAATGCCACCACCATTTACCCAAAAGGCCACAATTAAACGATTCCAAACTTCCTATGTTGAGCCCTCCCTTATCGAAATTTTTAACAGTGTTTGCCCATTTGACCTAAACCAACGGTTTTTTTTCACTATTCTCTCTACCCCCCAAAAGAACCTACATCTCACTTTCTCACATTCTTTTATCACCCCACTCGGGGCTCGATACAAAGAGAGGTAATATAAATGATTTGACTAAGGTTAGCCTACCCCCGAACGAAACCAATCTCGATTTCCAAGATGCGAGTCTCTTTTTCAATTCCTCTATTGCATTTTTCCAATGATCTAATCGCTTCATCGAGGCACCAACCGGAAGGCCCAAATAAGTGAACGGTAGTGTACCATACCCGCAACCGACGTTTCTCGCCCAATTAATGACTTCCTCCTCCGGTATCCCGACGCCGTATATCTAACTTTTCCCCACATTTATTTTTAGTCCGGACATCTTTTGAAAGCACGTCAAAATTTTCAAAAGATTTTTCAGATTGTTGATGTTCCATTTACCAAAGAACACCACATCATCCGCGTATTGTAAGTGCAATACCGTGTAATCGAGCTTTCCCACTTTAATACCATCAAAAAGACCTTTCTTCTCCGCTTCGGTGGTAATAATGTGGAGTGTTTCGGCCACAATTAGGAACAAGAACGGGGCAAGTGGGTCACCATGTCTAACGCCTTTTCGCATCTCAAACTCCTTCCCATTTATTAGAACCAACAAAGAGGCGAAATATAGACAACCTTTGATCCAACTCACCCATCTAAGACCAAACCCCATCTTTCTCATGCAATCCAACAAGAACGACCAATCAATGCTATCGTAGGCTTTTTCAAAGTCTACCTTAAAAATCAATTCGCTTCTTTTTTTGCACGTGATCTATGATCTCATTTGTCACCAAGACTCCATCCAAGATGTAACGCCCTTTTATGAATGCGCTTTGGGTGTTACTAATTATCTTCCCCAACACACCTTTTTGCCGTTTGGCCAATATCTTAGCAATGGTTTTGTAATAAATCCCAATAAGACTTATTGGCCGATACTCACCTAGGTTAATTGGCGTGTCAACCTTTGGAATTAAGGTTAAGAACGATGAGTTACATCCTCCGCTAATCTCACCACTTTCCCAAAACCAATTGATCGTGTGCTTTAAGTCTTCTTTCACGATCCCCCAAAATCTCTTTAAAAACCCAAAAGTGAATCCGTCCGGACCCGGTGCCTTATTGCTTCCACAACTTTTAACCGCGTCCCAAATCTCACTTTTTTCAAATGGCCTCTCCAAAGTAGTTGCTTCCTCGGCCGTAATTTTGGGGAATAAGTCTCCTTCTAACGTAGGGTCGTATGATGTGTGAGACGAAAATTTATCTTTGAAGAATTCGTACACGTGTTCTTTAATTCTCTCCGGTTTCTCCGTCCATCCCGCATTGGTTTAAACGCCTAGAATCGTATTTTTTCGTTCCCTATATTTCATCGCCGCGTGGAATGTCTTAGAATTTTCATCGCCATCCGTCACCCACTTCACCTTCATTTTTTGTCTTTCCATCTCTAATTTCTTTTTTTCCAACTCCAACCATTTGTTCCTTGCTTGCACCCAATCTTCTTTAGTCACCCCGTTCCAACCATTTGCATCCGCCTCTAATTCCAACTTGATAGTTTGATCTTTCGCCTTACCCAAATCCGACTCCAAGTTCCCGAATTTTTCCTTTGACCACTCCTTTAGATCGCTTTTTACGTTCTTCAATTTATCCCGAAATATCCCGTCCGGCCTTTTTGACGTTACCTTTTTGTTCCACACGTTTCTTACCACATTTTCCACGTCCAACTCATTTAACCATGAGTCAAAAAACTTGAATGGCCTTGCCCCGAAATCCGTCTTATCTTCGTATAGCAAAATAGGGGTATGGTCCGACCATTTTCTATCAAATGGCTTGACGCCCAAGTTTTTCCATTTTGCCCCCAAATTCGTTCGTCATCAAAAAACGGTCGAGTTTGCTAAGTTTGAGGTCGTCGTCACTAACTCTTGTGAATTTTTTTCCGGCCATCGGTACTTCCAAAAGTTTGCTTCTATTGATGAATTCATTGAATTCGTCGACTCCTTTTGTGTTCGTAATGGAATTAAATCTCTCGGCCTCGCTTCTCACTTCGTTGAAGTCCCCAAATAGACACCAACTCACATTTTCATTTGCAATCATCAATTCTAGCTTCTTCCAAACCTCGATTCTGTCCTTTACCTCTCTTGGTCCGTAGACGTTAATTAGGCCGATTTGTCCTCCACGCCTTCCCATTTCCCTACCACAACTAGGAATGCCACGTCCACAAAAACGTATTCACAGTCAAATATTTTTTTGTTCCACATTGTCAAAATCCCTACTGAGTTACCCACTGCATTCCCCTGTAAATATTCCACATCGTCTCCTCCCCATAAATTAGCAATCTGGGTGAGATTCCAGTTTTTTGACTTTGTTTCTTGGATGCCAACTACCACTGGTTTCACTTTCCCGCATACTTCCTTAACCCATTTTCTTTTCTCCCACGACCCCAGTCCTCTAATGTTCATAGATATAATATTCATTGATTACCAAGATTATTTCGAGACTTGCCTTCCAATGCCACGTTCTGCCCCTCGTTCTCCTGTCCGTTCCAATTCATCCCCAACATGCTTCCAAATTCTTCTAATCCGGTCCTAGACTCCTTGCTTCCCAACTCGTTTGACATCGCCGTGTGGTTGACTGAGTTCGAATATGTCTTCCTTTCTGATTTGTTCCCAATAGTCTTCTTTCCTTTACCGCCGTTGTTTGTTTTGCTCGTTGCCTTTTTCGCCGATGTCCGTTTGCCACTTCTCCACGCCATTTTTTTAATTAAATGGAAACTTGCCTTACCCCCACCGAAATTCAGCCCCTCCCCTCTTTTCCCTTTCAGTTTTGCACCCTGCGAAGTCTGTTTGCACAGGTCTGAATCCCGTCGCTCTCCACTACTAATCTGATCTGGTTGATTATCACCAATAGTTGAGTTATTTGGGTTGCACTTATTTTCTGTGTTGCTACCAGGCCCAAGATTAATGATGGGTCTTCACCTGTCCCAAGCCCACTTCCTTTTAAATTGTCATTCACTTTATTTGGTGCCCCATCTACCCACGGCCCAGAATAATTGTTTCCACTCCAGCCTGCTTCACGACCCGGGTTTACATCTTCTCCCAACTCACCCGTTTTATTAATTAAGTCAACCCAACTATTTTGATTTTGAAATCCTGATTTCTTAGACTTGCCACTTTCATTATTATGATTATGGAATGTTTCCCTATTTTCCATGCAGTGAGTCCGTTCGGTTACCTCCTTTCCCCTTCTTCCTTTTACACCATCGTCGCCGACTCCTTCCGTCTCGCCCCCATACCCGTCACCACCCGAATTTTTTGTGTTATCTCCGACCGAATTTCCTTCCTCTTCCCGCCCCTCTTCCTCGACCCCCCACACTTCGTCACACCTTTCCTCTTCCTCCGAACAAACCGACGGAATCGACGATCCTCCTTCTTCCTCTTCGTCGGATCCTACCGTTGTGGATTCTTCGTCGTCTTTCTCCCAATATCCCATCAGGCTACTATCTTCTTCTTCATTTTTCACCCGGTAATAAAACGCTCCAATCTTCAAACTTTTTACTTCGTTAATTGTCGATTGAATTGACGTGCTTATTAAAGCTTTGCCACAAGCTAGATTCTCGCTCTCTTCCACCGAGCAATTAAGTGTTTTCAGAACCTTACCCCATTTTTTTGCTATCTCCGTGAATACCTTTTCGGTCCACCCGTGCAAGGGTACTCGTACGATTTTTAGCCAAATTAATCTCTCCGAGTTCCTATATCCCTCCGACCACCTCCTCACGTCTTTCACCCAATAATGGATCCCGTGGTTTTTGTTTTTCTGGATTCCGATTGATCGTTCAATGTTGTCACGTTTCAGAAGTAGTTGCCTTCCACCCAGATATTTCATATCCTTTATTCCAAATTCTGGTTCTTTGATTAGCCGGCCTATTGCTCCTAGATTGTCTAACGAGCTGACTTCACCGACTAGACAATCGTGGAGATATTTCCTCGTGGTTTCGTCCGTTTCCCATTCTCCTATGACTTCTTCCTTTGATGACACTTCGGATTCGCTTTCTACTTCCACTTTTTTCCTTTCTTTCACAATCTCTGCGTAAGTCATTTTTCCACCTGTTTGTGTTTGTTGCTCTACTCGAACGTATCTTCCCTTTGGGTTTTCTGACTTTGGTTCCTTCTCACTGTTCGCCATAGTTTGCTTCTTACTATCTGCCCATAAAATCTTCAGTTTAAAAGATCCAATCCATATCTTTCTCAAACGGTTCTCCGCATCCCAAGCTCTGCTGTCTTTCCGGAACCGTACGAATCCAAACTTCCTTCCGCATTTTAGCCGTTTTCTCGCCATGTACATATCCACTACCACTCTGTATCGTTTGAATATCTTCCACAAGCTTCCCATTTCCATATCCTCTAGGAAGTTATAAAACATGTACGAGATGTTGTTCGGTGCATAGTCATACCTCGACCTTCGAGATCGGTTGTTGTCGTTGATATCTCCCTGTCGTACACGAGCCCTCTCACCTCGCCACTCACACTCGCCGGATCTCTCGCCGTACCTCCCCCCCTGCTCACTCTCTCTCTCTTTCTCTCTCTCTCCCTCTCTCTCTCTCTCTACCTTTCTCTCTCATCCTTTCTTTTAATTATCAAGCAATTTTGGAAAGTTTATGCAAAACATTCATTTATTTTGCAAGTGTTTGCTGATGATCACAATCTTAAAGAAGCTAATAACATATAAAGTCAATATAAATTAGACATAAGTAAAAGCTCTTGTTAATTAATCGACTACTAGTAACATATAACTTACAAATTTTTACTCGACTACGTTTATATGATTCATATACAATATGACATATATATTAGAGTGAGATAAAGCTTATATATATATGGAAGAGTTACATGACTTATAAAAACTATTGACAAAATCAATTGAAATCATGTTCTTAATTAACCAATTAAGTTGTGTTAAAGCCTGGAACAACAATATTTTGGTCAACCATGAATAATAATGTAACCAACAATAAGGCTTTGGCCTCTAAACTCCTGAATGAATTCATCATTTGAGTCATTGGAGGCATGGATTTTATTTTTTTGGTTGTGTTCTAGGACTTTATGGAATTAGTGGAATTGTTTACAAGATATCTTGAACAACCACATATAAATAAATAAAACAACCTTTTGGCCAATCATCACTAAATTCGCAAAAAAACAAAGTAATTTTAGATATTGTTTGGTAAATATAATCTAGTTTAGTTTTTGATTTTTCGTTTCAATCAACATAAGTTATCTTATTAAAACGTTAGTTGGAGTAACGTTTTAGGAGTTTCTTTTGCACTTTTTCCAATTAAAAACCTAATTAATATTAATTGTAATACTATTGACCCATGCTCGTGTAAAAGTTTTTTAGTCAATTTGGACCGTTAAAGTCATCTCACTTTTAATCACACCCGTTCAAATTCATTAGATAGCCTCTACTATCCCAACCTGATTTCTCTCCCCTCTCACCACGTCTCGACCTTGATTTCTCTCCCCACTCGCCTCCTTTTCCATCTCTTTGACAACCACAAGAAATCAAAATCATGAGAGTTCCAGCAGAATCAAGAGATCCGGTTCAACCCCCTCACGCACTGATTTTCTCCTTCAACCTCCACGTTCCTGCTTCCCCAACTCCCCACGATCCTGATGGCAACTATAATCCGATTATCATCTTCAGTATATAAAGATCGATCGATCGATCCATCTACTGATTGATCATCTTCATAAAAAACTATCTAAATTTCCTGATTGTGCTTGAGGCTATATAGTTAGTTTCTCTTCTTATAAAAGGGTACGTTTATGTTATTGATTGCTTTTGGGATTTAGGTTAATCGTTAGTTTCTAACAGATCAGTGTTAATTTTTGCTTTTTAGTGGTATTTGTACGGATTTGTTGATGTAGAAGATTTGGTCTAAAGAACAAGTTTTCCAGCCCTTTCTCTTCAAACCTCTAAATACTAAATGTAATCCCTCCCTAGAAGCTGGCAGAGATGTGGGTATTGGATGCAATCGCAGTGCGTTCCAGCCCTTTTCGATGTTTCCATTAAACTGCCTGCTTTCTTCCCTATTTTCTCCTCCAAAATCGATCCAAGATACGTCCTTTTCTTCTTCTTTTCTCTCTAACACACACATTGGGTGGATGAAGCTCAGGTCGATGATTAAGCAGGTTAGTAGGAACAGAAAAAGTCATAAGCACTTTTATTTTTTTCAATCCAAACACTAAAAATAGCTTATTTACGGTAAGGAAAAGCAATAAGCAAATAAGTCAAAAAAAAACAATCCCAAACACCCCCTTAATCTATTTAATATGTATCTTGAAAATTTTTGCCATCTACATGGCATGTCATGTCATCTTACAAGGTCTTGCTATCTATAGGACGTGTCATGTCATACTGCAAAGATAATATTAAATCCAAGATATAAAATGATTCCAGGTTCATCGAGTCAAGTTTAAACGAGTGTAACTCAATTTCAATTTAATACATGGAGTTTAAAAGATTTTATAAATTATTTAGACATGGGTTACTTCCTGTTGAATTACTTCACGTTTGGTTGGATTGATCTGAGTTAGTTGGATTTTTATGGATATGAAAGTTGAAAGAACTTTGCAGCATGATAAAAATATAAAAAAATATCAACTAAAAACACAAAAAAGTGAAAATGCTCGGGAAAAGGTCACCCTAAAAATTGGAAAAATCCAGTATCCGTCTCTAAATTCAAGAATAAATAAACCACATAGCCAAATCAATAACAGAAAGTCGAGAACAACAAAAAACCCTAAAATATAATCCAAAATCTAACCTAGAATCTTAAGTCTGAGGGTCCTCCTTTATTTCCACAACACCGATGGTTTCAGCCATCTTCTACTGCTCCAACACCGAAACAAAATGGAGTTGTAGGGTTGAAAATCGATAAACAAAAACAAAACGAAGTTGGAGGTTTGAAAGTCAAAAACAAATATCTATTCCAGCCATCTTCTCTGCGGTTTTCACTCTGTAAAACCAAAACCTAGTTGGAGAGTGAAAATTAGTAACCAAAATGGCAAAAACAACACCGGTTTCAATGGTGGATCACCAGGAAGATCGAGTTGGAGGGTTTAAAATCGATCACCAACATCGTCCCTGCCAAAAAAAAAACAAGATCACCACCATCGAGTTGGATGGTTGAAAACGACAGGTCGAGAGCGAAGAGAGGAGACAACGTAGAAAAAAGATCGATGGAAGGAAATATGAGGGAGGAGATCAGTGGTAAACTACGATCAGAGGTGGCGATGGTGCTCGATTGAGATTGAGATTGAGAAGGGGAGGGGAGGGGAGGAGGCAGCGATGGGGAAGCGGGGGGGCTTTGTTTGATTTGGTTCGGGACGTATTAGGTTTGATATTAATACAAGAGTAAACTACAATTATGGTCCATGTGATTTACACGAGTCTTCAAAAGTGGTCCTTAGACTTTGATAACCATAGTCTTCATCCTTATTGTACTCAGATCCAAACATGTAGAACCATTCTACAAGCATTTTTACATCAAAATCCCAACTTATACTAAACCCTAATTCCATAGATAAAGAAGAAGAAGACCACCTCAATCAAACACAACCAAAATCACCCAACAATACCTCAAAATGGAAGAGAAAGTGAAAACAACAACAATCTAGCTTTTGGGTAAGGAGAGATTACCTTCACCACTTGAATCCTCCAAATAAAAGTTGCTAGTCTCCACAAAAGCTTCAAGCTTCCATATCTTCAACAATGGTGGAAGTGGATTTGATTTGAGTGGAGAAGATGAAGAAGAGAGGGAAGGATTTAGGGTTTTCTTGGGAGAGAATAGGTTTAGAGAGAGAGAGGAAACTGATTTGGGTTAGGGATGAAATGAGGGATGAGAGAGAGAGAGAAGTCTTAAAAAGGAAACCAAAATATCTCATCAGGGCCATCGCGGACGTCCGGCTTAGACACCATGCGGACGTCCGGCCTTGCCCTGGCCGAAATCCCAATTTTCTCTGTTGCTTCCGTGGAAGACGTTGACTTCCGCACTGATGCGGACGTCCGGCCCTGTGCCCATGCGGACGTCCGCAAGTCTAAATTCCGTTTTTCAATTTTCGGGGTGTTACAATCCTCCCAACCTTAGAATGATTTCGTCCTCGAAATCTAGATTCTTTACAACCAAAGGCTAACCAACTCAACACCGACCATGTTCCATCATCTTCCAACTGGAATCTATATTCCCCCACATAGACTGCTATGACAAACCTCAAGCAAACTCTTACCAACAATGTCCTCTCAGGTACACTGTACTTATGTCCGGGTAAATGCTCCATCTACTGGAGTAACTCCTAATCCGACAACTTCGGTTGTCTCCCAACCTTAGATGTTCCATACTTCCCCGATTGCGGGTCCAGACTCTAAATCAATCCAAGGTTTGATCAATACCGAAACCAACAGAATCTCCAATTCTGATTGTTCCTACTGCTAACTGTCGTTTAATTCTAACAAGCCATAATAGACTCCAAGACCTGCGGTCGTCACTGACCCATCGATTAAACAACTCCAAGAATCCATCCAAACATTAATCATCAAACCGACAAGTTCTTTTACCACACAAGAAAGTCATCCCACCAAATCTACTCATCACAATTAAGCATCTTAAGATTACTACAACCGTTATCATTATTTCTTTAAAATCAGACTACAACCCCCCGAATACACTAACGGTTCCTGGCCTCGAACCCAAAAGGTTGATACCTAGTTATACCACCAAGCTTTGAACCCCAACAAGACTCCACACACGAGTTCCATCCGTCGAGTATTCCCACAAAATTAAGGTTATCATTACGATGTCTAAAGGGTCCCTCATGTGAAAATTGACCAAGTCCTAAACAAGGTTGCCGACAAGAACGATTACCACCAACCTCAAAATACGATATCGCGAATATAACCCCTCAGTTACAACAAGTACATCGACACTGCCACCGATACCATCCGGCCTATAGCACCATCACGCGTCGAAACACCCAACTTTTCATAGTCGAAGTTCCACACACACTTACTCTTAACCGGGGTTACTTAACCTTTCCAAGTTCCTAATGAGTTCAAGGTTCTCAAGGGAATTATTTAACAAATATGCCAATCAAAAACTTTTTATAGAAATTTTCAACACAAAGGTTTTCATATCAAATTAATCGTACGCATAAAAACTACTACTATCAATTCGGTAGTTGCGCAAAAATGGACACGCTCGTCCCACATATGAAAATCATATTGAAAACTATTTCATTGCAGTTTAGATTATTAACAAAACGCAAAAGCGTAATAAACAACTTCTTTGAAATGAACCACTACGGTCCTAGTATGGATTGATTCATGTCATGCATGTAAAGTAACTGCTTACTTTAAATTGTGCGCAATAAAAGGTTTGTACGTACTTCAAAAGAAGTTTAAACGACATCCGACTCCAAAAATTCCTTTTTAACCATAAAATGGCATAAACAAGGTTCACTAACAAAGTTTGCGTGCGTCAGTTTATTTCACAAAAACAATGAAACGATTCATAAGTACACTTTGGTCAAAACATAAAATGACTTGTGTCAGTTCCAAGTTTAAAGACAAAATCAATACGTTTTCATCATTTGAAGATATCGACTAAAACATCATGAGGGAATCTCAAATTAGAGTATGCATGCAAACTTGTAACACTCTCTTGGTAGTTTTCTTGAATTGAAATAACATGCATCAAATAGTTCATGACAAATTTTCAAAAGATGAAATTTTTTAAATCAATTTTCAAAATTTTCTCACTTAGTCGTATAATGATATAAGAGTAAAACATTTTTGACAAGACTCACACATTAATGTGTTTTCTCAAAACTTAGGAGAATAATATGTGCTTGTAAATGGTGGACACCAAAAAGGGTTTTAGATCGACTTCCAATTTCGAATCATACAAACAGTGCGCATTAATGTTCCAAAGATTTAAATAATTCCACGCACTCTACGTTGAGACAAATGATTTTTCCAAAATCCCCTTCACGGAGCATTTACACTAAAAAGTTTTTCACTTGTAATATAAAACGTTAAAAGGTCGATACTTAAAATTTACTCATTAAAATACTCGAAACACACCTCTTCTCTAAAACCAAAAGGTTTACAATTTACCAAAATTGACCAAATGTCAACGACTCACACATTCGTGTTTTCAAAATGCACCGTATCGTAAACCATGTATGATCCCCACAACACTAAAACATACTTTGCCAAATGATCTCCATTTATGCAATAACTCATTAAAACACGCTATTTGTTTATCAAAGTGTCGAGGATGAGTGCCTATCAAGTTATGCATACCCCTAGGTTTACATAATGCATTTGCGTGAGATGATAATAAAAAATCAATTAACCGAAAGCGCAATAAGCAAATCGTTATGAAATACTATCAAGTTGTTCTTTCATGCATTACTTACGTCACGTATAAATCAATCCATACACTGAACAAGTTGCAACAAAATGTGCTAACACAAATTCTTGAAAGAGAAATTACGCGACATCAAAGTCCCAAAACTCATCCCTTTTGGTCATCTTATGGCATAAATAATATTTCTCAACAAAACCCGAGTGGGACAAAATGCCCAACATAACTCATAAATTCCCACATAATAAATGGAGTATGCACATTACGAAATTGTACTCATGCGACACAAAACGTCGTAAGACCAAAACTCCATGAAACTCAATGGGGCTCAATGACCTCAAGTCAACAAAATGGCACCAAATCTTTCGCTTCCAAAATCGAATTGCAATAAGCAAAATCATGACTAAAACGCCAAAATTCCAAAAATTCCCTTTTTGTTGTAATACCATATAAACAACATTGTTCTACAAACTCGCATTAAAGGGGGGTGTTTGGGATTGCTTATTTAAAACAACATATGCTTATTTTTAAAAGTGATTATCAACTAATGTCATGATAAAAAGGAGTTGGGGGTAAAAATGTAATTTGAACAAATAAGTTATAAGCACTTTCAAATAAGTTTAAATGGATTAACTTATCAAAAACAACTTATTTGTGGTGGGGAAAAGTCATAAGCACTTTTCTTTTTTTTCAATCCAAACACTCAAAATAGCTTATTTGTGGTGAGGAAAATCAATAAGCAAATAAGTCAAAAAAATAAGCAATCCCAAACACCCCCTAAAAAAATTCTCCAAAATAGCTTTACATAGACATAATGGAAGATAACTTTCCGTCCAAACCTTAACATATGTGGAGGAGATCCAATGTTAAAGTCATAAGCCGTAGTTACTTGCCCAACATCTTAAACATCATTAAAATATGGATATCACTGTATCCGAAAGTAACGTTGGACAACAATAAAATAAAGCAAGTCCCGACGGAGTTTGCAACTCTCGCAATAAAATAATTTCATGCATGTTGAAAACTATGATTTAAAATCTTGTGTGTGCTAAACGTTTTTCCGAGATTTTGTAACACAATCCACATGAGGATTTGAAACACAAGAAATGACTGATGCAATTTATCTTAAAAATAAATTTTGTGCATAACCTAGTCGGCACTCAACGTCTCAAACCATACTTCTCCAAATCCCTCCGGTCACACTACCGTCATCCAGATGCTCAAACCTCCTAAGGCAAGTTGGGAATTACATCGATTAACCTTACGATTTCTCCTCGAATCAAAAGTCGATTCAATAAGTCTATGGTTCTAATCCAACCATCAATTTCGACCCAAAACGGTCAACTTAAAGAAATTATCATGCTTATTGTCACCCTAAGTGACTATTACTAAAATCGTCAATATTTTCCAACGACTACTCGCTTAGAAACTTCTTCACTACCCCAACGGTCATCACATTAAAGTAGTTCAAGTATGCACATGTAACTAGCAGGTTCACCATGACACTGGCCAGGTGTCATTATGAACGCACCGTACATGCTTATCCTTGCTACTCTCGACGTGATTCTCGTTTCTAGCAACTCCATCGACTACAAAACATCATATCTTAAAGTGTCTAATGGTGAATTTCACTTTCATTTACTAAAAAGAACGCTAGCTTGAGTCTAGGTATCCAAAAATCAACACCTAATTCTCTCAAACTTATGCTCTGATACCAACTTGTAACACCCTCGAATTAGGAAAGAGCAACTAAATAAAATTTTCGATAATACATCCAAAATGATAGGATTTCTTCCTATAATTCAATATGTGAAATACCTCAAATTAAAATCTATGATTAACCTCAAACGAATATATAACTCAAGTCTCATTACAAAGACTAAATTCACAACGGGTGTTACTTAACCCAAGTATAAATTGCTAATCCCAAAGATGAATGTGGAAGACTTTACTTAACCAATTCACCTCTCGAGCACACTTCTAGCACTCGACCTTTCACCGTGTCACTAGAAATACTCCCAACCGGAACCTATTGCACATGCCGACAAATAAAAAGGATTAGGCTACAGCCTAGTGGGTTCAAGAGTTTAAAACATGATTTAAATAATTCTTTGAATGAAAGTTTGCGACATAAATTATGATTTCCAAAAGAGTTTATGAGAAGGATGTAAATGACTCATTTTCCAACGCACCCAAAATCTATGAGAAAAGTTCCCAAACAGTATAAAGCATTTTTCCAAAATGAATTCCAATCCAAACTCACTCAACACGTGAATAAATCTATATTATGCAAAACCTTCAAATACGGTTGACGACATAATACTCAACCCATAAATCATGGAAGAACCATCCATATAAATATAATACTTCATCGAAAACATGATACGAACCAATACTCACGCAAACGTAAAATGTAATGAAATCCAAATACCATAAATATGGAAATGATCTGCTTCATTCAAACTTTAATATACATGGAGGGGAATCCAATATTAAAGTCATCAATTGCAGTTAATCGTACAAGACCAACAATAATAAAACATGGACATTATAAAATCCCAAGTAAGGTTGGCCGACAACGGGGGAGACCCGTATCCATTGAGAGTGGAGGAACACAAAAGTATGTCACTCATACAATGTTAATCGTACGACACTTCACGATAAAAGCCCAAGTGTCCCATACGACGCCTTTCAAGACACACCCAAAGAGACAGCTGACCTTAGCGGAATATTACTAAGAATACCACCAAAGGATCGGCACAAGCGGGGATACAACAATGGCATTGCCCCGACATGGCGAAGGTCATATACGCCCGTCAATCAACCTGGAAACTCAACCGAACTTAGCCCTCCTAGTGTACCCTTGAAAAGTAAAGGTCATAAAATATGGGGCCCGGTCAAATCCCGCAACACCGAGTAGACCATCCAATAAAGACTGACTTACGTGCCTATGGATCCAATGCAACACAGTCTATAATAACATGACCATCCCGGAATGACTAAAGCACCCGAGCATGTAAATATCAGTAATGTGCAATAATATGCAATATGTTGCAATAAATGCAAACCATAAATAAGACTCCACATTGAGCCATCAAAACCACACAAAATGTCCCCAAGACTTCCTCAAAGTCAAAACCGAGCAAATGCTCAAAACCTGTTAGACCCATAAATAACGGTCCTCATAATACAAAATGCATTTAGGTATCGTTCAGGTAAACATATACCACAAAGTCATCATTAACCCAAAACTCGACGTAGGTTAAAACAAAGGGTTTCCCCAAATGTACTCATACCCTTATAATTCTCCAAATGACTCATGACACTAAATTGTGCATTTCCCAAATGGTTTATAAAATCCATTACACTAACATGATTAAACCATTGAATAAACTTCATTTTGAGTAATAAAACATTTAAGGACATATTTATGAATTATACACATCAAAATATTCAAAATCCCAAATATGGGTGTTTTACAACATTTATGAAGTTAAACACTTCAAAAGGGTTAAACCCATCAAATAACTCAACAGTTGACAATTTCAAGTAAAACACACAAATACTTGGAAAATAACATTTTTGGCATGTACAAAGTTTTCACAAATCAACTTGAACTCACTTTGCTAAATTTAGGTTAAATCTAGATTTTCCCCAAACGTAAGCTCCTTTGAAGAAACTTGCATCTTCAAGCCAAATCTTCCAAAAACCTAGATCCAAACGTTTTTCAACCATAAATACTCAGGTCCAAACATGTAGAACCATTCTCCAAGCATTTTTACATCAAAATCCCAACTTATACTAAACCCTAATTACATGAATAAAGAAGGAGAAGACCACCTCAATCAAATACAACCAAAATCACCCAACAATACCTCAAAATGGAAGAGAAAGTGAAAACAACAACAATCTATCTTTTGGGTAAGGAGAGATTACCTTCACCACTTGAATCCTCCAAATAAAAGCTGCTAGTCTCCACAAAAGCTTCAAGATTCCATATCTTAAACAATGGTGGAAGTGGGTTTGATTTGAGTGGAGAAGATGAAGAAGAGAGGGAAGGATTTATGGTTTTCTTGGGAGAGAATCGGTTTAGAGAGAGAGAGAGAGAGAGGAAACTGATTTGGGTTGGGGATGAAATGAGGGATGAGAGAGAGAGAAGTCTTAAAAAGGAAACCAAAATATCTCATCAGGGCCATCGCGGACGTCCGTCTTAGACACCATGCGGACGTCTGGCCTTGCCATGGTCGAAACCCCAATTTTCTCTGTTGCTTTCGCGGACGACACGCGGACTTCCGCGCTGATGTGGACGTCCGACCCTGCGCCCATGCAGACGTCCGCAAGTCCAAATTCCGTTTTTCAATTTTTGGGGTGTTATAGTTACCAAAATGACTATTATGCGTTTTTCATGTGGTGAATCAGCTTTTAATTAAAACCATTGGATCAAAACTAAATTACGGCTTAGATCGGTTCTCACGCTTTTCAATATTTTTTTGTTTCTCACATGAATGCATGATTTAACCCATATATACAGATAATATTTAATATAGGGAGAGGTTCAAATGAGAAGTGCTAAGTACGTGAGAAATAGAGAAATGATCCTAACCCTTCATCTGGTCAACATTTGCGGCTTTGACTGAGAAGCATCGGATAATTTATCGTGTGGTCTGCAGGAGATAGAGGAGTAATTTCGTAAAATACGCGGGACGAGTTCATATGTGAACATGTGTGATTCACATATGAACTATACGTTGATATGTGAATCAGTTAATTAGTTGATATGAGAATCAGTTAATTAGTTTATATGTGAATCACAAAGTTTCATATGTGAATATGGTAATTACTTCAACTGATTCACATATGAACCTACAAATAATTACTTCATATGAGAATCAGTTAATTACTTCATATATGAATCACAAAGATTCATATGTAAATTAGTTAAAAAGAGTTCATATGTGAATTACATGGGTTCACATATGGACATATAGTTCATATCTGAATCACACAAGTTCACATATGAACTCGTCCCACGTATTTGTAAAAGTTATGAAACTGTCCTTTTATTTCTAGAATAGCCGCAACTTTTGACCGGTCAAAGCCGCAATTCTTGACCAGCCAAAGTCGCAATTTTTTACTAGTCAAATCCGATCTTGACCGTATGAACGACTATGATTACTTCTCTATTTCTCACACACTTAGAGCATCTCCAATGCATGACTTTTTCATAGCTTTTTACTATTAGAATAACCTATTCTAAAAGCTAATTACCATTTGAGTAAAAAGCTTTTTGAAGAAAGACTTTTAAATGACCAACCTTTTGTTTGAAAGACTTTTTCCAAACCAATTTTCATTTTATCCCCTTTTTCAACTCTACTTTTTCATATAAATTTTCACATTAACCCCTTCATACAATCATATTTTCAATTTAAACTTTTTTTAATATTTATTAATTAATTTAATTTATTAATAGAAGTAATATTTATGATATAACCAAATATATTTTATAACAAAATACATTAGTAAAAAGCTTTCATCAAAACGATTAAAATGACACCAATATCGAATACCTAAAAAAATTATAAAAACCATATAATATATTTATCGTCTTTAAGTTTTTTAACGAATTCATTTTTTTGTAAGTTAAGTAATTTTTGTTTTCGAAGAATATGACGTAAACTTTAAAATACCAAATTAAATAAGGGGTTTTTATAAACATTATAAATAGATGAGGTTAGATTATAATAAAATTGATGAAAAGACTTTTTAAAATGTTTTTGCATTGGAGAAGATTCTTAAGAATAGGTTTTTGTTAAAAAAATTATTGGAAATCTGATGTGACAAAAACAAATATAGATGCTCTTAGCGTTTCTCATTTGAACATATTGCTAAATTAATATATATATATATATAGACACAGAGAGAAGAAGATTCAAACGAGGAGCGTACCTATTTACGAGAAACGCGAGGAGTGCCTTCCATGTACTGGATCACATGTGATCCACTACTCCCGAAAAAATCGGGTAGCAGGCGACCTGGTTCGCGAGTCGCGTGGAAGTCGCCCGGATCACATGTGATTTTAGGCGTGAATCACATGTGATCCACTACATGGGCGGAAGCCCCCTGATCAGGTGTGAATCACATGTGATTTTGTACGTGAATCACATGTGATTCAGTACATGGTCGGTGCTCCTCGCGTTTTCTTAAATTGTTACGCTTCTCGTTTGAACCCGCCTCTCTCTCTCTCTCTATATATATATATATATATATAGATATAATAATTTAGTTGATGGTTGTCGACATGATTTTGTATGCTATTACCTAATGTTGCATGAAATGTTAAAGATATGTTCCATGTCAAACCCTCTGTAAATATATGATTAATTAATTATACACTTTTCTGTCCAAAATACTCTGCATATTGTATAATTCATTTATTTCAACTTCCTCACATTTCCCTCATTCATATTCTCACTATATTTCATTATGATTTCACCTCCTAGCTACTCTAATTAAATTCCTCTTCAAGCTTTCTTCGAAACACAGATCATTTAACTGCAAGCAAAACAAATCGTACGGCCGATTTCTGCCGCAACATTTTTCCAAGAACGTTATAAAGATTTCTCTTCTTCAATTCTTTTTATTTTAACAGGAAAACCAACTTGATTTCTTTGTCGCCCTCTCTCATCCCTTGCCACCGCTCTTGGCCGCCGGAGAAACCCATTTTCCGGTGGGTTTCACGGTCAATTCAAGAACCTGAAAAAAGTGAGTTGGTGGTGATTTCTTTTCTTGATACCTCCATTACACAAACCCATTTTTCCCTTTCAAACCAATCTATAATATTCCATATCTCTGTTGCGGCTTTTTTCAAAGTCCACCATTTACAAGAATTCCATTCCTTAATTCAAACAAAAATTCATCAACATTTCTTGATTTCATTTCTCTTAAAATTCAAAATATATTCATTCTTTTAGGGTATTCTTGAATTTTACCATACACACATACCCTATGTATAAATATAAATATAAACACATATAGATATTGTTGTATGTATCTACAAAAATGGTTTCGACGACGGTGTCATCGAGCAATCCGTTAAAGACGGTGTTTGACAATTTTAAACTAAAGAGGTTGACGTATAACGATGATCAGGAGGATGGATCTCCCACCATGGAGATGGTGGACCTTGGTGCTGATAGAACAAGAAATGTGCTTATTTTGATGAGTGATACCGGCGGCGGCCACCGTGCCTCCGCCGAGGCCATCCGTGACGCTTTCAAGACTGAATTTGGCGACCAATACAGGGTACAATACATACAATTTCTTCTTATTCACAATTTCAAGATTGAAGTTGAAATTTGTACAAGGATCATGTGGTATTTGCAAATTTCCTTTTTCTTGTTATTTTTCTTGGAATTCTTTTAACCATTTTTGGAACGGAAAAAACAGGAATATATGAAATTGTTTTCTAAAAAAGATTAGTAACCCATTGTGGAATTGAAATTTAAAACCTGCAATTCTTACTATTTCCAATTTTTAAAAATGATTATGTATTAAAAAGTATACATTTAGTTGTAACTTTTTATGTGTTTTTGCTTAATTTGCTGCAAATTTTGAAGATTGGCTCTTTGATCAAAAAGCCTTTTAAGGTTTCCTGTTCATAGAGCTCTTCTCTAATAATGATCAATGTGTTCTTAAGAAGTATCCCAAAAAACAAGAATCTTGGAATGGAAGTCTTTAGGAATATATGTGAATCTTGAATTGAAATAATTTGTTCAAAAAACCATTGATATTTCTTGGTTTTTAAATCTGAGTTCACTTGTTTTTTCTCTGATTTTATAGATATTTATCAAGGATGTATGGAAAGAATACACAGGTTGGCCGTTAAACGACATGGAAAATCAATACAAGTTCATGGTTAAACACGTTCAGCTTTGGAACGTTGCGTTTCATGGCACTTCTCCTCGTTGGATACACAACGTGTATCTTGCTGCCTTTGCCGCCCTCTACGCCAAGTACACTTTTATTCCCTTTTTACCCTTTCGCAACTTCAATTTAGCCTAAACCCATGATGGTTTTTATATGTTTGTGATCATATTTTACCCACTTGATTGTTGTTTTTCAGTTTTTCATGGTGAAAACATAACTTCAATTTAGCGAAAACCCCATTATCTTTACTTGTTGCTAATGGTAGTTTAGCTAGTTGAGTATTGTTTTCCAAAATTTTCCCTTTCTAAATGATTCTTTGGCACCATGAGTAGAAAATTGCTTCAACTTATGATTTTTTGTTCCTTTTTACCCTTCTGCAAGTTTAGTTTTGTGGTGGTTTTTCTAATTCTTTTGGTTTTGGGCAAAAACTTGAATTGAAGGGAGGTTGAAGCTGGTTTAATGGAGTACAAGCCAGACATCATCATCAGTGTTCATCCTCTTATGCAACACATTCCTTTGTGGGTTCTCAAATGGCAAGGCTTAGACAAGAAAGTGATCTTTGTCACAGTTATTACAGATCTTAATACATGCCATCGCACATGGTAAAAGTCCGATTTACCCTCATCCACCAAACCCATACAACAAATGTAAAAAGATTGAATCTTGATGTAACAAGTTCGGGTTTCTTGTATTTTGTACCCAGGTTTCATCCTGGGGTTGACCGATGCTATTGCCCTTCACAAGAGGTAGCAAAGCGAGCGTTGCTAGACGACTTAGAAGAAAGTCAATTACGAGTGTTTGGCTTGCCTATTCGACCCACTTTTACCCGCGCTGTCCTCAACAAGGTTTTCCCTGAACCTGACCCTCTCTCTCTCTCTCTCTCTATATATATATATATATATATATATACTGTTAATGTCTTTAGTGTTATGTAGTTTACATTTATGTTGGCTTAAATTTGTTTTTATTTTGTATTTGTTACAGGATGAGTTGAGGGTAGAGTTGGAATTGGATCCGAAACTACCAGCGGTGTTATTGATGGGAGGAGGTGAAGGTATGGGCCCCGTGAAAAAGACCGCAATGGCTCTTGGAGAATCTTTATTTGATAAAGAAACCGGAAAACCATTTGGTCAAATGGTTATAATATGTGGTCGAAACAAAGCTTTGGCATCGTCTCTTGAATCGCTCGAGTGGGAAATCCCTGTTAAGGTGATCATATATATTTCCACCAAAAATCTAAATAACAAGCTGTTCGGTATTTATTTATATGTTTTTGTTTGCATTTTTGTTGCAGGTTAGAGGATTTGAGAAGGAGATGCAGAAATGGATGGGTGCTTGTGACTGCATTATAACCAAAGTACGATTCGCTCTTATGTGTTTCTTGTTATCAATTCATGATTTTAATGCCTAGAATTATACTAAAAATCATGAGCATTGTCTCTAGATTGATTCTAATGGCTTTTTCCTCGGGTTTGTAGGCCGGACCCGGAACAATTGCGGAGGCGTTGATCAGAGGGCTTCCGTTGATCCTCAATGACTATATTCCAGGACAAGTATGCAACTACATGAATATTAATCATATCTTCTTTGTGTTTTTGCTTGGGACATGAGGGTATATTAGTAATTTCCACTTAACGACTAGTAACACGTATTCTTGTATTTGGGATGACGGATTATTAACAGGAGAAAGGAAACGTACCTTATGTGGTGAATAATGAGGCTGGTGTTTTCACCCGAAGCTCAAAGGAGACGGCTAGAATAGTGGCTGGATGGTTCAGCACCAATGCGGACGAGCACAAAAGAATGGCGGAAAATGCACTCAAACTTGCTCAACCAGAGGCGGTTTTTGACATCGTGAGGGACATTCACGAGTTGGCATGCCAACGTGGGCCACGCAACTTTCCGTACGTTCTAATGTCGTCATTTTCGAGCTTAATTTAAGCTGTTACGATTACCTAACTACCATTCTTGGTCATGGAGGGCTTTCGGGTGTCAAATTGTTCGAAATGGGTGTCAAAAAGTTGCACTTTTTTTGGCCAAGAATACAAAGCTGCAATAATCGACACATTGAGGACGTATACGAGAGGAAGAAGAAAGTAGATGAACCGGGGTTCCTTTCTCTGTCTTTTGATATATATACATTTATAGGTGGAGATGGACCAAATGTGCTTAATCTCAAAAGGCTAACCAACACTATTCGAAATACAGTTTCCTGTTTGCACGCTTATTTGAGCCTTTTACTATCGGGTTTCTTATTTTCAATATTTTACAGAAGAGGGTGTTTAACGATCATTTGAACGTTACTGAAAACTCATTTAAGGTAATTTGAGTTTGATGGGATTTTTCGGTACCTTTAATGAGTTTTCAGTAACAGGTCATTTAGCTAAAGAATGGAGTTGATTGAAAACTTATTTTGTCTTATAAAAGTTTGAAAAGAATTTCGTTTGGCATTTTGATTCCCTAAAAACCGACTTGGTTTGACTTTTGGAGTCAAACTTGCTTTTCTTGTATTTCAAAATTTAATATAAGCTTATTTAAAATTTTAATATGAATTTGTAGCATCATATGAGTATATATAAAGATTCACAAATTTAAGAGGAAAGGGTATTACTAGTTTTAAAGAAATATGTGTTAAGGAAAGCTCATGAACTCGCACCAAAGCTCGCACAGATGAGGTCTGAGCTCGCCGCCTATACGCCTGCACATATGTATGATAGATTGAACGCAAGCTGAAGCTCGCACACGAGGTCACCTTGACCGGTTAAGGCTAGTTTAGCCAACTGAGCTTGCCTAGGCTCATTTAGGTTAAGCGGGGTCAAAGTTATTTGACATGGAATGCTTTGTTCAGTTTGAGATGTGTGTACTACAAGTGTTCATGAATAGTACCAATGCTTAGATGCACGTATGATTTGTGTAGGTTGTGTGCAAAACAGGGCAAACTAGACTACATGTGAGTTTTCATGAGACTTTCCAAAAGAGATGCATCCATAATTACGATTTTCAAGTGCTTTATGATGGTTAAATGACTATGCTATGTGTTTATCTTTTCAAGTTTCAAGCACACTAAATGCATTGCTTGTCGAGCAAAATAATTTTTTTGATCCAAACGGTTTCCTTGGTTGTATCTGATGTTGCGATGAACTCATCTTCTGTTGTAGAATCGGCTACTGTTACTTGCTTGGGACTCTTCCAACTCACAACATCACCATTAAAGCAAAACACAAAACCCGAATGTGATCGAAAATCATCTTTATCCGTTTGGAAACTTGCATCAGTGTAACCCTTTACACTCAACTCTTCTTCACCGCCTATATACCAAGAATAAATCCTTTGTTCTGCTTAGTATTTTAGGATATTCTTGACAACAATCTAGTGACCATCACCTGGATTGGATTGGTATCTACTCGTCATGCTCAAAGCATACGACATCAAGTCGAGTACATATCACGACATACATGATAGATCCAATTGCTGAAACATATGGATTCTTACTCATTCGTTCACTCTTTTGAGATGCAGTAGGGCACTGTGTCTTAGTAAGTGATATGCCATGAGACATAGGTAATAATTCTTTCTTGCTATCAGACATGTTGAACCGTTTTCGCACATTGTCTATATATGTATTATGACTTAAGTCAAGTAATTTCCGGGATCTATTTATGTATATCCGAACGCCTAACACATAGGCAACTTCACCAAAGTTTTTCATTGAAATACATTTTTTTAACCAAGCCTTTACAGACTCAAGTGTCGGAATATCATTTTCAATGAGTAGTATGTCATCTACGTACAATAAAAGAAATGATAGGTGCTCCCACTAACTTTTTTGTAGAAACAAGGTTCATCCTCATTTTTTAAGAAACCAAACTCTTTGATTGCTTCATCAAAACGATGATTCCAACTCTTGATTATTGCAACTTTCATACCTTATGAGATTTTTTCGTGAAGGAAAGTTGTTTTGACATCCATTTGGTAACAAATTAGAAAACTTTTCTAGATTAAAATTCAATCGGATCCAATGATGCATTTAATTAAATAAAACCACAGACCATAGGGTGTTTAGAATTTATACTTTTTGTAGATATGTCGGGTCGGGGATTCTGTTGAAGCACCAAGAAACCAAAGTATGTTTCCTCTACCGGTAGTCCACACACGAACACGTTTCCCGCCTCCACCCACCAAGAACCCTAAATCTATATGTGTTTTATAGAAAGAAAAATGTTTCTTTTCTGTATTTCTTTGAAAGGCTAATTCTAATTTCAATCGTCGTATAATTGATTTAGCCTAACACCTTTTATTTTAGTAGGGTTAATTATAACTCAAATAAGATTTAGCGATTATCTGTAATATTTAATTATTTATAATTATCTTTTTGTTAAAGGAAATACTAAACAGAACAACAATAGAGTGGAAAGAATGAATCTGTAATTCTCATTAATCATAAGCCCTTTATATAGGGTTGATTTACATGTAGATAACTATGAGATATTTTAGTTCTAACTTATCTCTAATATATCTATCTCTATCTCTATCGTCATATCCTTTAGACGATGGCACACTTATCCTACAACACTCCCCCTTGTGCCAAGTCAAAGGAGTGATGGTGCACAATCGTTGCCTCGTTAAAACCTTACGTCAAAATAAAAATCCAATGGGAAAAAATAAAAATATGACGAAGGAAAAAGTACAACGCATCAGTTTCTTTGCAATAAATAGACATTTCCTTTAGTCTAATTTTCTCTTAGATTCATACATTAATCATGAGAGTTAAGAAAACATGATGGTATATAAATTGTTGCCTCACTAGAACCTTACACCAAGGAACAAAACTCGATGGGAAAAATAAAACCTTGCATGAAGGAAAGAGCACAACATACCAATATTACATATATAATAGACTTTTCCTTTTGTCTACTCCTCCCCCTGATTCGTACATTAATCATGGGAATTTGGAAAACATTTGCATTTTAATACTTTCACATGTTTCCCAGATATGGTTTTAGGTAATGATTTAGTAAGCAGACATGTTATATTCGTCTCTCATCCTTTTTATTCATTTGAATCTTAAGGAGAGTTTGTTATTGTTGATTGTATCAAACTTAAGCCAAATATGATTTATGTTATAAACCTTGATGGATCTTACTTTCATTTATTCGATACATGATGCATTATTTCCATATATGCAGGTACGATAGTGGTTGAACTCAAACCACTAGCTCCTCTAGTTTGTATAATGATAATCCTTAACCATATACACTCTTGAATAATGTAGAGTAATATTCTTAGAATAGTTCGAGGAGGTAGATATAGGTGTTTGCGTAGTTTTACTTTCAAGTAATCAATGTGTTCCCTATGGTAATTCCTTATCCAAATTGGGAATGACCTTCGTATGGGTCAGACATATACATAATATCAGCAAATACATACCAAGACATTAATTGGTATTTTTCTACAAGGGCCAATACTTTTGCCGCTCACTATCTAAGTAGGTATTGAAATTTCATTATCAATCCATGTTTTTTCTTCGTGGGGAAAGTATAATCCCACGTCAATGGTTCCACAAGATTACTTTGATATTATTCCAATGATGTTGCGTTGGTGCTGAGCTAAATCTAGCTAACAAGTTCACTAAGAGATACAATATACGATCAAGTGTATTGTGATGGGTACAATAATGTGCCTATTGTACTTAGGTATGGAATTCCAACTCCAACACCTCTTCGTCCTCATCCTTTAGAAGAAATGGATCTTTTCTTATATCCAACACTTTGACCGATCATGGGAGTGCTAGTCGGATGCGCTTTGTCCATATTTAATTGCCTGATCATTTTCTGAACATATGCGGATCGGTGGATTAATATTCCACAAACTCGGTGTCCTAACTCAAGTATCTAGACAATACCAAGTTTTCCCAAAATCTTTCATTTCAAAATCATATTTCAAGTAGCTTGTGGTTTCTCTTATTTCATCAAGAGTGCCTATTATATTCATAACATTGATATATAGAGCTACTTTGAAAACATGGAACTTGTTTTCCAAAATAAATACGCAAGGGCACTGTTCATCATTCTTATATATCATTCCCCAATCAAATATTCACTTAGGCGGGTATGTCAATTCCACATATATTGCTTTAATCTATAAAGTGAGCGTTTCAATTTTGTTACAAACGCATTTTGTGGTTTAGAGTTACTTGATTTTGGTAATGTAATACCATCAAGCACTTTTACATATCTCTGAATCTAGATCCCCATAGAGATATGTAGCAACCACATTCATGAGCTGCATTTCCAGTCCTTCGGAAACTACTAGGCTAATAAATTATTCGGACGTTATAAACATCCATCATGAGAGAGTAAGTCTCTTCATGGTCAATCCAGGGCTTTGTGAGAAACCTTGCACCAAAAGAGAGCCTTATACATTAGGACTTTATTTTTCTCGTTACGCTTTCTGACAAAGATTCAGTTATGTCCTACGGGCTTTACACTTGGTGGGTTAGCACAACCAGACCAAATACCCGATCCTTTGTCAAAGAATATAATTCTTTCTGGATCGTTTCTTTACATTTAGGCCAATATGCTCTTTGTTGATATTATTCAACTTAGCATGATTCGAAGTCGTCGTGCTCTATCATCTTATGAGCAAATAGTGCATGTGAATAAATCATCATTGAGTATATATGATATGTCCATCGACTCATATGTACTCTCATAGTTCATTTAAGATTTTCTTTATCTCTAGAATCAATATTAACTTCGGAGCGTCCTCCAGTGATGATTCATGGACATAATTATAATTAGAGATAATCTCATGAGAGTTTTATGTATTGATGATAAATGGATGTGCCTTACTATTCTTTTCCTTTAGAATAGTATTTATCGAACCAAGTAGCTTCCACCACTTCCATTTGGTAGCTACGACCTCAACCACACCTCCACTATGTGTGATTGCAACACACTTTCCAATAACGTTGTGCCCCTGTTGGGGACTTTTAACCTTACGGGTATATTAGCAGCTCGTATGTGTGATCTTTTCACTTTTGGAATAACATTTAACGTATCAGGTATCGAGTCTGGTTCGTTTGACTTCAACTTTATGTTGTGAAGTTTGGGGATCAAAATGAGACAAAGTGGGAACATTCCATGACAGTTCCTGTCGTTCCCTTGGAAAATACTTTTTCCTATCTCCCCCTAACGACAAGAAGATTGTCATCAAAGTGACTATCCGCAAATCATGCGATATTAGGATCACCCGTCAAAGGTTTAAATTGCGGATAATTATTGGAGATTCATATCCAACATATATACTTAATCATTTTAAGGACCCATTTTGGTGCGCTGTAGGGGCGCAATTGGCACATATACTACAACCAAACATGCGTATGTAAAAGATCAGGCTTATATCCAGCTACCAACTGGTACGCATGATGTTGGTTGGCTAGTAGTAGGTCTAAAAACAAATAAGTAAAGTTGCATGAAATATTGCATAACCCTAGGAAGATGTGGGTAAATTGGTGCGCATAACCAATGCCCTAGCTACCATCTATATTCTTTTGATGATAATTTCTACGAGACCTTTTTATATACACATGGGGTATAGGAAACTCTACGTTGATCCTAATACATATGCAATAATTATCAAATCCTTATGATGTATATTCTCCAGCATTCCAAGTCATGTACACTTGATGAGATAATCAGGGTGGTGAGCCCTTAATCGTATAACTAGTGCTAGGAGTGCAGCATTGCATGTGGACAATAATACGACATGCGTCCATCGTGTCGAAACCAGAACCATAAAGTACTTTAATGGCCCGTATTCTGGATTTTATGTCCATAAATATCACATTGTATTCATTGTAAGAATGGAATATTTTGGAATTATGTCCTTAGCTTTAGGATGGTCTCATTCCTGTATTGGCTAAGAATCAGGGTATACATAATTTCTAGGTATTCGAGACGACATGTTACAATGGTGGTGTTGCTTCTTGTACTACAGAAGTCAATAGTTTCAATTTGGTTAATCGCCTCATTATATCTTTCAATGGAAAAAGAATGTATCTATATGCGTTTCTTCACCACACAGATCATTATGTCATGACCATGGTGTCTCACGTGGTCATGTCAAAACATATATGTGTCATTGTCCCAAATTTCTTTTTTGGTGACAAAATATGATTTAATGACCTAGACAATCCATTAATTTGACACATTAACTTCTCTAATATATGTTCCTTTCATATCTTTAGACTTGATATACCCATTTCCATTCTTATAGAATGATTTTCAATTGATACGAATATCTTAACAAGGTTTCTATTAATATGGTGTTTTAGTAACTATTAATCTTGTATTAACAAGAAAACGACAGTCCATCTCTACGTATTATGGTGAAAGGGGGGGTAAATATTAGTCTATATCTTAGGATTATAGGTCCTAAACAATTCTCCTCGATACATTCCTACACGGAACGAAAAATATTGAGAGTTTTGTATTTGTTTTGATGTATTTCTTTACATCTATAATAGTTATATATTCAGTTTTACATAAGCAAAATAAATTAATTTATATAAAACAAGTTTCAAAGAAACATATGCTCATTCAATCTTAAATTAATATGATATACTTCATTTTCAACTTGTTTCCCTTTTTTAAGAAAAAAACGGTTCATTGATTATCCCTTATCAACTAGACAGTAGTTGTATCTCTGCTACAAGGATTGGAAAAAGCTTCCCAACTATTGTCATACCCTTGACACTTTCCACTATTTCGTCCACGTGGTACATAGATGTCTTGTGTGAGAATTTTTTTTTATTTAACTTGCTATCCTTTGGAGTTGTTTCCACCTCTAACATTTTATTACCTCGGGAATTTTTTTTGTCCCAACATGTCTATCGTTGTTATTCGAAATAACCTTGTTATATCTCTCAACCACTTGCAGTAGGTTGATGAATTTGTCTAAAGGTTATATTCCGATTTATATTGGTTCATTAATATATATTTACTGATATATGCAAAGGTGGAATAATGTTATAAGTTAGGTCATCTTCTGTGAGTTACTTGCCACGAAGATTAATATGTCTTTTGAGACACAACATTTCTTTGTTGAAATCAGTTAGCTTTTTGTAGTAAGTGAGTTTTATTCCACTGTAAGATTAATCCTGAAAGTACTTGTTCATGAATATTCTCAATTCTTTGTTTTAGGCCCGTAGTTCTTTAGGGTTGCTAGTAGAAGATTGTCTCTATGAAAGCTATGACTGATATGTCATCACAAAAACTTATTTGTTTGTACCATTTCACGTGGTTGATTTTTAGGGCATTTGATGGGTTTTAGGTATTTTCTTGTACCTTTTCAAAGGAGATTTATATATATTCATTTATGGTACTCAAGTTCTTTTGAGTTTACGACGTTGATTTTGGGATGAGTTATTTCAACCATTTACATACATAAGGGATAATATATGATTTTCTGTTTGATAAAACAGTGGATTATGGTTATAATTATTATTTTATGTATGAAATTTCATTATCATAACAATATTGGATTTTTTTTGTATGCTTACATTTTGTTGATAATACATCATCAATATTTCAATTTGCGAATAGAAACCACTCAATCTATTGGATTTCCAGGTAGTAGGGGAATCACATAGATTTCTTAAGTCCCTACAAACCTTAGAACTATTTACACCCGTTTGACAAAATCCAAATCGATATCCTGTGATTTAACTAATTTGAATATAACATTGTTAATTATAGAGCTTTTGGCAAGATGCCAAAATGAATAAGAATTTGGCATTTAAAGCCAATTTCAATTTTAATCGTATTTTAAAAGATTTTGGCATCAGACAAATAAATATTAGTTTTGACATAAAGTCAAATTCAAGTTTTTAACATCTTAATAGTATTTATGGATCTTTTGATAAAAGACCAACTATAAGAGGGTTGAAAGTGTGACTTCCAAAAATTATTATAAGAATTATAAGTAAGAACTTATAATTAAGATAAAGTATTTGAATATTATGTAGATAAGGCAATTTCTAAAACTAAATCTATAAAAGGATTACTATACATTTTAATATCAAATTAAAGGCATCGACTTAAATTAACAAATAACAATTAACTATTACAGATTTACAGCTTATATAATATACAATATAAATAACAATACGCTAAAATAAAATTCATAATAAAATTGAACAAACAATTAAACATGCTCATTAAATTAGGTAGATCCGATTAAAAAGGTGAAAACTTCTTCACCAAATCTTCAACAAAAAATCCATCTTTGTTTGTTTTTTTGTTTTTGGGTGGATGTCGGAAAGAAAAAAAATCAATTTTTTTTATTAACATGACAAGTAAATATTTGAAGAACAATCAAACCCTAGATAACGTGTTAAAGGAAATACTAAACAGAACAACAATAGAATGGAAAGAATGAATCTGTAATTCTCATTAATCATAAGCCCTTTATATAGGGATGATTTACATGTAGATAACTATGAGATATTTCAGTTCTAACTTATCTCTAATATATCTATCTCTATCTATATCGTCATATCCTTTAGACGATGACACACTTATCCTACAACACTTTTGAACTTTAAATATAATTATATACAATAACAGATAACACCCCTTAGTTATCATAATTACGTTTACACATTGTAATTATCATAATTATAGTTTAACACATATTTTATGATTATTTCTTCAAGAATAACTAGTGTCCATCCCGCGCGTTGCGCGGTAGCGATAAATATTTTAAGTACTTGACCGAGTTGAGTTAAGAACTTAAGATAAAACGTAGTTTCTCCATTAATAGTTAATGAGATACAATTTTAAAAATATAATGTATTTTCATAAGTGGTACATTTTCATATAGTATCGACCTTCTATTCGAGATCCTTCATTCTTGCTAATTTATTATGGATTCAAATCGTGAGCTAAAACATATTTAGCTCACTAAATTTTTGACTATCAAAATTATCCCTTATTTCTTATAATTACCTTCATTCTCCAATCTTATGCCTTTTGAGAATACTGAAATCTCACAACGTGACTCATAATAATGGTTGTCCTTTTTATATAAATGAAGTTATATAAAGGTTAATATTTAATAAAAACTGATTTTTAGCAAAATAGGTCGACTAAAAAAAGACAATCAAATAAGTTATCACAAACTCTTTTAAACTTGTAAGGCATCTTATCCACATTTTCCTTTGCTTGCCTATTGTTCTAAATTTGTTACTAATCTGTAGATGTGGACTTACCAAATAAGACATCTCATCCACCTTTTATATACTAACCTCTTCTTTCAAATCTATCGTTTTTCACCGATGTGGGATAAACAAATAAGACATCTCTTCCAGCTTTTATATACTAACACCCTCTTCCAAATCTATTGTCTTTCCGTCGATGTGGAATAATTAAATAAGACTCTCGTTTACTTTACATACTCACTAATTCTTTCAAATTTATCGTCTTTCTATCAATGTGGATAACATAATCTTAATTCAAGATTTGATAATACTTACATCTTCTTGTGACTTGTGAGATAATAAAAAAACATCACGGTTCAACATTTGATAATATTATATAATTTGATGAAATATAATGATTTCTATACATTTATCTATAAATTTATTTACTTAAATAAATAGTTTTTTAAGAAAAAATAAGGTTGGCCATAAAGAATATCTAGCCAAGCAATCATTTAATTAATCAAAAGCCAAGTCTCCTTGTTTATTATAGTTACTTTCATTCTCCAATCTTATATTACTTATCATTGGGGGATGAGTAAAACACCACCACAATGCTAGATTTTGAAATACACAGATCTCACACTGCCACATTATTATATATTATTATTTCTTCTTTAATCTATAAATTTAATTATTTCAATTTTTTTAACTTTCCAACAATGTGAGATAGCTAAAAATCAACCACCCCACCATTTGTAAAATACTCAAATTTCATGGTGTCACATCATGACCGTTAGTTCAATTATTGGTTTTTTAACATTTTTATTAATTAATATATTAATCGATTGATTTTTTATACAATAATAATTTTTATTTGTTTTTCAAAAAATTCATTCAAAATAAAACAATCTATGAATCATGGCCCTATGGATCATGGATGGGCACAAAGGTACCACATTTACATTTTCTATTCACATCTTTATTCTAACTTTATAACTTTTCACCAATGTGGGATAAACAATAACTCAACCACACAATTCACCATTTGAGAATACTCATATCTCATGGTGTCATCTCATAACCTTTTGGTACTTTTTTTAATATATACATATATATATATATATAATATTGATAATTGATGATATTTTTTGTAAAAAATGTCATCTAAAATAATACAATCTTATGTGTCAAAACCGACGAACAGACACAAATGCATTACACTCACCTTTCTTACACATCTTTATTCTATTTTTCAACTTGTCACCAATATAAAATAGCTAAAAGTAAACTACAATTGAGCATTTGAGAATACTCAATTTTCATGATGCAAAAAAAGGTCATCCAAAATAAGACAACCATATGAGAATGGACACAAAAGCATCACATCCACCTTTTTATACACCTCTTTATTCAAAATTTTCAACTTTTTACCAATGTGGGAGAGCTAAAGCTCAACCACAATCTATCATTTGAGAATAATCTCATGATGCAAAATAACGGTTATCCAAAATAAGATAACTCTATTAGAATGAAAACAAAGTCATCACATCCAACTTTTTTATACACACATATTTGTTATAATATTTCAACTCCTTACCAATGTGGGATAGCTATAACTCAACCACAATCCACCATTTGAGAATACTCAATTCTCATGGTGCCACCTCATTCATATTGGGTTTTCCTTTTAGATATATAAAGACTATTTTTCAACTTGTCACCAATATGAAATAGCTAAAAGTAAACTACAATTGAGCATTTGAGAATACTCTATGATACTCACATATTTGTTCTAATATTTCACATGATGCAAAATAAAAATTATCCAAAATAAGATAACTCTATGAGAATGAAAACAAAGTCATCACATCCAACTTTTTTATACACACGTATTTGTTCTAATATTTCAACTCTTTACCAATGTGGGATAGCTATAACTCAACCATAATCCACAATTTGAGAATATTCAATTCTCATGGTGCCACCTCATTCCTATTGGGTTTTTCTTTTATATATATAAAGACTATTTTTCAACTTGTCACCAATGTGAAATAGCTAAAAGTAAACTACAATTGAGCATTTGAGAATACTCAATTTTCATGATGCAAAAAAAAAGGTCATCCAAAATAAGACAACCATATGAGAATGGACACAAAAGCATCACATCCATCTTTTTATACACCTCTTTATTCAAAATTTTCAACTTTTCACCAATGTGGGAGAGCTAAAGCTCAACCACAATCTATCATTTGAGAATAATCTCATGATGCAAAATAAAGGTTATCCAAAATAAGATAACTATGAGAATGAAAACAAAGTCATCACATCCAACCTTTTTATACACACATATTTGTTCTAATATTTCAACTCCTCACCAATGTGGGATAGCTATAACTCAACCACAATCCACCATTTGAGAATACTCAATTCTCATGGTGCCACCTCATTCCTATTGGGTTTTCCTTTTATATATATAAAGATAAAGATTATTCGTCTTAAGTCAACTTGTTTATAGAATGTCTTTTGTTTCGTTTAAAGGTCAACCTTTATTTAATTTCTTTCCCTTCGGCCGAAAATGTAGGGTTGTTATCAGACTAGCTAGATATAAGAAGTTCAACTCTTATTTCATTTCTTTCCCTTTGGTCAGAAATGTCGGGTTGTTTTAGTTGCAACTGTTTTTACTTTATCAACTTGATTTAGTTCGGGTTTCTAAAGATGGAAACAAACATATTTTTTGTATGTGGCTCTATAGGTTTACATACTCATCAACAGTACCTCTGTGTGACACGTGTCGTGAACATATAATAACTTACAAATATATTTTTTAAAGTACAATGCTGTAATAAAAAATAACTTGAAAGTACATTATTGTAATAAGAAAAAAATGAAAGTACAATACTCTAATAAGAAAATTTGTAAAACTTAGGGGGCGTTTACCAAACACTTACAGGGGTAAGAATTTACCGGTAAAATCCAACACTGTCATTTCCTTAACATGCAAAATTTTAGTTCACTAAAACGGTATCCTATGCAACAATTTTTCCGATAAGTACTAACCGTGATAAGAATTTCCGTCCTCGTTCATCGGGTAAGACTCTTGGTCTTTGTCAAACTCTTACCGGCTTTTGGGCTTGTATTTTGCACACAGACTTGGGGGTGTTTGGGATTGCTTATTTAAAACAACTTATGCTTATTTTTAAAAGTGCTTATCAACTTATGTCATGATAAAAAGGAGTTGAGGGTAAAAATGTAATTTGAACAAATAAGTTATAAGCACTTTTAAATAAGTTAAAATGGATTAACTTATCAAAAACAACTTATTTGTGGTGAAGAAAAGTCATAAGCACTTTTCTTTTTTTCAATCCAAACACTCAAAATAACTTATTTGCAGTGAAGAAAAGCAATAAGGCCGTGCGTACCGTTCTCGGGTACCACGGCGGGTTCGTTCATCCGGGTAGATCGGGTAGGGCGGGGTGGGCGGTACGGGGGGTATCGGGTAGGGGGGATCGGGTAGGGTAGGGTTCGGGAACCCGGGGGAACCCAGGCTAAATTTGATTTTTATTTTATTTTTTTTATTTTTTAAATGTAACCGTTTACCAACGGCTAGTTTTTTTTTTAATTTTTTTTTAATTTTTTTTTTCAAATTATACACACTATATATATTAACCTCTACCACCTTCATTTTTTCACACCAAAAAACTCTATACTTTCTTCCATTATTTCTTCAAAAAAAATTCATCACTTTATTTTTTAGACAATATGGATTCGCCACAACCCACTTCATCGACCGCATCATCATCATCCATAGACACCGACGAGTACTTTGAGCAGCAAAGGAAAATTTTTATAGGGTTGGTTCGAGAAGCTGCAAAATTAATTTATGGTAGCACCGCCTCATCGTCAAGAAGAGAACCGAGGGCCGGAAACATAGAAAGAGGTCGGGTAGCTGCAAACGAGCAGCTTTTGCGGGACTACCTTGGCAACAACCCGGTTTATACACCGGATATGTTTAGACAGCGGTTCCGGATATGTTTGGTCGAACATATTTGGCGTATCCGAGTTCCCAACAACTACGACGACTAGATTTTTAATGTTTTGTAATTTTTAAATTTATTTTGTAATTTTTAAAGGTGGCATCAGCCATCAGGGTTCAGTGGGTTCGTGGGTTGGCGGTACTCCACTTTAAAGTAAGGAGGGTAGAAAAGAGAAAAATTGATGTGGCACTGAGGTGGCATCAGGGTTCAGTGGGTTCGTGGGTAGGCGGTACTCATGGTCTAAAGCAAATAAGTCCAAAAAAAATCGTGGTTAGGCGATACTCATGGTCTAAAGCAAATAAGTCGATAAAAAAAAAACAATCCCAAACACCCCCTTGTTTTGGTTTGGTCATCCAACTTTTCTTCTAGGAAGACCAAGATTCGTAGTCTCTAATTTTCTCTACAAAAACCACATGAATTCTGATGACTGGAAGCCTTGAAATAAAAGCAAACTCAAAAGTTAAAAAACATTGATTTGCAACTGCATTGATAACACAACTACCCAAGTGTTGAAGATTGAATTACAGAAGTGGTTAAAGTTTGAAGGTTAGTGGGTTTGATCTTGCTTTTAACCCAAATCATCGCTATAATTAACACCTTACAGAACTAACTTAGGGTTCCAGAATCTCCATTCGGGATCAACAAACCCCATCTCCGATCTGACCCACCCACAGGTATTTCTAATTATCTCTGCTTCTTTCTCTATCTCGAATTACTAATTTTATGAGAATTTCATCCAAACCTAACACCACCCTACTTCACGATCTTCCCATTTGCGATCCAATAACATGGATTTTGACGGTATTGATTTGTTCAAAACTGGGGAAGCACAAATCCTTTGCATCACTGTTGTCAAATTGGTATCTTTTGGCTTTTGGAATTGGGATTCGTATGCTTGCTCCTGTTCATGTAGAATTCATGGTTAAAAATGCACCAATGGCAAACATTATACAGTGTCAATTGAAACTTATATGTATAAGAAATTAGGGGTTTGTACTTTATTGCAAGTAGGGTTTAGGAGCATGAAATTAGAGGTCTTGATTTTGAACTAGAGATGGATTTATATGGATATGGGAACTTTGATTTATTTCTGTAAAGATGAAGCTTTTGGAAATAACTTTTGATTTTGGACTTGTAGTTGCTAAGATATGCTCTTTCTTAAACTTGAGATTTATAAATTTGACAAGTTCTTTTTAAGTAGAATCCACCTTCTTTTCAAAGTTTGTCTTTATTTGTGGTATTAATGTACATATGCATTTTTAGGGTTTGTTTGTTGTCATTTCTTGCTTCTAATCTTCATATCAATGAGATTTATCTTGCAGGAAGTGAATTCCATTAGAGCTGTGTTGTACTTAACAATTTAGAAGTACAGGGTCGAGGTGGGAGTACTCCTGTGGTGAGAAGCAACTCCCACGTTTGTTGAACATGGTAAGAGGACCATACTCTTCTATATACACACACACATATATAAATATATATATATATATGTGAATTATTGAAAAAAATCCATTTGAGGATGCATTTGTCAACCCATGTGAATAATCTGTAATGTCAGTTCACATGTGCATCTTCAAATAGATTTTTTTCAATGGATTCACATATGAACCTTCTTTTAACTTTACGTTCCCTTGATATTTAGCCTGACCCTTATCTATATTGAATGAATTATAGTTCTTGGTCCTAGTAATTATCTGTGCAAGTTTTTTAAGCTTCATGATCACTTGGCGAACCAAGGTTGTACATTTTGTAGCTTTGATCTTGTCATGGATATGTTGTTTTTAAAGTTTTTGACACCAGAGTGAAGGCTTAGCCCATGTTTGGCAACCATATGCTAGCTTACTTTTGATCTTATTGCAAAAGCCCCATTTTGCTAACCATAAGCTAGTTTTTTAAACCCTACTTGAAGTAGCGTTTCAATATCCTCAACGGAATTTTTTTTCACTTTTTCCAATTATGCCCCTTGTATTTTAGGTTATCTTACGTTGTCATCTAGATTATCAACTAAGTTTTACCAAACATGACTACTTTATTAGCTAGCGTATCAGCCAACAACTAGCTTATCAGCCAACACTTGTTTGCTTCTTAGGTTTACCACTCTACATTTGTTGACGAAGAAGGAATTACTAAAGCTTGTGGGTGCCCACTACTTCCTTTGAAAAGTCACATAAGAGGACCAGCTCCGGTTTCAGATCATGGTCAAACCTTTATTTTTAAGTATATAATATTTATATACGACAAAACTCAGCTTGAACCCTTGACCTCCAAGAAGGTTGGGATCAGATATCGTTGAGCAAATGACCCTTTGCTAACCTTTTTTTATGTAATCTGATTATTCGGTTTGTGCAGCCACAACTGATATCATTGATGAAGCAATCACGTTCTTTAGGGCAAACGTCTTCTTCAAGAACTTCGATATCCAAAGCCCAGCTGATAAACTTCTTATATATTTGACATTTTATATCAATGTGGCCTTGAAGAGGCTTGAAGGCTGCAGAACCTTAGCTGAAGGGACAAAAGCGATTATTAACCTCGGTTTGGAAGATGTTCCTGTACCTGGAGAATCGGGTTTCCCTTTTCCTGGCCTCTTTCCGCTACCCGGGTCTCACCAAGAAGCAGGTAAACTCTTCTATCAAGTATAGGTCAACACTTGTGGCCTCTGAGGTTTAATCAGGGCTGATGTCTTACAGTCATAATTTGCCAAGGGATTAGTCTAGGCATAGCCTAGGACACCCTTCAAAAAGAAAAAGAAAAAAAAAGTATAGGTCAACGTGTGTGCTGAAGATTTTCCTGACTGTTATCTCCAGAAAGCGGGCCCAGACTTCCAAAATAAATATGTTTACAGGATTTGGATGATAATATTCATATTTCGATATTATTTGTTGATGGGTGTAAGATTTTGAAATGCAGAGCTATTGCGGAATTATTTGAAGCAAATAAGGGAAGAAACAAGCGGGAGATTGTTGAGCGTTGCATATAGACCTAACGGAACTCCAAACAAGTGGTGGTTGGCTTTTGCTAAACGCAAGTTTATCAACACCATCGCTCTTTAGAACCTCCCTCCATCCTGGTGAAAATCTAAACTACATATTTATCTCATTGTGCACACAAACCAAGGATTGAAGTTATTTTGTAGCACATTATTATTATTATTATTATTATTATTCACGATATATTTAGAGTTTAGAGTTGAAGATTCGTACTTTGATATTGTTACAACATAATGATTTGTGTTTATTACCTCCCATTCCAACCACCTTCCCAACCATCTCAAATGATTTTTTAACTGTTATACCACCACCTTAATTGCTATATCAAATCATGGTCCTTACTGCTATTTCAGATTTTGACCATTGTAATGGCATAGCTTAAATAAATCACTTTAAAAAGTTATTATATCAAGTATAGGAATTACAGTGTTATTAAAGAATTAATTCCACTAAGGGCCGTTTGTTTACCTCAACTATCAAGAGAATTAATTCCACTAAGGGGCTGTTTGTTTACCTCAGCTATAAAGAGGCAACCTCTCAATCGCTAAGAGGTGAATCTTGTTTGGCAAAAAAAAAAAAAATTTGCCTCTTAGTGTTGTTTGTTTATCTCTTAATAGTTCCATTAGGAGGCAACCTCTGAATCGCTAAGAGATGAATCTTGTTTGGCAAAAAAAAGTCTGCCTCTTAATGGTTCCAAAACCCTCTGAATGGTTTTGTATCTTAGGCCTCCCTTAACCATTCAGAGCCCTAATTTCATTATAAACAATTACCAAACAACCATATTTCATTTTGCACTATATCATAAGAGTCTCTTAATCATTCTGACCACAAACCATTCAGCAACCGCCAAACGGCCCCTAAGTATTGAAATTAGTTCCAGGCCTTGAGAAGAAGAAAAAGACTCATGGAGATCTTAGAAGCTTGCTTTGTTGAAGGGATTTGAACCATTGTGTAGGCAAGATCCTTTATTCAATGTTCAAACTTCAAACATCTCTAACGAACATTCAACCTATTTATTACTTTTTTGTTCGAGTTAATTTCCTAGGCCTTTGTTCCAACTTTAATGGTAGAGATGGGTTTCTGATTTGAGGTTTAACGGGAGATGCGAATATGGATCTGTAAGAGTGTTGTCAGATTTATGCAATCTTAGAGATTCACTTAAAATAGAACTCAGTGCAAGTATACACCTAGAATTACTATCGTCTCGTAACAAGTAATAATGGTAAAAGTACCAGATATCGATCCATAGGGAAAACTTGTGAAAGCTTTTCAAAAAGTCCAATCGTTAAAAACTGACTTCAGATGGCGAATTCGAAAACAAATTTGTTGAGTGGTATTTTTTTGTGAGTTATCAACTTGAAAAATCAGTATGAGGAAAGAAGCACAGGGTGCAAGGTTTTGTTAAGACAAAAGTGATCCGGTTGAAAGATGAAATAAACACATGAATAATCCTATTGTGCCACAAAATGATCCAATATGATTATTACAGTATCAACAATCGGGTCAGATGGCCTCCCAAGAGTACACATAGGCTAGCGTGCTATCGATACGATATCAGTTATATTAGACCTCGTGAATCCTAGCACAACACAATGTTACCATCCTACACCGTAAGAGCATAGCATTTGTCAGGTGCTAAAGCTATTTATAGCCTTCTCTTATTATCTCAGGTTTTGTTATTTATTTTAACTCTGAAAGTTAATGCATTTTCACATACAAAATTAGTTGTCAATTAATTAAGTATGATCTCCAATGAAACAGTAATCACCTGAAATAAAGAGTTAGATAACAGTGTTTATATCTCTCAACTTTCACACTGATTTCGGTCTCAACTTTGCCTTACACCCCAAGCTAAGGCGATTAGCCCATCATCGCTCAGATTAATCTTTCGAATGATGTAAGAAATGTAAATAACAGTACTGGAAAGTAAATTGCAGAAAAGTAAATTACTGGAAAATAAATACTGAAATGGAAATACATAAATTAAAATACAATAATGTAAATGACAGAAAAGTAAATTGCAATAATGTAAAATTACAAGAAATTAAATGACAAGTAACTTGTTGTAGTAACTTGATCGCCAAGTTACAAGACTTGTCGTGCAAGTTACGTCACAAAAACGATTCTTGGCTTTGGAAACTCTTTAGTGCACAGATTATTAATTATTTGGGAACTAATTTGCGGCTTTAGAAGGATAAGAATCCAAAAAGTCACCGTAAGGAAGGAACAAGAGTTTTCCTATCCTTTTGATCTAAGGTTTCAAAAGCAGCTATTTCCTGTGGTGTTTCTAAGTCCTCAAAGTCTTCCTCATCAGTATCAGAGTCTCTCATCCCTACCATTTCTCCCAAACTTTTCTCTTCACACCAAGTCTCTATCATGCTCAAAGTGGAACACTCTTCTTTCTCTTCAGGGTACCTAAGGGAATCAAACACATTAAAAGTCACTTCTTCGTCTTGGACTCTCATGGTCAACTCTCCCTTTTGGACATCAATCAAGGTTCTGCCAGTAGCTAAAAAAGGTCTACCTAAAACGATAGGGACATCTTTGTCAGCTTCAAAGTCTAGAATGATAAAATCAGCTGGAAAGATAAACTTATCAACTTGGACTAGGACATCCTCAATTTTTCTTTTAGGCCAGGCTATGGACTTATCAGCTAATTGAAGAGAAACAGTGGTTGGTCTAGCTTCACCTATGCCTAAGGTATTGAAAATGAATAAAGGCATAAGGTTTACACTAGCACCTAAATCACATAGGGCTTTTCCTACTTCCTTTCCTCCTATAGAACATGGAATTGTGAAACATCCAGGGTCTTTCATTTTAGGAGGAATCTTACTAGACAACAAAGTGTTGGACAACCTAGGGGGGGGTAAGGTTGTATTTAAAATCTTTTACTTTCAAAAATTCTTTTATAAATAAATACAGTACGGAAACAGTAAAAATAAATCAGAGTATACAAATAATAAAGAAGAGTGTAAATATAAACAAATACACAGAGATTATATAAATAAATATAAATGCAAAGCAGTTTATATAAACAAATATAATAAAGCACAGCGGAATAAATAAAGAGACAAAGGTAAGAGATACTTGACACGGAGATTTACTGATTTACCACCAACTGTGATAAACCAGCAGCCGAGACACTTCTCGACACGATCCAAATAAATGTATTCTTTACGGTAGAACACAAACCAAATACAAAGGAATTTGTAATAGTTTCTCAAGCCTCTGCTATGAGATAAACAGGATCACACACCCGTTATTCAAATACTTACAAGAGGAGTATAACTCACAATGGGTAATCACTCTTGTATAATATCTCACACTTGGATATTTTATAAAAAAATGTTTTATAAAATATATATATTATAAATGAGAGAGCTGAGAGTGTGGTTGCTGCTTGTTGTTACTGTTATGTGGTCTCCTTTTCTTTCATCACCAGCAAGCATCATTTATATATAGCAACCCACTTCCAACGGATACATGAGGTGGCGGTATACCGCCAAATGCACGCGGTATACCGTGCAGATACTGACACACCAACGGCTACAAGAGGTGGCGGTATACCGCCTTGCACACCGCGGTATACCGCGGTCAGAAAGTACAAAGGGCAGGCTGCACGCAGGTCCTTCTTTCGGCTGAAGACACTTCTTCAATAAATGCAAACAGTAAAATAGCATAGGAAACTGATTTTTGAGTTGACAAAAAAGGTTTAAAGATTATTTTAATAAAAATTAATAAAACTTTAGTTTTAAATAATTTTAAATATCTTTAATTAAAAACAGTTTAGGGTTTTATAAATATCCAAGTGGTATATTATTTTAGGGTGCTTATCATTATAAGGTATAAACAATAATGACGACGTAGAAACTTCCGTCTTGAATTCTTCAGATAAAATCTTCGTGTTCTTCAAGAACTGTACACTTGGATAGGATTGTTAGATAAACAATAAAACGGTGTGTTTGTAATCATCAAAATAAATATATATAAATATATAGAGATGTGGTACACTTGCACCAACAATCTCCCCCTTTTTGATGATGACAAACACAACCGCTAAGCAAGAGCATGTGCGGTTTCTCTCCCCCGTTTGTCGAAACAAAAAGGGTCAAGAAAGACGGTATGCTTCCCCTCGAGAGATGCTCCCCCTCAAAATATGCATATAATTGAGGGAGCATAATCTCATGGGTAAAAGAGCTAAAGCGCTCCCCCTCAAATTAATAACGATATCAATTTGATTTTATAAAATTTGAGGGATAAAATGCAAAAAGCAATAGAGACAAAGATATACAAACCAAAACGAAACACTTGCACCAAAACGGATCTTAAGGCTTCAATTTTCGGTTAATTTTATGTGATAAAAAAAAATCACCACGTATTATGACCTCGTCAGGTAACCACGTATTATAACCTCGGCAGGTAACCACGTATTATAACCTCGGCAGGTAACCACGTATTATAACCTCGGCAGGTAACCACGTATTATAACCTCGGCAGGTAACCACGTATTATAACCTCGCCAGGAAACACGTATTATATCCTCGTCAGGAAACACGTATTGTATCCTCGCCAGGAAACACCTACAAAAGGCAAAGAAAATATTTCGTGGTACCCTTTTCTTATGGGTCCTTTTAACAGTTAGTATAAAAACATAAACTGCAAAAAAAATATGTTGTCGACATAAAACAAACACGACAAACATACAAAGCCATATAAATGGTTTAAAACCACAAACGCATCCCACCGGGATTATCAACATTAAACATTCCTTTCGGAATCCATTTTCTAACCATTTTAATTTTACGATCGTATTCATCATAGACGTAAAAAGAAGTATGCGGATTAACATTTTTCTTAGGATTCGCAAACTTATTATTATACATAAACGCATGTGATTTTCTCGACATATAATTCACATAATTCATTTTAGGAACATACGGAGGTTTTTGCGTTTTATTTTTAACAACAAATTTAGGTTTTTCAAAAACCTTTTTAATTGGCATACAATCACATTTTTCAATACACGTATTTGAACCAATGCCTTTTCGGCAATTAATGCGATTAGACATATTTAGCATTTTTAACACTTTATCATTGCTATTTTGAAATGCATTAGCTAACAGATTATCTTTTTCATATAAATCGCATTTAGCTTTTAAACATGCATTATCATTTTCAAGTATATCGCATTTTGTACATAAAATATTTTCACATGTTCTTTTCTCTAAACATGCAATTTTATCATTTAAGACAATGCAAGATTTGCAAACAATATTTTCGCATGCTTTCTTTTCTAAAGTGATAACTTTATCATTTAACTCATTTTTGATTTTATTATCACATGCAATGGTTTGTTTACAATTATTCAACTCATTTTGACATAATAATAATTCTTCTTTTAATTTAGCATTCTCATTTTTAAAACTATTTACGAGAACAATCAATTTTTGAAAAGAGACATTTAACATATCAATATCATCATCGTTATCACTACAACTAGAATAACTTGAGTATGAAGTACATACCTCTTTCTCGCAGTCGACGATGAGACAAGTTTCTTCATTTCTTTGATCTCGGGTTTCGTCTCTCTTTTCTTTTGAGTTTTCACCATAGGTGATGTTCAAGTTCTCCCAAATATCACGAGCAGTTTCAAAGAGATAAACACGCTCAATATCATCGTTAGTAAGAACCGAAAAGAGAAAATTTTTGGCTTCATAATTTAAACAATAATTAGCCTTATCTTCGTCGGACCATTCCGAGCTAGGTTTTTCAACAACTTTGTTGTTTTGAAATTTTGTGGGTTTGAAATTTCCTTTAATAATAATATCCCAAATTTTTTGATTTATCCCACGAACATAACGTTCAAAAGAATTTGCCCAAAGATCAAAATTTTCGAAATCAATAAGAAGAGATTTAGAAAACCAAGTATTTTGTTGAGCCATTAAATAAAAGATATAACTTTAAAAATTTAAAAGATAATTTTTGAAAGCCCTGCTCTGATACCAAATGTTGGACAACCTAGGGGGGGGGTAAGGTTGTATTTAAAATCTTTTACTTTCAAAAATTCTTTTATAAATAAATACAGTACGGAAACAGTAAAAATAAATCAGAGTATACAAATAATAAAGAAGAGTGTAAATATAAACAAATACACAGAGATTATATAAATAAATATAAATGCAAAGCAGTTTATATAAACAAATATAATAAAGCACAGCGGAATAAATAAAGAGACAAAGGTAAGAGATACTTGACACGGAGATTTACTGATTTACCACCAACTGTGATAAACCAGCAGCCGAGACACTTCTCGACACGATCCAAATAAATGTATTCTTTACGGTAGAACACAAACCAAATACAAAGGAATTTGTAATAGTTTCTCAAGCCTCTGCTATGAGATAAACAGGATCACACACCCGTTATTCAAATACTTACAAGAGGAGTATAACTCACAATGGGTAATCACTCTTGTATAATATCTCACACTTGGATATTTTATAAAAAAATGTTTTATAAAATATATATATTATAAATGAGAGAGCTGAGAGTGTGGTTGCTGCTTGTTGTTACTGTTATGTGGTCTCCTTTTCTTTCATCACCAGCAAGCATCATTTATATATAGCAACCCACTTCCAACGGATACATGAGGTGGCGGTATACCGCCAAATGCACGCGGTATACCGTGCAGATACTGACACACCAACGGCTACAAGAGGTGGCGGTATACCGCCTTGCACACCGCGGTATACCGCGGTCAGAAAGTACAAAGGGCAGGCTGCACGCAGGTCCTTCTTTCGGCTGAAGACACTTCTTCAATAAATGCAAACAGTAAAATAGCATAGGAAACTGATTTTTGAGTTGACAAAAAAGGTTTAAAGATTATTTTAATAAAAATTAATAAAACTTTAGTTTTAAATAATTTTAAATATCTTTAATTAAAAACAGTTTAGGGTTTTATAAATATCCAAGTGGTATATTATTTTAGGGTGCTTATCATTATAAGGTATAAACAATAATGACGACGTAGAAACTTCCGTCTTGAATTCTTCAGATAAAATCTTCGTGTTCTTCAAGAACTGTACACTTGGATAGGATTGTTAGATAAACAATAAAACGGTGTGTTTGTAATCATCAAAATAAATATATATAAATATATAGAGATGTGGTACACTTGCACCAACACAAAGCACTACACCCTTCAGTCAGAGCTACCGTCTCATATTTAGTCAACTTTTTCTTTTTGCTCAAAATGTCTTTCAAAAAATTTGCATAATTTGGCATCTGCTCTATGGCTTCAACCAAGGGTATGTTTATGTGCAACTGTTTAAAAACATCAAGAAACTTTTTAAATTGTATTGCTTCCTTATCATTCCTCATCCTTTGGGGGTATGGAATGTAAGGTGTGACTGAACTAGAGGGGTCAATCTTGTGAAGAGTTGGTGCAACTACTACTGGACTGTTAGAGGATGGTACGGCAGGACTGCCACCAGATTGTGACACATCAACTATTGTACTTTCTTTGGGCTTCTGGACTTGCTTAGGTTCATTGGGGAACAACAAAGGATAAGCTGATTTGCTAGGAATGATGGTAATATCAACATGCTTATCACTATCTTTGGGCCCTCTAGTACTACATGACTGGTCCACAAGTAATGTAGCAGCAGAATCTAGTCTTGTCTTTTTCTTTTCTGGCTCTACTTTGTTTGTGTGTTCTTTTCTAGGATTTTCTTCTAAAGGCCTTCCACTTCTTAATGTCATAACCTTAATCTGTTCCTTTCCATCTCGGTGTGGAATCTCTGTATCACTAGGAAGAGTTCCTACTGGTCTTTTCTTCATTTCCAAAGCCATTTACCCCATCTGAGTTTCAAGATTTTTAATTGAGGCTTGAGTTTGGGTCATAAACCCTTTCATCATTGCTTCCAAAGAAGTAGATGATTCAGTCTGTGGATTAGGCTTGTTGTTTTGGAAAGAAGATGGTCGATTTTGGAAATTAGGTTGTTGGTTGTTGTGGTTTCTTTGTTGAAAGTTGGATTGTCCTTGGAAGTTGGAGTGTCCTTGCGGTCTTTGTGATGGTGAGTTGAGAGAAGGACTGTGCCAAGAAAAATTAGGATGATTCCTCCACTCAGGGTTGTAAGTCTGAGAGAAAGGTCCTCCTTTGTTGTTATTGTAAACATAGTTTATCTGCTCAGGATTGCTTGGACAACTTTCAAAAGAGTGTCCATCTCCACAAAAAGTAAACTGTACATGCAGAATACCAGGGATAGCAGTAGCAGCATTGGCCTGCACAGGTGTGGCTAGATTTTGAATTAGAGTAGCCATATTTGCCAACTGTGCAGTCAATGTTGAGTAAGCATCAGAATCTTGTATCCCTGTTGTTCTCTTAGGTGGCAGCGCACGTGGATCAGACCACTGTCCGTTGTTGTCAGAAATCTTTTCAAGGATTTCATATCCTTCATTGTAGGTACAGGCTGTAAAAGATCCGTTTGCAGTAGCGTCAAGCATTTGTTTAGCAGTGATATCTAGACCACTGTAAAATGTCTCTAGCTGAATGCAGTTGGTAGCTAAATATTGTGTATCCAAAATATGGACACAATAATTCCACAATGAAGGCACAAGTATATACCGACAATGGGATCGCTACAAGTAATAAAGTGGTAAATATACCGAGATCGTATCCACAGGGATTGGACTTCAAAGTTTCGAGTCCTAAATCGAGAATACACCGATTTCAATGAGAGACTAATAAAATATTTTTTGTTTGGAAAATGATTAAACTTTTGAATAATTAAAAATGGGTATGGGTGTAAGTTTCCTTGAGATTTTTGTAGTAACAAGATGGTTAGTTGCTTTGTAGCACGAAAAGTCATAAAAAGCCCGATCTCTCGAAATGATGCGATTTAAAAATCGGTCCTACAAAGTTTCCAAAAAGTGTTCATTGTTACCGACTCCCGATCTTGCCGATTTAATTAAGTTTGACTCTAAACGTCAAGTTCTACCAATATGGAGATTTACACCCAAATCTCTTTGTGATATAAATCTCGACCGGCGTTTGAACCTTAATAAATCATACAAAACCCGCCCCTCGACGTGGTTATCAAAGACTCTCTCAAATCTTTGTGCATCACTTAAGCCGTATTTCGAATCCGCCCCTCTCAAGGTCTAAGATCTAATATTAACACATCAAAGTGATCGGCTTATCCGCGTTGAGTTTAAGTCTCGACTCAAGTGACCAATCTCGAGAGTTAGTAACAAATGGCCACACCCAAGTGTTGCCTACTAGTCTCAAGTTTGTTCACACCCACACCCAAAGGTGCTTAGCTAATAATTAAAAAGAAAAACATAAAAAGATGAAGAGAATACATAAAAAGTACTTGCATAAATATAAAAACGATGCCCACAGTAACTCACTGTGGGCAGAAATTACAATTATAACTACATGGAAGTAAATGCTACAACTCTTCAAGTTTTTAGGAAACAAGAAGAGGAACTAAATTCTGGAAATGAAAGTAAACTACAGCTGAGTAATTGGTGTTTTTTTCTCCTTCAACCAATCCAAGTCTCTCCTTTTATAATCCCACTTGCACATATTACCCAATGAATAAAATGCTATTATCCAAAAGGTAATACCAAAACCACCATCTAGAGCCCATGGTTTTGCTGAGTTTTTCTGCACTAGAATGCCAACTTTGGATGCCCTTTTATTACCCAGTTAATCGCTTTGCCCGCTGGATAATAGCAATATCCGTCCGTGCCCACAGTGGGCACACTGTGGGCATCGCTGCACAATTATTAAACCTCAAAAATTGATGCAAAAAACCATCAAACATCCTCAACAACTCCAAATAAAAATAAATTAACAAAAGGAAAAATACGAACACATAAATAAAAAATACAACTAAAACGGAAGAAAAACTCACACAAATGATGTGTAAATAACGCTCAAAATGAGAGTTATCACACCCCCAAACTTAACTTGTTACTTGTCCCCAAGTAACGAAAATGACAAATATAAAAACAACTGAAGATTCAAAATACGCAAAAAGACTAAGTATCACAACTAGGATCTTCAATTTTTATTTTTTTTTTATTTTGCATCTTAAATCCCTTGATTGAAAATATCCATAGTTTTTCGTAATTTTTCCACTTCGTTCTTTTTATCGCACTTTGATTTCCATAGGCTAAGCTATAATTCACCCATCTTATGATAATTGACTTTGCAAACCTAGATCCACGGGACTTTGAAGGGTTAGTGTTTATGGTTTCTCACTTTTCTTACATTTTTCATCTTCCCCCAAACTTGTCTTTTTAGGTGACACAAAAAAATATTTCTACTACGTGTTTGATGTGTAATGCCCAACTTTGTTTTCCCCAACGTGTCAATCTCAGCTATTTATATATTTTTTTATCCTTCCAATTTTTCGAAGGATGTGGCTCTTTTTTTTAACACTTGAGTTTCCTCCCAAATTTAAAATACTTAATATCTTCATTGTGGAGGGAATAGTAAGACTCAAAGGCTTGGGTAAGGCAACAAAGAAAAAGTGTATCGGCCAAGTGTTTAGAAAGAAGGCCCATGTCATTTCTAGAGTATGAAAGTTTAATCAATTTGTATACCGGGGAATTGGTTGCTTAGTTCTAGAAATCTGCGAGTGGTGAAAAAAGTTATTCAAACTATGAAACTTAAAATCAAAGGATATAAGATGCATGATATTTTTTTTTTGTTGTTTTTTTTTCTTTTTTTTTATCCCAAGAAACTCTTGATACTAGTCGAAAATGAAGAGACTCAAACCACACACACAAAAGATGTAAAATAAAAACACAAAATTGGAGTTGAGAGTAAGAAGATAAGTTTGCATCAAGGTTATGTAGGATGTGGTTCACCACCCCACATGTGCATCTTCAAAAAGTGGAGTGGGTTCAAGATTATAGACACCTCCACCATACCAAAGTTTCTTCCAACAATTCCACCACCCAAAGAACACGATCTAGGCAAAATTTCCGAGCTTTTGATCACACAAATCCTCCCAACGGTCCATGGCATGATCCCGGTAGGAGCATTGTGATCACAAAAAGAAGGCTGCACAAAATGAGCAAAAATTAATAAGTTAGGAATTTTAGCATTTTGAAGCACCACTTTACTATTAGGGAGTAAAGAAGGTTTGCTCTTGTGCTTGAAATTTGCCTCACAAATCTCCAACTCTTTCTCAACATCACTCTCATCCTTACCAATACATTTTGATTTTTCATTATCACTTGGTAAGGAACCTTGACTTTGATTTTTCAACTCGTCGACTAGTTGTCCCATCTTAGTATTTAAGGCTTCAAAAGAGGATGTGAAATTTCCCAAAAATGTTGTAAAATTTTCTATTAAGCTTGGGGAAAAAGTTTCAAAAGAGCGAGACGGTTCGGGTTGTTCAAAAATATTCTTAGGTGGGTTGTTGGAAACAAAGGACGTAAACCCATGGTGAGGATCACTCCCTTGAAATTCATGAAAATAATCAAAATTCGCCTCCCAAGATTGTTCAAATGTATTTATAAACGTGTCATTCCAATCTTGACGGGGAGGTGAAAATGAAGTGTTGGTGTCATCATCTTGAATATTTTCCAAAAAATTAGGATGTTGTTCCCATGAATAATTGAAAGAATTAAAATACGGGGCATCCCAACTAAAACCTTCCATTTTGGTGGAAGAAAAACCAATGAAAAACTCAACTTATAACTCAAAAACTTTGGAAATACGCCAATCCCCGGCAACGTCGCCAAAAACTTGGTAGCTAAATATTGTGTATCCAAAATATGGACACAATAATTCCACAATGAAGGCACAAGTATATACCGACAATGGGATCGCTACAAGTAATAAAATGGTAAATATACCGAGATCGTATCCACAGGGATTGGACTTCAAAGTTTCGAGTCCTAAATCGAGAATACACCGATTTCAATGAGAGACTAATAAAATATTTTTTGTTTGGAAAATGATTAAACTTTTGAATAATTAAAAATGGGTATGGGTGTAAGTTTCCTTGAGATTTTTGTAGTAACAAGATGGTTAGTTGCTTTGTAGCACGAAAAGTCATAAAAAGCCCGATCTCTCGAAATGATGCAATTTAAAAATCGGTCCTACAAAGTTTCCAAAAAGTGTTCATTGTTACCGACTCCCGATCTTGCCGATTTAATTAAGTTTGACTCTAAACGTCAAGTTCTACCAATATGGAGATTTACACCCAAATCTCTTTGTGATATAAATCTCGACCGGCGTTTGAACCTTAATAAATCATACAAAACCCGCCTCTCGACGTGGTTATCAAAGACTCTCTCAAATCTTTGTGCATCACTTAAGCCGTATTTCGAATCCGCCCCTCTCAAGGTCTAAGATCTAATATTAACACATCAAAGTGATCGGCTTATCCGCGTTGAGTTTAAGTCTCGACTCAAGTGACCAATCTCGAGAGTTAGTAACAAATGGCCACACCCAAGTGTTGCCTACTAGTCTCAAGTTTGTTCACACCCACACCCAACGGTGCTTAGCTAATAATTAAAAAGAAAGACATAAAAAGATGAATAGAATACATAAAAAGTACTTGCATAAATATAAAAACGATGCCCACAGTAACTCACTGTGGGCAGAAATTACAATTATAACTACATGGAAGTAAATGCTACAACTCTTCAAGTTTTTAGGAAACAAGAAGAGGAACTAAATTCTGGAAATGAAAGTAAACTACAGCTGAGTAATTGGTGTTTTTTTCTCCTTCAACCAATCCAAGTCTCTCCTTTTATAATCCCACTTGCACATATTACCCAATGAATAAAATGCTATTATCCAAAAGGTAATACCAAAACCACCATCTAGAGCCCATGGTTTTGCTGAGTTTTTCTGCACTAGAATGCCAACTTTGGATGCCCTTTTATTACCCAGTTAATCGCTTTGCCCGCTGGATAATAGCAATATCCGTCCGTGCCCACAGTGGGCACACTGTGGGCATCGCTGCACAATTATTAAACCTCAAAAATTGATGCAAAAAACCATCAAACATCCTCAACAACTCCAAATAAAAATAAATTAACAAAAGGAAAAATACGAACACATAAATAAAAAATACAACTAAAACGGAAGAAAAACTCACACAAATGATGTGTAAATAACGCTCAAAATGAGAGTTATCAGCAGTACGGAATGCCATGGTGAGGGCATTTTCTTAACAGCTCTTTAAACCTATCCCATGCATCAGGAACTGCTTCGTTGTCCATTTGTTTAAAATTGCAGATTTCATTTCTGGACTTAGCATTCCTCGTGGGTGGGAAATATTTTTTTAGAAATTTTTCTGCCATTTGGTTCCATGTGATTATAGAATCTGGCTGCAACGAGTTGTACCATGATCTTGCTTTATCTCTTAGAGAGTATGGAAAAAGTTTTAGCTTTAAAGCATCATCATGTACACCTGGCAATTTAAAAGAATCTATAATTTCCATGAAATACCTGAGATGAGAATGAGGATCTTCATGCGCCAAACCAGCGTACTGGCCGTTGATTTGGAGCATATGGAACATTATCGGCTTGGGTTCAAAATGATGTGTTTCGAGGGTAGGCTTTAGTATTCCTGAATGTAATTGATTTAAAATAGGAACAACATAAGCCATAATAGCTCCATTTTTAGAGTTTGCAAGCCTGAAAATGTTTTGTTCCTTATCTTCAAGATTATGAATTGACCTATTTTCAGGAATTGGTCGAGGAATTGGTCTAGGAATTGGCCTAGGAATTGGTCCATTTCCAGGAATTGGTCAAGGAATTGGATGATAATATTCATATTTCGATATTATTTGTTGATGGGTGTAAGATTTTGAAATGCAGAGCTATTGCGGAATTATTTGAAGCAAATAAGGGAAGAAACAAGCGGGAGATTGTTGAGCGTTGCATATAGACCTAACGGAACTCCAAACAAGTGGTGGTTGGTTTTTGCTAAACGCAAGTTTATCAACACCATCGCTCTTTAGAACCTCCCTCCATCCTGGTGAAAATCTAAACTACATATTTATCTCATTGTGTACACAAACCAAGGATTGAAGTTATTTTGTAGCACATTATTATTATTATTATTATTATTATTATTATTCACGATATATTTAGAGTTTAGAGTTGAAGATTCGTACTTTGATATTGTTACAACATAATGATTTATGTTTATTACCTCCCATTCCAACCACCTTCCCAACCATCTCAAATGATTTTTTAACTGTTATACCACCACCTTAATTGCTATATCAAATCATGGTCCTTACTGCTATTTCAGATTTTGACCATTGTAATGGCATAGCTTAAATAAATCACTTTAAAAAGGTATTATATCAACTATAGGAATTACAGTGTTATTAAAGAATTAATTCCACTAAGGGGCCGTTTGTTTACCTCAACTATCAAGAGAATTAATTCCACTAAGGGGCTGTTTGTTTACCTCAACTATCAAGAGGCAACCTCTCAATCGCTAAGAGGTGAATCTTGTTTGGCAAAAAAAAAGAAGTTTGCCTCTTAATGTTGTTTGTTTATCTCTTAATAGTTCCATTAGGAGGCAACCTCTGAATCGTTAAGAGATGAATATTGTTTGGCAAAAAAAGTCTGCCTCTTAATGGTTCCAAAACCCTCTGAATGGTTTTGTATCTTAGGCCTCCCTTAACCATTCAGAGACCTAATTTCATTATAAACAATTACCAAACAACCAAATTTCATTTTGCAATATATCATAAGAGTCTCTTAATCATTCTGACCACAAACCATTCAGCAACCGCCAAACGGCCCCTAAGTATTGAAATTAGTTCCAGGCCTTGAGAAGAAGAAAAAGACTCATGGAGATCTTAGAAGCTTGCTTTGTTGAAGGGATTTGAACCATTGTGTAGGCAAGATCCTTTATTCAATGTTCAAACTTCAAACATCTCTAACGAACATTCAACCTATTTATTACTTTTTTGTTCGAGTTAATTTCCTAGGCCTTTGTTCCAACTTTAATGGTAGAGATGGGTTTCTGATTTGAGGTTTAACGGAAGATGCAAATATGGATCTGTAAGAGTGTTGTCAGATTTATGCAACCTTAGAGATTCACTTAAAATAGAACTCAGTGCAAGTATACACCTTGAACTACTATCGTCTCGTAACAAGTAATAATGGTAAAAGTACCAGATATCGATCCACAGGGAAAACTTGTGAAAGTTTTTCAAAAAGTCCAATCGTTAAAAACTGACTTCAGATGGCGAATTCGAAAACAGATTTGTTGAGTGGTTTGTTTTTGTGAGTTATCAACTTGAAAAATCAGTATGAGGAAAGAAGCACAGGGTGCAAGGTTTGTTAAGACAAAAATAAGTGATCCGGTTGAAAGATGAAATAAACACCTGAATAATCCTATTGTGCCACAAAATGATCTAATATGATTATTACAGTATCAACAATCGGGTCAGATGGCCTCCCAAGAGTACACATAGGCTAGCGTGCTATCGATACGATATCAGTTATATTAGACCTCGTGAATCCTAGCACAACACAATGTTACCATCCTACACCGTAAGAGCATAGCATTTGTCAGGTGCTAAAGCTATTTATAGCCTTCTCTTATTATCTCAGGTTTTGTTATTTATTTTAACTCTGAAAGTTAATGCATTTTCACATACAAAATTAGTTGTCAATTAATTAAGTATGATCTTCAATGAAACAGTAATCACCTAAAATAAAGAGTTAGATAACAGTGTTTATATCTCTCAACTTTCACACTGATTTCGGTCTCAACTTTTCCTTACACCCCAAGCTAAGGCGATTAGCCCATCATCGCTCAGATTAATCTTTCGAATGGTGTAAGAAATGTAAATAACAGTACTGGAAAGTAAATTGCAGAAAAGTAAATTACTGGAAAATAAATACTGAAATGGAAATACATAAATTAAAATACAATAATGTAAATGACAGAAAAGTAAATTGCAATAATGTAAAATTACAAGAAATTAAATGACAATAACGTAAAGTACGGGAGTGTTGTAGTAACTTGATCGCCAAGTTACAAGACTTGTCATGCAAGTTACGTCACAAAAACGATTCTTGGCTTTGGAAACTCTATAGTGCACAGATTATTAATTATTTGGGAACTAATTTACGGCTTTAGAAGGATAAGAATCCAAAAAGTCACCATAAGGATTAGTTAAAAGCAAATAAATTAAACGAAACCGTGAAATACTTTGAAAACGAATGTTGCTTGCCTTGGGATTTTTAAACTACCAACGATGGAAATTAAACTCAAGTCACCAACAATTGATTAAGAAATCAAGTATGATGTCTTGTATTAAATTCCAACCGTAGCTAACACTTAAAGAAAGATTTTTAGAAACCGAAAGCAAGAACTTGAGGATTAAATACCAAATGCTTATATTAATCTTGCACCAAAAGATGGAGTTTCCAAAAGCTTCAAATCCTTACAAGAGAATACTTGTATCTTAGGAAGTAACTAGTGATGCCCTCAGATCTAAACAAAACATCCATATATATAGCAAAATAATACCTGGAGCCTAAGTAAGAAGTATGATGTAAGCCCTTGCCTCAAATAGCCATTCTACACCATTGGCTTCTTCAAATAACCACTTTCTTAACCCTATATTCCCAAAATACCCAAAACTTACGCAGAGAAACTTACGCATAGAGTTTTCTCTGCGTAAGTTTATTTTTCATCCCAAAAAATTAAAAAAAAAATGGAAGGCAAAAAAAATGGGAGGAAAACTTACGCAGAGAAACTTACGTATAGAGTTTTCTCTGCGTAAGTTCAATTAAAAAATTAAAATATTTAAAAAAAACCATTTTTAATTTTTTGGGAGGAAAATTAAACATACGCAAAGAAAACTCTCTGCGTAAGTTTCTCTGCGTAAGTTTTGGGTATTTTGGGAATATGGTTAGCAAAGTGGTTATTTGAAGAAGCCAATGGTGTGGAATGGCTATTTGAGACAATTTTCCTTGAAAATTTACAAAAATCTGATTTAAGCCCTTAGAAATTCGGCCCATCTACTTTCTTCAGCCCAAAAGTATTTTCTAGCCTAAAAATGCAACAAAAGTCCATTGCTCTATCCTGCAGCAATCCTACAGCTTTGAGTTCAACATCTTCTAAACCCTCTAGGAAGCTATAAGATTTTCACCAATCTGCAAAAATATTTCAAAGATCCAATTAGATTCCAAACATTATAAAATATGATTATTTTATGAAGAATTATCAATATGTTGATAATGCATGGATTAGACACAAAAGAGACTCAAAAAGGGACTTTTAGCAACTAAAAGAAGATAAAAACCTAATAAAAAGACTAAAAATAGGGTTAGAAAACTAACCCTATCACAACCTCAAACTTAAACCGTTGCTTGTCCCCAAGCAACAAAAATCAAAAGAAAAGACTCAAGGTAAAAAAAAATTGGACTTGCTATGCTCAAAACCATGATGCACACGAACTTATGAATTTAACTAGTTATCAAAACATGTCAAAGATGATACAAATAGCCCTTCATAAACTTAGTTTCATTTCCTTGAGTTCAAAATGCACCATCACAAAATTTCCTAGGCTTATCTCATGCTAACCAGAATCATCAAGGCATTCTTATTGAATCATCAAGGCATTCTTATTTGACAGGGGAATGCATTTGGCTTTTTCTTTCTTTTGAAATGCTATGCCTTTTTCCTCTCACTCACCTTTCACTCAATGGTACAATTTTTCTACCATTCTTCTCATATTGAGGTATTTGATGGACCTTTTGGTCTCTTTTAAGCTTTGAGTGTCTTTGACACCTTTTGTGCAATTAAAAGAGCTTTGCTCTTTTTTTTTGGATTTTTCATGTGGTGTATAAGGTGTATGGTGATGTGTGCCTTTAATCAAGGCTTTGCAAACTGAGGATAGATGTGTATATTTCTTTGCAAAGCATTGACAACCTCAAACTTAAAGATTGCCAATGTCCTCATTGGCTTAAGAGAAAGGGTGTTGGGCTTGAAAGATAAGGAGTGAAAGCCCAATATAGAGATTAGCCCAATGATGATTCTACCTAGCATATTATAAACTGTTGGTGTGCTTGTGATGGTGATTCAGTATTCAAGAAAACAGTACTTGGGATTATTGTGGCTATAAGATCACAATAGGCATGTAAATAGAACCAAGAAAATGCAAAGTTGTGTAACATGCCTAGCAAGAAGAACATAAAGCCTATCAAAGAGCCTCTCCAACCATAGACACCAAAAAAGATCCATTTCCAACCATACTCTAAAAGAATGGTGGGCTTCTGATTTGTCATATTTGCAGTGTATTTTAATCTCTGTTGTGCGGTTGGAGAGAAGAAGACGGCAAAAAAGAGATTTTGAAGGACTGTTGGTGAAGCTCTAAGCCTCTAAGGACGGGGGTTGGCTTTCGAAAGGGAAGGGGGAGGCTGCCGATGTGTGTGTATATATATATATATATATATATATATATATATATTAAAATTCAACATTTTGTGCTTTATGAACTTGTATATGGATGCTATAGCTACTTGTACAAAATTAATGCTTTAGGGTATATAGTATGTAGTATAGATAGACAAGAATGCGCATAATTTAGTTGTACAAAACATTGTATATTGACTTGTAAATTATTGACTTGTAAATTATTCGTGTTTTATAATCTTAGTATAAATAGAAATTACTTTTCTTTGTGTTATTTTCGACGTTCGATTAATACTTGAATATTTTTGCTAATTAATCTACGTGTTAAGTTAAACGCCAAGTTTTAGTTGTTATCATCTATAACTATAATATTGGAGGCTAATCGTATCAGATATTGTCCGCACATGGACTCACGGTTTTAATACACGTCTGAAAGAGAAGGTATTCAGTCCATTATAAGGCAATATTTGTTCTCTTTCTCAACTAATGTGGGATCTTACAATAACAAAATTTGTAAACGGCTGTTTAATATTTGAGAAAATTTAGAAAAAAAAAAACTCAACAAACTTTTATATTTTGAGCAATCATGGACATTTTTTCATCAGATAAAATCAATACACTTACTGAAACCGAACAAGTTGATCTTTCTTACCTATAAAATCAGTTATTGTGGTAAAATCGTGTGAAAAATCTAAAAATACCCAACGGAAGTTCATATTTTGGGCGATTATGCAATTGAACATTTTCTTTATGGAATAACATTTCTCTCTCGATGTATCAACAGAACAGTAGCAAAGTATAATAAATCGATAAGACAAAAGGAATATATCATTTCCATTAGCTATTACAAACCATAAACTTTTAAGCAGATACATATAAAAGTTGTGTCAAATGGGATTAAGTTGTAAAAATAAGTTGTGCTATCCCCTTACAAAATGTACCAACAGGCGCAGACAAAGGAGACTATCACGAACGCTGAATCATTGAGAGCAAGAGCAGTCGTTGGCGACTCATGGGAGAGAAGCGACCATTTCCATTACATCTTTTTTTCTTTAACCATAGTTAAAACTTAAAACTCTTGTAATAATATTTTTTTTTATCGTAATATAATCAGTTTCCGATCCGTATTATAGGTCAAAAAGGTCATTTCGTTTGATTTTAGTAATTGCCTAGAGTTATTTGTTAGAAAAAAATGCTGAAATTTACGTTGTTCTCGCGTTTTGAAAGGAAAGAAAAGAAAAGAAATGGAAGAAAAATAAAGGGAAGAGAATGAAAAGAAATAAATATTTGTTTTTGTGTTCTTGAGATTGAAAGAAAAAAAGGAAATGGAAGAAAATAAAATAAATCGAACAGAACAGGTAAAAGAAATAAAATATGTCACTTTTACCAATACACTTGTGTAATTTATAAATATTTTAATTCTTTTTAAATTTCTTTCTGTTCTTTCCTTCCATATCCTCACACTTTTGGGCAGAAAGTTTTAAGAGAAAAATCAGCAATATTTTTCTTCCATTTTCTTTTCTTTCACTCCTTAAAAAAACTCGAGACCATAACTTTTTTCTTTCCCTTCTACTTTCCTTCATTTCCCCTTACTTCCCTTCGTAAAAACACAACGTTAATCAATTAAAATATAAAAAGTTATTCGAGTCTTTTTGGATTTTTATTTAAATGATTTTTAAAATAATACTTTCGTGATCATTTTTATATATCAGAATGACTATTCTATGTGTTTTAGTAAATGTAAGTATTTATTTATTCAAAAGAAATGTCCAAATATTCGATATAAACTCCTTTTTTTCCTCTTAACATTTTGACATTATATATATATAACTATATAAGGGCGTAATCAAATGAGAACTAGGTAGTTTATGGTAACCGTGAGATCCAATATGAGCCACTCATTTAATATAATTAATGTTATTTTTAAAATAAAATAAAAGGACAATTTAGTAATTTAACAATTTGGATTTTTTATATTAGGAAACAAAATCATTAATTACAAGTTACCCTACTTATATTTTGAAATGAATGACCCTATTTTTCTAAACTTCCACCCCTAAAATCATGACAATTTTTTTTTCATCCCTAAAAATAGTCAACTTTCTCTCCCTGTGTTTCACGATCCCTACCAACAAGTGTGGTGTATATCTCCTCCCTATAATCATGGCAAAACACTTTCATGGTGTTTTCCGGCGAGATCAAACAGTCCACAGGATATGACGAAAGCATCCTCAACTTGCTCAACTTCTTAAAGACTTTGGTAGCAATGACAATGTAACAACCCGTATTCTTGTAAGCTGAAAGTTAGTGTCTAATTTAGAAAGAAGGAAACTTAGCATAAGGGGTTGTTTTGTAATTAGTGATTGTATAAAAGGGACCAGAATTCTAGGGTTGATGATTACTGATCATTCTCTATTATTCTCTGGCGGCTGAGAAAGGAAGACGAGAGAAAGGTGTGCAGAGAGAAAGGCAAGCAATTCGAGTAGGACTCCTTTGGTAAGTAAACATTCAATCTGCATGTATTTCCTTTCACTGTAAATAACTAGATAAGTGGGCTCTTAGTTATTCTTCATGTTGTCTGGGATTTTGTCATTAGAGCACGTTGAAAACTCTAGTCCTCTTTAATTGGATTAATAGTTGTTAAGAATCGAATTAACTTTAAGGACCATGTTATACATAAGTTTTATGTAAGTAAACTGCGTTAAAAGCCTTGTTCATCGAAGTAATTAGAAAGAAATCGAGTAATGAAACGTATAGGGTTCGTCCCTGTTCGCAAGCCCGAAGTATCGGGATTTCGGGGTACTGGGAGTCGGGGTACCGGGAGTCGGGTACCGGGAGTTCGGATAACGAGATTTCGGGGGTACCGGGAGTCGGGTACCGAGAGTCGGGTACCGGGAGTCGGGTACCGGGAGTTCGGATACCGGGAGTCGGGTACCGGGAGTCGGGTACCGGGAGTTCGGATACCGGGAGTCGGGTACGGGAGTCGGGTACCGGGATTTGGATCACAGGAACCCCGATTCGGGTTAGACCGACTTGTTCGGATTGGGCCGAGAAGTGCCTTAAGTCCTTTGGACTTAGCATTATGTTGGGCTTAGGGATTTAAAGTCTAAATAATGTTAAGGGCCTAGTTGTATTTGATAGTTTTAATTGTCTAGGTAAGGTCGGGTTAAGAGGAGAACTGAGAGTCAGTAATCGAGTTGCATCTAATTGATTTATAAATTAATTATTAGGTGTACTAGCGTAACGAGACAAGAGGCTAAGAAGAAGGTTGCTTTTCAGGTGAGTTCCCTAAACCCCTTTTTACGCAAAGTGACTAATGTTTTCTTTTACTGATTATGGTTTCTCCAGCATGAAATGTTATAAAATGGATTGCATGGTTTTCATGAATATACTTCATTTATTCAAGAGATGTTTAGCACGACAAGATGTAAATCATGATTTATGAGCAACACATTTTACATGTTTGCATGAACGTATGTGTACACTATGTGGAGTCGGTCTGCGCTGTGGGATCAGAGAGAGGTTCTCGGGGTCTTAGGACTCTTGGTTATGTACGATAGACCGGTAGGTTGGAATTCGTTTCCTTCTTATTCGGTAGAGGGGAGTCCGTGGGGACTCCAAGCGGCGAGAATGGAGTCTGCTGGGGCCCTGATCGCAAGATGATTATGTGATCCACTACACAGTGCAGTACCATGACTGATGTTAATTATGGTTTATTGATAAATGATCTTTTTAAATGCTTTTACATGTTGTTTCGGAGGGAATTCAGTAGACCTTTTGGTCTAACCCTCGCTTTCAAAACTAAACCATTTTCAGGTAAGCAAGTAGAAGAAGGCTCAAGTTAGTAAGCAAGCGCAAGATAGAGCACAGATGCAGCAGTTAGATTATTCTCAGTTGTGTATAGGTTGTTTTCGCCAACTTAAGTTTTAGACTGATGTTGTGTCATCTTTGGGACCCAGATCTGTAATTATTATGATTTAATGATATTTATGACGTACTGCGTTTTTGGGATGTTACAGACAACGTTCTTTCTGGCCTCCGTCGCCTGTTTCCACTTCGTCATTCATCACCGTCGCCTCTCTCTTATTGTCGCTTACCATCTTCATCGTCATCGGTTATCAACGATCATCTTCGTAGCCATTAACATCCACAGTTTCCATTCAACTCTTGAAAGCTTCCAACTATAACCCAACATTTAAACAACTTCAATATGTGTGTGTATGTTTGTGTCGGGGTTCTAATGATGGATCTAGTCCGCGTTTTGGAGTTTGTCGAATATGGATCTAGTATTTGTGTCGGATTTCACCGAAGATGGGATATGGAATTTTGCTTATGAGAAGAAAGTGGGGTATGGAGTTTCATCAATGAGAAGAAAGTGTGGAGTTTCATCAATGAGAAGAAAGTCGATCTTGTGTTTTGACTGAGATAGATCTGTACCAACATTCAAAATCATTATTATTTTGAGTGTATCAAAATAATCACAGCGTAACACTATGGTAATCGTAGTTATCTGAATCACCGTTCAATGTTTATTCCATGTGTATCACAATGATACACAGTGTGTAACACAGTGATACACAGTGTGTATCACAGTGATACACAGTGTGTATCACAGTGATACATTGTCTTAAAGTTTAGAATTATTGGGTATCATAATATGTATCATCGTTATACAATGTGATAAGGTATCACAATGTGATTTTGGTTGTAGGGGTGTATCACAGTGAATCTTATATGTAGTTTTGGATATCACATTGTATTTTTTATCACAATGCATCTCTATTTCTTCTTCTTCTATCAATAATATATATACACAGTGGCTACAATGAATCTTGTATGTATTTTGGTCTCACATTGTATTTTGTATCACTGTGATACATTGTGATTTAAGATAGTGTATCACATGATAAGGTATCATAGTGCATTTTGTATGGTATCACAGTGTGTCATGTGTTTGTTGGAAAAAAATTCGCTGGAAAAAAGTTCGCCGGAGAAGAGAGGGCCGGAGAGGAGAGAGAGGGGAGGAGGGAGGAGAGAGAATACTTTTAAAATACCTAAATTGCCATTTGATTAAAATTTTAAGTCAATATTACCAAAATCAAATAGTTTTCTAATTTATCTCTGATTTGTGGTTGAGATTGGATCTCACAGTTATCACAAAATACTATATATATATATATATATATATATATATATCTTTGTACATTATAAAAATGAATTAACAAAAATCCAAATATAAATTATATATATATATATAAAGGTTGAACAAGACCAAGGTGATTTTGAAGTCCTTATGAGTTTTTTGTTTAATAAATCTTGAATTTCTTTCTTACAGTGATCTTGCAATTCATTTGACATATGAATAGCTTTAGATTTTGAAGGAATGTCTTTTTCATTGAAATCTTTTATATAGGGTAATTTAACAGTATGTTGTTTTCTTTTCCAAAAAGCATTAGGAAAAGTAGAACAAACATTATCTTCAAATCTTTCTTTTGTCTTTTTAATTCTATTTTGAATATTTGGATCTTGAAGATTATCGAGAATTCTTTTATAGCTAATTTCGTTAATTAAATATTTTGCTTGACTAACTTTGTTGTTTAAGGTATTTAATTCTGAATGAATAATTGGGTCTGTAAATTTGAATTTTATTTCTTTATTTAAGACTTTTGTACTAATTCCTTCTTCGTCAACAGTGATTGGGTAAAGTTGATAAATAAAGGGTGATCCTAAAATTAAAGTTGAGGTTAAGTTTTTGACAAGGATTAAAGATGTTTTAAAACAATAATCATCTTTACAAATATGAACATTTGAAACTTTATAAGAAATGTCAAGTTTTGACCCACTAGCTGATGATAATCGATTTGAAGTTTTCTCATAATAAATTGTAGGAATGATTCCTTCTTGGATAACATTCATGTCAGCGCCACTATCAATAAGGGCAATGACAGTTATTTTAAATTTATTTTGTATACAAAGATTAATACTTGTATGCCATCTTTGATATGAAATATTTTTAGGGATTTTAATTTTATTGACGTTTGATTCTTCATTTGTAATGATTGTGACTTTAGGGATTTCATTTTGAATATTGCTTTTATCCTTTTCTATTTCTGAGAGGCGTTCTTTAATAATCCTTATTTTTGTTTTGACTAAAGTTAATTCTTTTTGAAGTTCTTGAGTAGATATTGGTTTAGTTGTTTGGGAGAACCTGTTAAAAACTTCTTGAAGATTTAATAACTTAGTAGATTTTGAAGTATTTGTTTCTTTTTAGGATTATAATTGAGAAACTTTTTTGTAGCTTCGTCTTTAATAGTTTGATCTGGAATTTTATCTAATAATTCAAGAATCTCTCGGTCTTCCTTTGTTATAACATTAATTTTGTTACAAGTACAGTTTCCTAAACATTCACATGTTTCAGAATCTGAACTGGTAGTTGAACAATGTTCTAAAACATTTAAGTCATTATTATCATAATCTGATATGCTAGATTCATATTCTGAGCTTGATCAGAGATTTGTAATTCATTGATCTTTTTCTTAACATAACAGTTTTTTTGCCATGTGTCCAGTTTTACCACATTTATAGCAAATAATTATATCTCTTGATTCTGTTTGCTTATGAGGTCTTTTGTTAAATTTTTTATATGGTTTTTTCTTATGATAATTATCATTTCTATTAAATTTGTTTTTATCGTATTTGTTAGTTTTATCATATTTTGTTTTAAACCTTTTGCCAGAGTAATTTTTTGAATATCTTTTAGATTTGGATGATGTAGGAGCATTTATGTTTTCATAACCATATTGTTGACAGAAATTACCAAGTTCTTCTTTGTTATTTATTTTGTCGTTCTTTATTTTGGCTTTAAGTTTTAAATCTGAACAGATAGCTAATCCTTCTTTATTAATGTAACCGGATATTTGTCCATAAGTTAATTCTGCATAAGGAATTTGATTATTATATTCTTCTCTTAACTTTCCTCTTACTCTTTCAGCAAAGAGTTTTGGTAATCCTACAATGAACTTTTCTTTCCAAAAAGGTTCGCTACAGTCTGGTCTTACCATTACTTTTGATAAAAACATATCTTTGTACCATCTGTAATCTTGTAGTTTTCTACAAGTGAGGTTTAAGAGTATTTCTGAACTCTTTTCTTGGAATAGAGATGGATCTCCTATAAAGTGTTTTACAATGCTGAAGATAAGAGTAGCGACTACATCTTCTTCTTCAGTTTGAGTTTGTTGATTGTTTTCGTTTTTGATGACAATTTTCTTGGCATTACGGATAATACGTTTGGAATCTTCAGATAGATACATGTCCCACCAGTTTCTTAAAGTACCAGTGAAACCGGAAATGAGCATGCCTGCTATCTGTTTTTGAGTATTATCTCTGGTAATATATGCATTTGAAGCCATATTCATTTCTTGAACCATATTAAGAATTTGATGTTCTGATAATCCGTCAATGTTCCATTCGTAAATTGATGAACCATCATATGAACTTCTTAATAGAATTGAAGTATCTTCAAATTGAACATCTGGGAGAGTTGGTCTATTATAATAGTTTCTTGTTTGAGGGCGACTAGTATTAGTAGAATCCTGCATAAGTATTAAGTGGAGCCTTGGCTAATAGGTATTACCTTTTAGCCTAGTGGTAAAGCTTGTGCTTGTAATGGTATCAGAGCCTTGGTCTCAGGTTCGAATCTTGTTGGGTGCTGAGTATTGCCAATTATGCTAACGCTCAGTAACAGTAGTATTACCAATCATGTTCACGCCTTGCTTCTACGGGGGTGAGGGATTCGGGTTCGAGGGGGGTAATGTGTTCCTGCATAAGTATTAAGTGGAGCATTGGCTAATAGGTATTACCTTTTAGCCTAGTGGTAAAGCTTGTGCTTGTAATGGTATCAGAGCCAGAAGCGGTGGAAATTGGTAGATGGATTCTAGATGAATACTAGACTTTGTGAAATTTTCCAAAGTATATTTAACGATTGTTTTATATTAAAGAAAATATATTCTTTTAATACAAATTGGATGTCAGTGTTGGTCAGCCTTTTTATGTCGGTGTTGGTCAGCCCAGTCGGTTGGAGTAGCGTAAGTGGCGCAAGAGGTAAGCCGTCCAGCCGTACCACGACTATCCATGGGTGGTCCCTCCGAAGGTGGTCCCTCTGATTATTCAAGGAGTATTTAAAGAAGGTATTACTCTTTAATCATAAAACAACCCTTTAAATAGATTTTGCTAAATTTATAAAGTTATGAATTTATCCATGAATTTATCCATGAATTTATTCACTAAAAGACATTCTTCTGAAAATGATAACATAGAAGAAAATAATCTCAATATGAACTCTTCGGAAATTCATATTTCAAATATTGAGCAAAGTTTAACTAATTGGACAATTCCCAAACAAGATGTTAAAACAGTTTATAAGATAGGAACTTTTGATTACTTTCAAGGATATTCAATCAAAGCTACAGAACAAACTGTATCAATAAATAAAGATTATAGTAATATTACCCTTTTATCCAAATCATCCATAATACAACATAGACAAAAATACAAATTTTTACATGTTGGATTAGTTCAAGTTGCTATCAAACCTTTGTTTAGATTAGGAATAGATGCCCCAATATTATTAATACTTAGAGATGCTAGGTACACTAATTTCCAAAATTCAATCCTAGATATGGCAGAAACTAATGTCTCAAATGGTCCAATTTACTTTAATTGTTATCCCAATTTTTCTGTAGGATTATTTGATCCAAATATATTAGACACTTTAGTTCTCACTATCAAAACAAAGAATTTAGAATTCAAAGAAGACACTAAACCTGTAGCTGTAATCTACAGAGTATGTTACAAAACTATGACTTCAACAATTGAACCAAAAACCAAGATATCAAGCCCTAGAGATGAAACATTAATATTTGAAGCCAACCCTCAACATACTAAAATTCAAATTCCTAAACGACTTAAATGGAATGAAATTACTCAATCATGTAACTGGAATCTCCAAGATATTGGTATTCCAAAACCTATAGATAACTCAAACCACGTATCTAATATTATTGAACATGAAGATGGATCAGTAGATATTAATTTTAATAATTTCGATAATCTCAGATCTGTCTCCTCAAGGTTATCAACAGGATCAATAAGTGGAGCAAAAACTCCTTCCTTTCAAAAATCTCAATCATTAAAATTCAAAAATGTAGATTTTAATAAACCAATTCCTCGAGCCTTTTATCAAGAAGGATCTGAAGAAACTCAAAGTTTTGTTTACGAACCTACTCCTTCAGAGATTCTATCTGAAATCAATCAATACAAAGCCCAAATTTAAGTAAAACAAAATGAGTAAATCAAATATTAATATGAAATATCTTATAGAAGAGTTTGATTATGATTATAATGAAGAAAGGAGAAATTTCTATTATTCATCGGTTAATAATCCTCAAAAAGAATTCAAACATCAACTCTTATGGAGAGATTATATTAATAGAAATAATGTTTATATAACTTTCTTCAATTGGTATGAAATGTATTGTAAAGAACAAAATATTCCAAACCCTTTTATTAATATTTATGACACCCCAAAAATAACTCAAGATTATAAATATATTGTCACTGAAGAAACTATAACTACAATACATCCTCCAAAAAATATAATTTTAATAAATCAAAGATATATAGGATCACCCCTAATCTCTATCACTGAAAAGTCAACTAAAGACGAAATCATAAAAGATATTGTATATCAAAATAATTATTCAAATGAAATTCTTAACACCATGAACCAACAACTAAATAGATTAGAAAATAATCAAAGTAATAATATTAAAAAAAAATAGAGGTACCTCCCTCTAAAGAAAAGATTAAAGAAAACAATCCAATTTTTATACCTCACCAAATTGATTCCAATACCAATTTAGGATATAATAAAAAAAACTAGTTAATGAATTAGAACAAAAATTAAGCAATTTAAATGTAAATGTTCTAAATAAAGAATCAGATTCAGAATCAGAATCTGAGGAAATATCTCAAATTCAAGAACAATTTACGAATAAATTAACTTTCAAAGGCAATTCTAATAATACTAGTCGCCCTCAAACAAGAAACTATTATAATAGACCAACTCTCCCAGATGTTCAATTTGAAGATACTTCAATTCTATTAAGAAGTTCATATGATGGTTCATCAATTTACGAATGGAACATTGACGGATTATCAGAACATCAAATTCTTAATATGGTTCAAGAAATGAATATGGCTTCAAATGCCTATATTACCAGAGATAATACTCAAAAACAGATTGCAGGCATGCTCATTTCCGGTTTCACTGGTACTTAAGAAACTGGTGGGACATGTATCTATCTGAAGATTCCAAACGTATTATCCGTAATGCCAAGAAAATTGTCATAAAAACGAAAACAATCAACAAACTCAAACTGAAGAAGAAGATGTAGTCGCTACTCTTATCTTCAGCATTGTAAAACACTTTATAGGAGATCCATCTCTATTCCAAGAAAAGAGTTCAGAAATACTCTTAAACCTCACTTGTAGAAAACTACAAGATTACAGATGGTACAAAGATATGTTTTTATCAAAAGTAATGGTAAGACCAGACTGTAGCGAACCTTTTTGGAAAGAAAAGTTCATTGCAGGATTACCAAAACTCTTTGCTGAAAGAGTAAGAGAAAAGCTAAGAGAAGAATATAATAATCAAATTCCTTATGCAAAATTAACTTATGGACAAATATCTGGTTACATTAATAAAGAAGGATTAGCTATCTGTTCAGATTTAAACTTAAAGCCAAAATAAAGAAAGACAGAATAAATAACAAAGAAGAACTTGGTAATTTCTGTCAACAATATGGTTATGAAAACATAAATGCTCCTACATCATCCAAATCTAAAAGATATTCAAAAAATTACTCTGGCAAAAGGTTTAAAACAAAATATGATAAAACTAACAAATACGATAAAAACAAATTTAATAGAACTGATAATTATCATAAGAAAAAACCATATAAAAAATTTAACAAAAGACCTCATAAGCAAACAGAATCAAGAGATATAATTATTTGCTATAAATGTGGTAAAACTGGATACATGGCAAAAAACTGTTATGTTAAGAAAAAGATCAATGAATTACAAATCTCTGATCAACTAAAAATTCAAATAAGCAAATTAATCCTCAATAGTGATTATTCAAGCTCAGAATATGAATCTAGCATATCAGATTATGATAATAATGACTTAAATGTTTTAGAACATTGTTCAACTACCAGTTCAGATTCTGAAACATGTGAATGTTTAGGAAACTGTACTTGTAACAAAATTAATGTTATAACAAAGGAAGACCGAGAGATTCTTGAATTATTAGATAAAATTCCAGATCAAACTATTAAAGACGAAGCTACAAAAAAGTTTCTCAATTATAATCCTAAAAAGAAACAAATACTTCAAAATCTACTAAGTTATTAAATCTTCAAGAAGTTTTTAACAGGTTCTCCCAAACAACTAAACCAATATCTACTCAAGAACTTCAAGAAGAATTAACTTTAGTCAAAACAGAAATAAGGATTATTAAAGAACGCCTCTCAGAAATAGAAAAGGATAAAAGCAATATTCAAAATGAAATCCCTAAAGTCACAATCATTACAAATGAAGAATCAAACGTCAATAAAATTAAAATCCCTAAAAATATTTCCTATCAAAGATGGCATACAAGTATTAATCTTTGTATACAAAATAAATTTAAAATAACTGTCATTGCCCTTATTGATAGTGGCGCTGACATGAATGTTATCCTATGAAAAAGTTTACAAGTTCATTAAGTAATCCCATTGGATTATAATTTTGAATAAATATTTTTATATGATGAATACGGCTAAAACTTTGCATAATAAGGCAACCATTATTAAAGATAATAATATGAAGCATGATCAGAAAATACCTTCTTTGATTAAATGATCAATGGTACAATTGTCTTTCCGACAATCTTTGCATCCATCTGGAGATATGAATATTTGAAAGTCTAAAGACTTAGAACATCTAGAGGTAGAGAATTTGAGGGAAGGGGATTTCTTAGACATATCATTCTAAGGATGATTGAGAGAATTTTGTAAAAGGAGAAGGAAAAACTGATGATTTGCTTCTTCGACTTGAGCCTGCTTTTATAGGCATTTCAAATTCTTTGTTGTTGAGAAGCAACCGGCAACTGGCCTTCAAATCTCTATAATTGAAGTCTTTTGACCGGTTAATTGATTGTCGACATATTTTTGAAATGCATTATTCTGACATCTTTTGTCTTCTTGGAATACATGGCCATCATCTTTTTGAATAAAATAATGAGCTCTATCATGGCCGACATCTTTTGATTCCTTTTGAAAAATGAGCTCCAACTTTTGACTTCTTTGTCATTTCTTTTTGACTTTCGTGTTATTTTCTTTTGGCTCCTTTCTTCACATCTGTAAATGTTAGTAATAATTTATATTTGATAAACTTTTTTGATAAGTATAAGTCGAAAATACGAAGAAGTGTATTTTCTACATATGAATAATAACACTTTTGAATAATCAAGAAAATTGTCTACAAAGACAATTCACCAAACTCACACAATTCAAACATCATATAGATTTACGTCTGAATACGGATTTTGAGCGTCTTGAATTAACTCTGTATCTTGATTCGTGTCGGAACTGCTGCTTGAAGATAATTGTTTAACTTGTTTGATTAGTTTCTTGAGCTCTTCTTTTGAATCTGCTGCCATAAATTGTCTTAGTTCTTCATCTTCTTCATCTTCTTCGCTTTTTGCTTCTTGAATAACTTTGGTGGTTGAGACTTCATAATTTTCAGAATAAAATTCTAAAACACCTTGAATTGTCATTTTTTGAATTTGATTTGAAGGAAGATTATCCCACCATTTTACTCTAACTACTCTTTGCAGAAGACTTGGATTTATTCCAATTGCAGAAGTCACACTAAAAGTCCATGAAATAATCCACGGAATATTGAATAAGATGGTGAATTGTAGGAGGTATTCAAACTCAGGAATGTCTTGATAAAAGATTTCTTTGAATTTTTGGAAACCTTTTAAAACAAGACTAGGAAGAGTATCTGGAATATTTCCTAAGAATTTGAACCATCGAACGAACCATTTGGGATATGAGCACTCGAAATTTTTGTCGAAAAATATGAACCATGAATGTGAATAGCTTTTGAGATAAAAAAAGGTTGTACCAAGCATCTTGATAATCACAATAATTGTAAAGAGGGTGCTTTGGATAGTTTGGAAGGGGTTTTTCGGCATAAGGACGAGCTTTCCAATCTTGAATAGAGAGAATACGAAGGATTTGAACTTTGCTGAAAGTTATAGTGGTTTTATCAGTAGGATTTGAATTATGAGTAATTCTGATAGAACCTGTGGTTTCTAAAATCGCTTGATAATACTCTCTTGGCTTTTGACTGCCTCCAATGAACATGGAGTTTTTGAGGAAGAGGAAATCCGTGAGAGAATGAAATCCTTGGTTATGGATTTGAACTTCATGTTCTTCAAGGATTTTGACAATTTGTTGGTTAGGGTTTTGGATATAAGAACTGCCTTTTTCTTTTGAGGAAGAATGTAACAACCCATATTCTAATAGGTTGGAAGTTAAGTGTCAAGAATGAAAAGATGGAAAGTTAGCTAAGGACCTTTTTGCAATTAGAGGAAAACTACCTATAAGGACCAGAAATCTAGGTATTGTATACTGTTTCATTCTTTTGGTTGGCGGCTGAGTAACGCATCAGGAGAAAGCGAGGTGAAGAAGTGTAGCAGCAAACGTGAGAAGAAGAGCCCAAATCGTTGTAAGTATCCAATCTCTCAGTATAAATCCTACTTATAGAATTTACAGTAAGCCTCTGGTTGGTCTTGATTGCTTGATTTTGTATCTGGGTAGAGTTTAAGAACACTCTGAAGGGTATGTAATCAAATATTGGATTTCCAATCAAGGAAATGTGATAGATTAAAGGTTTTGGGTGTAGGGAAAAAGATGTAGAAGTTTGAGTATAATGTTTTGGTCATTGGCCGCATAAATTGAGAAGGATAGGAAGCTTCGACGTTAGAAATGAGGAGTTTTCGTCGTCTGTTCGGGTACCGGGAGTCGCCCGTACCGGGAGTCGTCTGTACCGGGAGTCGCCCGTACCGGGATTCACCGGTACCGGGAGTCGGGGTACCGGGAGTCGGACCTACCGGGACTGTTGGTCTGGGCTTCGTCTGCCAGGCCGCAGTATCGAGCTACTTGGGCCGATGGACTTAGAGTTTAGCTTAAGTCCCATGGGCTTAGTAAAGGATAAAAGAAATCCAAGAATGTATAGATGGGTCTAAATGTGTTAGTTGCGACCAAATTAAGAGAGGGACTTAGGATCAGAATTGGAGACGTGCCTAATTGAATTATGAATTAATTCTTAGGTGTACCAGCGTAGCGAGACAAGATGCTAAGAAGAAGATTGCTTTTCAGGTGAGTTCCCTAAACCTTTTTACGATGCAAAGTGTTAAATGTTTTAACTGAATTTGGTTTCATTTACGAGCATGAACTGTTGGTAACAATCACGCATGTTTACCCATGAACTCCATGTTTTACTTGAGAAAGCTTATTATGTATGATGAAATGAGAATGGTGATTTAAAGGATTTAAAGGTGCATGTTTTATGAAAATGAATGATGTGCTATGTGGAGTCGGCCTGCACTGTGGGATCAGAGAGGGATCCTCGGTGTCTGATGACCCCTTGGATATTTACGAAGAGACGGTAGGTTGGAATTCGTTTCCTCCTAGGCGGGTATCGGGGAGTCTGCTTGGGCCCCGATACGAGAGGGCGAAAGGGGAGTCTGCTTGGGCCCCGATCGCAGAATGTTTATGTGATCCTATACACAGTGCGGTGCCATGCTTGTTGTATGTTAAGATTTACGTTGAATCTTTTATAAATGTCTTTATACTGGTTTACATGTTGTTTTCGGAGGGAGTTCACTAGACCTTTTGGTCTAACCCTCGCTTTTCAAAAACTAAACCATTTTCAGGTAAGCATGTTAAGGGTTCTTCAAGTAAGAACTAGGAGGCGATAAGAAGAGCTTGAAGCTTAGAGTAACTTCAAGGTTTGGCAATGATGTCTATAGAATAGCTCTCGGCTGTGGATTTAGAGACTTCCGCTGTCAATTTTGTCTAGTATGAATTATTGATGATGTAAAGACAAGGTTTTATGTAATTCGAATGTTTTTTTATGGTTGTTTGCCTCTTAGGAAATGAGGGACGTTACAAAGAAGGTTTGGGATTTTGAGTAATTGCCTGGGTATTGGATAATATAATTGATTTTTTTGGAGTTAGGTTTGGAGAGATGATAACTGGCTTTTGTATTAAAGAGGAATAGGAAGGTTGAGCTTTGATAGGGGTAATTGGAGCAAATCTATTTTGTATTGGAATAATGGAATAATGAATAATGGAGCAAATCGAAATTGCTTAATAATGCTTGCCATCTTGCAAAAATTTGTTTTGAAATAATGTTTTTTATATCATTTTCTAAAATAGGTTTTGCAGATTGACAATCTATGCGTAATAAAAAGGGTTTCATATATAGATCATCTTCAAATTTTTTGATGCATAAGACAATACTTAAAAATTCTTTTTTAACTGTTGAATAATTTTTTTGAGTATCATTCCATGCTCCTGAGAAGAATCTTACTAATTCTTCTTTTGATTCTTTGTAAATTTTTTGTTTTAATATTCCACCAAATCCTAAATCACTAGCATCAGTTTCAACAACGATACTAGCATTTGGTTGTGGTATACTAAGACAAGGCAAGTATTTAACCTTTTCTTTAATATGTTTGATAACATTGGTATGTTCTTGAGTCCATGGTGGTGGATTCTTTTTTAATCTTTGATATAAAGGTTTGCAAATAACACCTAAATCTTTGAAAAATCATGGACATAATTTAGACATCCTAAAAACCTTTGAAGTTGAGTCTTGTCTTTTATTACATCTGGAAATTTATTAGCAAATTCTAAGCTTCTTTGTATTGGTTTGATAGTTCCTTGCACAATATCATGTCCTAAGAATCTAATATTAGTTTGAAATAAACTCATTTTTGTGGAAGAAATGACTAGTCCATTGTTGAGAACTAAATCATAGAATATGTTTAAATGTTTAAAATGTTGTTCTAAAGATTTTGAAAAAATTAACACATCATCAATATAAACAATAGCAAAACTGCTTATAGGGATAATAATGTCATTCATGATATTTTGGAATTCTGAAGGAGCGTTTTTGAGACCAAAAGGCATGACGTTCCATTCATAATGACCAAAAGGAACATTAAAACCTGTTTTATATTTGTCTTGTTCATGAATTTGTATTTGCCAAAATCCTGATTTCATATCGAATTTTGAGAATATTTTTGCATCATAAAGTCTTTTTAATAAATCTCTTTTATTTGGTATTGGATATCGAACCCATTCTAGATCTTTGTTTAAAGGTTTGTAATTAATAACAAGTCTTGGAGTACCTCTTTCTAATTCAGCTGCGTTCATGACATAAAAGGCTGAACAAGACCAAGGTGATTTTGAAGTCCTTATGAGTTTTTTGTTTAATAAATCTTGAATTTCTTTCTTACAGTGATCTTGCAATTCATTTGACATATGAATAGCTTTAGATTTTGAAGGAATGTCTTTTTCATTGAAATCTTTTATATAGGGTAATTTAACAGTATGTTGTTTTCTTTTCCAAAAAGCATTAGGAAAAGTAGAACAAACATTATCTTCAAATCTTTCTTTTGTCTTTTTAATTCTATTTTGAATATTTGGATCTTGAAGATTATCGAGAATTCTTTTATAGCTAATTTCATTAATTAAATATTTTGCTTGATTAACTTTGTTGTTTAAGGTATTTAATTCTGAATGAATAATTGGGTCTGTAAATTTGAATTTTATTTCTTTATTTAAGACTTTTGTACTAATTCCTTCTTCGTCAACAGTGATTGGGTAAAGTTGATAAATAAAGGATGATCCTAAAATTAAAGTTGAGGTTAAGTTTTTGACAAGGATTAAAGATGTTTTAAAACAATAACCATCTTTACAAATATGAACATTTGAAACTTTATAAGAAATGTCAAATTTTGACCCACTAGCTGATGATAATCGATTTGAAGTTTTCTCATAATAAATTGTAGGAATGATTCCTTCTTGGATAACATTCATGTCAGCGCCACTATCAATAAGGGCAATGACAGTTATTTTAAATTTATTTTGTATACAAAGATTAATACTTGTATGCCATCTTTGATAGGAAATATTTTTAGGGATTTTAATTTTATTGACGTTTGATTCTTCATTTGTAATGATTGTGACTTTAGGGATTTCATTTTGAATATTGCTTTTATCCTTTTCTATTTCTGAGAGGCGTTCTTTAATAATCCTTATTTCTGTTTTGACTAAAGTTAATTCTTCTTGAAGTTCTTGAGTAGATATTGGTTTAGTTGTTTGGGAGAACCTGTTAAAAACTTCTTGAAGATTAGCTTCGTCTTTAATAGTTTGATCTGGAATTTTATCTAATAATTCAAGAATCTCTCGGTCTTCCTTTGTTATAACATTAATTTTGTTACAAGTACAGTTTCCTAAACATTCACATGTTTCAGAATCTGAACTGGTAGTTGAACAATGTTCTAAAACATTTAAGTCATTATTATCATAATCTGATATGCTAGATTCATATTCTGAGCTTGAATAATCACTATTGAGGATTAATTTGCTTATTTGAATTTTTAGTTGATCAGAGATTTGTAATTCATTGATCTTTTTCTTAACATAACAGTTTTTTGCCATGTATCCAGTTTTACCACATTTATAGCAAATAATTATATCTCTTGATTCTGTTTGCTTATGAGGTCTTTTGTTAAATTTTTTATATGGTTTTTTCTTATGATAATTATCAGTTCTATTAAATTTGTTTTTATCGTATTTGTTAGTTTTATCATATTTTGTTTTAAACCTTTTGCCAGAGTAATTTTTTGAATATATTTTAGATTTGGATGATGTAGGAGCATTTATGTTTTCATAACCATATTGTTGACAGAAATTACCAAGTTCTTCTTTGTTATTTATTCTGTCTTTCTTTATTTTGGCTTTAAGTTTTAAATCTGAACAGATAGCTAATCCTTCTTTATTAATGTAACCGGATATTTGTCCATAAGTTAATTCTGCATAAGGAATTTGATTATTATATTCTTCTCTTAGCTTTTCTCTTACTCTTTCAGCAAAGAGTTTTGGTAATCCTGCAATGAACTTTTCTTTCCAAAAAGGTTCGCTACAGTCTGGTATTACCATTACTTTTGATAAAAACATATCTTTGTACCATCTATAATCTTGTAGTTTTCTACAAGTGAGGTTTAAGAGTATTTCTGAACTCTTTTCTTAGAATAGAGATGGATCTCCTATAAAGTGTTTTACAATGCTGAAGATAAGAGTAGCGACTACATCTTCTTCTTCAGTTTGAGTTTGTTGATTGTTTTCGTTTTTGATGACAATTTTCTTGGCATTACGGATAATACGTTTGGAATCTTCAGATAGATACATGTCCCACTAGTTTCTTAAAGTACCAGTGAAACCGGAAATGAGCATGTCTGGAATCTGTTTTTGAGTATTATCTCTGGTAATATAGGCATTTGAAGCCATATTCATTTCTTGAACCATATTAAGAATTTGATGTTCTGATAATCCGTCAATGTTCCATTCGTAAATTGATGAACCATCATATGAACTTCTTAATAGAATTGAAGTATCTTCAAATTGAACATCTGGGAGAGTTGGTCTATTATACTAGTTTCTTGTTTGAGGGCGACTAGTATTAGTAGAATTGCCTTTGAAAATTAATTTATTGGTAAATTGTTCTTGAATTTGAGATATTTCCTCAGATTCTGATTCTTTATTTAGAACATTTACATTTAAATTGCTTAATTTTTGTTCTAATTCATTAACTAGTTTTTTATTATATCCTAAATTGGTATTGGAATCAATTTGGTGAGGTATAAAAATTGGATTGTTTTCTTTAATCTTTTCTTTAGAGGGAGTTACCTCTATTTTTTTTAATATTATTACTTTGATTATTTTCTAATCTATTTAGTTGTTGGCTCATGGTGTTAAGAATTTCATTTGAATAATTATTTTGATATACAATATCTTTTATGATTTCGTCTTTAGTTGACTTTTAAGTGATAGAGATTAGGGGTGATCCTATATATCTTTGATTTATTAAAATTATATTTTTTGGAGGAATTTGAATGTTTAAGTCGTTTAGGAATTTGAATTTTAGTATGTTGATAATAATAAATATATATATATATATATATAGGGGCTTAATCAAATGATAACTGTTTATTTTGTGATAACCGTAAGAACCAATGTGAGCCACATATTTAAAATAACTAATATAAATTTTAAATAAATACAAAAGGGTGTTTTAGTAAATTTGTTTCCTAAATCTAATTAAATAATTAAATCCTAAAATATCTCCCTATATTCACTATTCAATTTACGCCTCTCTCCTCTCCCTCACTTTTTCTATCTACCAAATAACAAAACCCTAAGAGCCTTCATACCTTCATCACAGCCGTCGCACACCCCCTCCCCACCGGCGATCGTCTCTCTCCTTTCCCTCACTTTTTCTCCCTTACTGTCGTCGTTGGTGGCAGTGGTGGTGGTGGTGTCGTTGGTGTTGCTTTTGATTGGGAGGAGTGTGGGTGGTTGGAGGTGGTGGTGGTTTTGGGTGGTGAAGATATGGCATCACAATTTGCTTTCTTGACGGGGATGACCTTGGTGCTTTCATAGTCCTCGTCGGCACCGTTTTGGTTTACAACACCACCGCCAAAAGTTCTTTTACCACCGGCGGCCATTCCCGTCCCCCTCCCTCGACCACCATCATCAACGGTATGTCAACCTCGTCTCGTCCGCCTCTCTATCTCTACCCCAAAAACAGATCTGGGTATCACAACGGGTATCACAACAACGTATAATGGGTATCACATCTGATATAACAGTAGAGTATCACAATGTATTTTCTTTTTTTACGAAGTGTATCAAAAAATATCATGTGGTATTGCTTTACTAAAGTGTATCAAATTATGTTTTTTTCTTTAGTTTCGTTATGTTGTTAAGGGTATCACAGTATATGAGGTTTGTTTGTTTTGTAGATCTATGTTTTATGGAATTTTTCATGTATTATGCATTTATGCTCAAAGGTAACACATGGTTACAGTGGGTATCACATTGGTATCACAGATGTTCTTGGAGTATTACCAAAGTAATGAATGTGATGCTGAATTGGATGGCAATGGGTATCACAGTGGTATCACAAAAGTTCTTGTATGTATTTTCGGTATCACGATTGGCCGGAGAGAGAGGAGAGAGGAGAGAGGAGAAAGGATATTTTACAATACCTAAAATGCCCTTTTATTTAAATTTCAAACAAAATTACCAAAATTAATAATTTCCTAATTTATAGCTTAATATGTGGCTTACATTGGTTCTCACAGTTACCACAAAATAACTAGTTCTTTCTTGAATAGCTCCCTGTGTATATATATATATATATATATTTCTTTGTACATTATAAAAATGAATTAACAAAAATCCAAATATAAAATAAACCGAGTCAGGACACGACTGAGTTGTTGCTGACTCCAGCTGAGCGAGTAGTAGTAGTAGTGTATCTCATCCTCCAATCCAATCTCTCTCCCTTCTCCTTTGGATCAACAAATTGGATCATATCATAACCTAATTTTAGAATGTTTTGGGAGAAAGACCTCAAGAATCATCCAAATTTTCCTCCATTTCCTTTCCAATCTGAGATCTGAATCCCTCCAACTCACCGATATCAAATTTATTAATCTCAAAAAGCCCTAATTCAACAACAATGTCGTCGAATTCGGACCATCAGATGCATAACAACCGTTCATTTGTATCGAATGAGCAACAGCCACATCAATCAACGGCTGTGATTGTTCCGCCGCCGTGCTCTCATTTGGCAGAGTTCAAGGCTGGACGAGGGGCCACGGCGTTTGGTAGGTTGTTGGAATGCATTCGAGTGAGGCCGCTGGGACGCGCCTCCGTGCCAAGGGAACCTAATGAGGTCTTCTGGTGCAGCGCGTGCAGACAAGCGTCACAGCGGGTCTACGCCTGCGTGTCGTGTGCTGCTGTTGTTTGTGACATACACGCGCCGGATCACGAGCACGAGATCGCGATCGACGTGGATCGAGCGGAGCTGTTTTGTTGCTCGTGCGGGGACCAGGTGTATGATCGCGATTTCGATTCCGCTATTGTGTTGTCGCAGACCGCGGCGGCGACGCTAGGCGGATGTAACTCGCTTTGCGCACCTCCGCCGGAGAACCTAAGAAAGCGGCGGCGCGTGGATTATCGTCCCTGGACGCCTGATTCAAGAGCGCGCGCATTGCTAGGAACAAACTCAAGTTTGTTGCCTGGAAACGACGAAGATTTATCTTCGAGCTCGAACTTTCCTGTGGGATTGAAAGGGCTAAACAATCTTGGAAACACTTGCTTCATGAACTCTGTATTGCAGGCGTTATTGCACACACCTCCGCTGCGGAATTATTTTCTCAGTGACCGGCACAACCGCTTTGTTTGTCAGCAGAAGAACGGAGTTCATCAGAACAAAAACGAACGAAAGAACAAAAATCAACAGAGGTTGTGTTTGGCATGTGATACAGATGCATTATTTTCGGCGGTGTTTTCTGGTGATCGGAAACCCTACAGCCCTGCAAAGTTCTTATACAGGTCTGGATTAGTTATTTGGAATCATGCTTCCGCGATGCACATAAGAATTCGTTTTTCTGTTTGTATGTCTTGACTGAATCAAGAGCTTGTGAGAGATGTGCATCTGGATTAAATTTTGGGGAAAAATGTAAAATTGCAATAAATAAAGTTGAAAAAACTAATAGGAAGTTTTACAATATAAAAATGGTCAGCTTCTTGTGGTGTCTTTTTATAATATCTTTTAAGTGGGTCAGATAGAAGGTCATGTACCAAATACTATAACTGTCCTAATCGATCTTTTTTTTAAATCAATTTTCTGATTGTTATTTTTGAGAATTTGAAAGAATATCCTATTAAAAACATTGATTACTTGCAATTGTTTTCCAGTTGGTGGCAGCATGCAGGAAACCTGGCAAATTATGAACAGCAGGATGCTCATGAATTTTTCATTTCCATGCTTGATGGGATCCACGAAAAGGTGGACAAAGATGAGCATAAACCTCATAGTCAAGGTGAACTCAGTTTTGATTCTGTTACTAGTCCTTTTTCATATTGAATGTGCAACTTTGTATGTGGTCATATCATCCAGATTCCAGTGATTGAGATGTGTAGCATAGAAACGTGAAAAGAATGTCAATTCTTAATTCGGTAAAGTAAGTGGACTAGTGGAGTTTTATTCTTGTTCAGGTGACATCATAATAGGGGTAATTGGTTTTCCGTGATGCTGATATCACATTTGATGTATAGAGAATATGTGGAAGGGACTTGGTGTGCTTTTGCAAGTGGTTTAAACTTATATGTCAAATTTGGTTAAAAGAACACCAAATTGTAGGACCTGTCATAATCCTCAACTGATCCTGATGTCCATTTGGTGCTAAACTTCTTGTTTGATCAAGTTCTACAAGACGTGTTACACGTTTTAGCATATAAAGTTGTGCATGTTGGTGTTTTTTTAATATCATTATGTGATATTCTTTGTTGAAGGCCTTTCAATGCTGCACACTCTTATTGTTAACTATAAGATTTCTCTCTAACACACGAACACCCAATCCATTGTGGAACACTACTGATGTTTGGACCAATGGGTGACTTGAGAATCACTTGCTAATAGGCTGTTTAATTGGACTACAGAATACTATAAACGTTAATTGGGTTAAGGTTTCTTTTATGCTTGTTTGTTGTTCTCCTTGGGCCCTAAGATTGGATAAATGTTTGTAAGCGTCCATGTGACAAGAGTATAGTACACTAAGATAGCCAATGAATTTTCTACTAAGAACTAGGAAGATCATCATCAATAGTCTTATCAGCCCCCCTGAATAGCCATATCTTTGCTGGTCTAGCCTCTGATCTTCGACAATCTACACAGGTGTTAACATTTAAGCGTAACAACGATAATCCAACTGCAGGGTTTTTGATTTAGTTGTCATAACTGCCCTAGGTTCTTTGACAAATGATCTCAGATTTAGGAAAACTAAATCTGCAAGTGGGCGTTTACATTATTTCAGTAAGTCTACTCCCCTAGCCTATTTCAGTACATCATAGGATTTTCTTGTGTCACATCTCTTCTTTTGGCCATTGATAGGGTCTTTTATCTTTTGATACAGATTATCTGGATCCTGGAGGAAGTTCAAGGTTTCCACTAGATGACAGCCAAGCTAAATCCTTTTGTATAAACATCATCAAACTTCCTACATAACTTCAACAGGATGAATAGAGGGATGTGGCACAAGAATCCTGTATGACATCTCTAGTTTTCAGGATTAGTGGATGAGACAGCTAACTTAAACAAGCAACTTCCTATTCCAGTTATTGGTAATCAACTTTCCCTTTTTCCTCTTTCAGTGAGTTATTTTTCAGGAGGATTAAAAAAAACAGATAATTATGTGTAAAACCTCACATGATATTGGTCATGATGGGTTAATATCACATAAAAGTGTAAAATTATTTGATGGAACATTTGAGCATCCCCTAGTCTAATTCTTGGTAACAAAATGCTCACCTTGCATGTTAAGAGGAAGCAATATTGCCAATGCTTGCATGTGTGAGTACTAGTTGCGTACCCCTGCGATGAAGCAGGATGTAAAGTTTTATTGTTAACCGAGAATGGACAATTAATATAACTTCTCATTAGAAAAGGAATACAAAATTTATGGTTGAACATCATAGAAATTATAAGTGGTGGTTAAACATGTCTTGCAAGACATTTATCTTCAAAGGTTAAAAACCCGAAAAAGTATATATTGATATAGATGTCAAAACTAAAAATGATAAAATTCTTGTTTTTTGGTATATACTTCAAAATTTTATTATATTTTAGATTTGAAAACGAAGATGTAATTTATTTTAGTTTTAACAATGGAGTATTTTTGTTGAATAAAGATAATGATGGAATTTGTTGATAGCTCAATGATCATCTTGTGTTTGGACGTGTTTACCATTTAATTGTTACTTGTTAGTTAATTTTAAGGAGTTCAAAGAGCTTTAAGAAGTTATATCTATGCAGTAATTATTTGTAAACTTGAAATTTAATGGATTATGCATTAATAAGAGTACATAATGCTTAATAAATTGTTTTTAAGACTTTTAACCAACTGCTTCACAATAGAGTAAAGATACGACCTCTTGTAGCATATCAAAATCATGAAACTGACAATGACTTATTTTTCTTTATAGGTAGCGGAGACTGCTGTATCGCCCATAGAGTATTCTCCGGAATCTTGCGTTCTGATGTCATGTGCACGGCATGTGGTTTTACATCCACCACATACGATCCTTGTGTAGACATCTCACTGGATTTAGTACCCAACCACGAAGGTTCTGCAAAAACCCACCATTCTTGCAATGGAAATGCAGAATCCATAAATTGCGGTCAAAACTCAGGAACGTCAACATTAATGGGGTGCCTGGACCGATTTACAAGACCAGAAAGATTAGGATCCGACCAGAAGTTTTTCTGCCAACAGTGTCAAGTGAGACAAGAATCTCTGAAACAAATGTCAATAAGAAAGCTTCCGTTGGTTTCTTGTTTTCATATCAAAAGATTTGAGCACTCGTCAATAAGGAAAATGTCAAGAAAAGTGGACCGCTACTTGCAATTCCCGTTTTCTTTGGACATGTCTCCTTATCTGTCGTCATCCATCTTAAGGAGCAGATTTGGGAACCGGATATTTGGGTTTGATGGTGGGGATGGGAACGAAGCAGCAGCAGATGAGTCGTTAACTTCGGAATTTGAGTTATTTGCGGTGGTGACGCACACGGGGAAACTGGATGCAGGGCACTATGCGACGTATTTGAGGTTGAGTAATCAATGGTACAAGTGTGATGATGCGTGGGTGACGCAAGTGAACGAGAACATTGTGAGGGCTGCGCAGGGATACATGATGTTTTACGTTCAGAAAATGCTTTATTACAAGGCGAGTGAGAAACAAAGTGGTTGAAGTGAATTTTTGAGGTATTTTGTTTGGCATGATAGAATGGTGCCTGTCATGATTTTGTGTTGAATTTGGTATTTGATCCAAGTGTTTTGATTCTTCTGTGGTTTTTTTTGTTGTTGAAGTTATGAAAGCTACTGATGAAATTATACCTTTTGAATATGTACATTCACAGTTTGATTACAGAAGAGATTCAACACTGTTTTGTTTTGTTGGGCATGTTGGTTGGTTGTTTTCATGAGCTCCTCTTTATCCATATCTCTATATGGGTTGGGGAGGGGTTAAAATTGTAAATATATATATAGAGGGAGGTTCGGGGAAACCCTCAAATAAACGGAAAACTGAAGAACACCCTAGTGGCTCTTAATCTGAACGCTATGTACTTGTGCATACAGGTAAATTATGTGATATGCACGTGTGCATGTTACAACTTACAAGTACATACCGTCCGGATGAAGGGCTACCAGGGTGTTATTCAGTTTTTCGTTTTTTTAAGGTTTAACTTGACCCTATATATATATAAATAAAAGTCAATAAAAATTGTGGGAGTGTTGATAAAATTATCTGATTTCAGGTATTGAGCAAAATAAATAATCCTCTAACCTTAAGTTTTTGCGATGATGAAAAAGAAAAACCAACCACCCCACCCGCTGTTGAATTGGATGCCCTCCTTTTCACGCAAAAATAAAAATCCATACACCTCCTCCATATATATAATATAAAATAACCAAAAATCCAACAACATTAATATAATAATCCTATTAACCTCAAAACAAAAATATACATTTATTATTTCATAAAATTCTCAACCTACTTTTGGACCACATCTTCTATGCTTAACAAACTCAAAAAGTGTATAAACCCTCTATCTTATCTCTTCAAGTAACCAAAAACTACAAATTCACAAAAATATATCAACCCACCTCCTCACGCCGCTGCCCTTTCCTCATCGATCCCATTCGCCTCAAAACCACCCTCAAAATCGACGCAGCTGCAATCAACCCGATTTCCAAATGCTCAGAGCTACTTGTTTTGATCGATAGCTGTCCCATGTTTCGATTGTTCAGATTAGCATTTATGGACATATTCGTCCCTCGCCCCACCCTGAAATCAGACTCTATATTCCCACCCACAACCATCTCCTTGTTCATAGACAACACTGTCATGGTGAGGCTAACCTTGTCATTTCGCACAGGGTAATCTCTCCCTCTTACAACCGTCTGCAAACTCCCACCATAAGCCACCCGCCCACCACCACCCATTCCACCACCATTCACCACAAACTTCACCCTCTCCCCTAAACAAAAACTATCTTCCACCTTCACACCACCATAGTAGTTGTTCCCAAAAGACATTAAAGATACTCCACATTCTGCGATATTATTATTGCCTTCTAAAACACTAACCTTTGTGTTACCATGAACAGTGTAGATTAAATCTTTGCCTGAAGATTGAACATCCAACGCTCCGCTATAAGTGGGCCCTCTTGGATCCACAAAAGCCGCACAACACTCTGACTGCAAACTCAGATCCTGTTTATCCTTGCTCATCTGACCTGTAACAGATGCATACAAGTTTTTGCTTATTTTAGTAGCCGTTTCTAGATTTATTCCATCAAACCCCACATCATGGTCCCAACCATGGGGGTCAAGAACGGGCCTAGCGAGCCACTGGTCACTTGTAACAAGGCAGCGGTATCTATGAAACGGGCTACCAGGGTCAAAACTAGGAGGAATTGACATATCAGGTAAAAGCATGGGCTCTGATGCCTCCTCTTTTTCATTTGAACTATTTTCGTCTTCAGAAAATTTCTTCTCTCTTCGTGCTTTTATCTCTTCCTTCAACTGTTTCTTTAAATAAAGGGTTTCGCGGTAATCCAGCTCATCAAGGTAGTCGTTTTTTTGAGATTTTGACAGTTTCTTGAACTGGGATTTTGACAAGATTCGTATAGGAGGTAACTGATCATATTCTTCTTCTTCTTCTTCCAGATCTGAAAGGCGAATACTTTCCGTTTCACCATCAGCTCCATTCGGGATTGAAATATGATGTCGGAGAAAAGACGAAAGAAGATGGGGTAGAGAAGGAAGCCGGGTGGTATTCGATATCCCCAATTCGATTCTGTCTTGGAAATCCAAAAGTTTGTTGACATCTCCCAAGATTTTGGTGCACAAGCATGACAAAAGAAACTGGGATTTCCAAATTTGCCCATTTGGAAGAATCTTGTCTCCGTTTATGTTCGTCTTACATTCAGGATGATTCTCAACAAAGAGAATAGGGTTTTCAAGCTTCGAGTCAGAAATCGCCTGGTGAATGTAATGCTGTATAAGATCCGCACACTTGGCAAGATAAGATTCGTAAGTGACTGGGTATCCGTTGGGTCCTTCCGGAAGAGCTGAGGACGAATGAGTCATTACAAGCATGGTGTTGAACCAGATTCCAGAACCGAATACTTCGGTTATGAGCTTCAATAGAGGAAAATCACTGTAACCATCGTTAATCAGGTCAAGCCGCTCTAAATACAAAACCATATCCGGAGGGGATTTTTTGATGTGCCGGTTGATCTTGCGTAGAATCTTCCGGTTTCTTCCGACGGTATTTGGTGATGGTGGCAACAGACCAGGTGTGTCGATGAAAGATATCTTGATACCATTAACGGACCCCACAATTTCTTGGACGCGATCAGTAGCGGGTTGGAATGCATTCGTTCTGGCTTTTGGTTGATTAAGTATGGAATTGATGGTTGAACTCTTGCCGACGCCTGTTCTACCTAGGACTAGTATTGAAAATGAGAAATCTAACTCGGGCTGACCTGATGCTTCTTGTTCTATTGCAATTGCCTTAGCTCGATCACTGCTGAGATTAACTTTTTTAAGATCGGATTCTCCTGCTCGTATTAAAGCTGCCAGGTGGATTCGGTATAAAACTTTGGCCACCATGAGATCATCTTGAGAGCGGCCAAGCCGACGAAGAAGACGTAAGAACTTGACCTGAAGCAGCTCTATCTTTGCCAATGGCTCCAACTTAATTTCCTCGTTTGTATGGTGAGGCTGACGAGAACTCTCGAAAGTGACTTGCTGTAGTGGTGAAGGATGTGGGGTTTCTTGGTTGGAAACAGAAGAGTGTGACACGTCAGCACCCTCTGGGGGTGGCGAGTTGGCTGTTTGAGCCGAACCTGACAAGTGAATAGTAAAGAGGTCATCTTATAATTGATGGATCGATTTAGGAATTTCAAACGAACTAAGAAGAAATCTTTTTGTGCCAATAATAGAACATGTGTGCATGTGGATATTAATTTACTATTTTGTGGCATGCCAAAACAGAAAGATTAACAATCTTTGATACCATGAATGGTGATGTCATTAGCAGGGCGTTCCCCTTCAAAGAAACTGTCACTGCCAGACAATGGTCTTGCTGAGGCCAATGAGTTTGAAACCAACTGAGATAAAACCCAATCCTTTATGCTCATCATGTTCCTAAAAACACAAGAAAACAGAACTTATTTAACAGAACATAACAAATGTAATGGAAAATACTAATTTACCCCCAATTACAATTCTATCTACTAGCACTTTTCACTGGCTGCCATCTCTACCAGTTTGTGTCTTACCAGAGGGGGGGGGGGGGGGGGACATAACTTAAACGTGGGGTGAGGATTGTACTATGGGGTGAGAGACCGAATATATGTTGAAAGTACATGGACCAAAATGAAACCCTGAAATAGTGATAAGAAACTGCAATACTACATCAAAATGTATCAACAGATAAAAGAAATGAAGGGAGTTCCCAGTTCATCATCGCATCAGCAACTCTAGTCAATGAGGCAGAAATGGAAGGGCGGCAAAGTAGATAGCACACAACCCAATTCTCTCTAACAAGGGAAGAAATAGCCAGATCATAGAAAGATAAAAACTTGAACATTATAACAATAGATAACAGAGAGTAATGGCTACAATGATAGAACAAGGGAGCAAATTAAGAGCAGATTCTAATGATGATGAAATGGCAGCTGGCAGCTAACAACCAGATCCTGATCAGACACAAACTGGTAGAGATGGCTGCCAGTGGTGGCCCAGAGCCTGCAAATCTGTTGAGGTGGATCATGGATGACCACTGAAAGCCAGCAAACCTGGCTGGGAAGAGTGTAAGGATTTAGAGTTTGAAGTGTTCTATATTACTGCGGGAATATCCTGAATATGGTGTACAATATGTGCTCATGGGCCGACAACAATTGAATAAACTAAACCCTATTTAATGGGGGCATACGGGAATTATTAACTAAAGTATAATTCTATTAGATCTAGCAACAGCCTAACAGTAAGAAAAGAAGGTGTTCATGGACTCGTCAGAGTGCTATGCTGCAACTTAACATACATGGTAGAAATTTAAGTTTTTAACCTATATTCCTATACGTTTTTTTACCATCAGTGGTTCTTGTGTGATTGTTGTCCATCATTAAATTGCAAATAAATTTCCCAAATTAACTAATTCTCCCGAAAAACATCAGTGGTACCATCCCTGTACCCAATAAAATGGGCCCACAAGTCAACAACCATGCGAAATTTCTCATAAAGTTGATCTGTATCAAATACAAAAGGATTCACCCTGGTTTTGGTTAGCTGACTCGATTGGTTCATTGATTCTTGAGAAGTACAATGGTTTTACCATCAACCTCATATTTTTAGCAGAGATCAACTGTGCTTTGCGATTAGAAGTATTTAGATCACAACATAGTTCAACTTGAATCACATAGTTGTGACTTAGTGATTCCTATTGTTATCATCTCTTAGCATATGATAAGTTCATTATCTTGATATCGAGCGGTCTATAATTGTAGACGTAAATTGTAGAATATGCTCTCTAACACGAGCAACATAACAACTCACGAGTAACATTCTTGAAATCTTCAAAAAGATAGTTGTGGTAAAGTATAACATCAACCATCGAGTAGAAATCCAAATTGATCCAGTGAATCATCACTGAACTTCCCTAAACAAACTTCTTTGATTTTATAACTCAATCATTCACTCTTTGGCAAATCTCAGTTTGTAAGATTACATAATAATGCCATAGAGAATCTACATATAATGACCTGATATCATAATTCGTAGTCATCTAATCTACTTCATAATTCATCTTTATTCCACTACGTGTCAAATTTACATACTGAATTCTTATGTCCTAAAAATATGGATAATTCATGTGTAATTGGCTAACAACCAATGTACTCCCTCCATTTAAAACACAAAAGGCACACTTCTATGTAACTTTTGTATATTATTTCATATTCTAGTACTTGCCATATTCAAATTGGTATGGTTTTTCTCTACCAATCTATGACCAGCATTTCCTAATACCTACCATATGTCATTAAGTTCATATGTAAGTTACAAATATAAGAGTTTGCAGGTATATATTCATCCCACAAAATGTATCTCTTCCCCAAATACCAAGTAAGGTATCATAATATAAGCTAAATCACATCTAATCAACTAGTTGAACTAGATCAATAATATATATATAAAAAAATTAGCCGGATTCAATTGATACCTGACTGTAATTCGATTCTTCAAGTAGAGCTTCCCAATTTGAGCTCATATAACACGAAACCGTTGGTAAAAAAACCGCCGTTACCAACTACAACCGATCATCATCAACCCTATCTCGACTGAAATTAAGCTCCGAGAAGATTTGAACCCTAGAAACCGCGAGTAGGAGCTGCGAATCCAAATTACAAGAAGAAAAAACAGTAAGAAGTGAAGAATTGTGCGTTTGTTGAAGGTAGAACCGAGTTGAGGAACAATTTGCACCCTAAAAACTGGATAGGGTTAGAGAGAAAGAGACGCGTGGGGAGGTATTGTTGGTTGATAGGGAAGACCAATTTGGTAGCAGCATAGCATACGATGATGCAATTGGAAGGCGTGATTGTTGAGAACATGTGTAAGATTACATGATGATGCCCTTCCTCATTTTCTTGTCTTTTCTTTTATCCCCTTTTTTTAGGATAAACCACACAGCTTTCACAAATTCTCGTTTGCATCCACTTTTTTAAAATCTTTTACAAAATCAATCACTCAATTTTAAAATTGAATTTAAGTTCTCTTTAATTTGAAAAGTATATACTATATACCCGAATTGACATTACTCCAAGCTTCAAAAAGAATAAAATGAAAAAGATCCGATTCCGATTTTAATATTGATTACACAGATCCAAGAATTGACTTTTTAAGAAAAACATAGAATTGTCTGAAGCAAATACAATGGTAACCGCTTAAAGCCCTATACTCTACAAATTCTTCATTGTCAACCCTTCATCATGCTGAACCGACTCTATCTTCTTCATTGCTCATAACTTAATATGCATCAACCCTTTCCATCAAAACTATCACTTACTTACCGGGTAAGATTTTTAGTCCACCAAAACGGTATCTTATGCAATAACTTTTCCGGTAAGCGCTAACCATGGTAAGAATTTTCGCCATCACTTACCGGGTAAGACTATTGGTACTTGCTTTAGCTCTTACCAGGTAACATTCTTGGTCCTTGCCTTAGCTCTTACTAGGTGACATTCTTGGTCCTTTGTCATATTCATCCGGTAAGGTAATGTGACTTGGTAAACGCTTACCTGAGTTATTTAAGGGTTGTTTGTTTACCTCTTAATAGTTCCATTAAGAGTCAACCTCTTAATCGCTCAGAGGTGAATCTTGTTTGGCAAAAAAAAAAGGTGAATCTTGTTTGGCAAAAAAAAATGTCTTAATGGTTCTAAAACCCTTTGAATGATTTAGCACTTTGAGCCTCCCTTAATCATTCAGCACCCTAATTTCATCATGGACAATTACCAAACAACCATATTTCATTTTGCACTATATCATAAGAGTCTCTTAATCATTCTGCACTAAACCATTCAGCAATTGCCAAACAACCCCTAAGCATTTGGTAACGACCCCTAAGTTGTAAAAATCCATGCCAAGAACAACGAATAAAGTGATTACTAGCGATTCCAACTATCATGCAAGCAAGTTGCAACATCATGTAGGGCATACCGACCGTACATGCCACTTATGTGCCGATAATTGTCGAAGGAGTAAACGCACTTCCAAAATGCAAGGGCAATATAGTATTTTCGAAGTATATTATTGTATGAAAATACAAATAAATATTATTCTATACCGTAAGATTGTTATTTTACAACCAACACCGCCACAAAATTGTGACATGAAATTGACCACAAGATTTTTGTAGTACCAAAAGGCAAAGATATAAGCATAAAATGGCACCAACAACATCCATATCACAAAATGTTTAATCCTCAACATCTGCAGAGAAACATCTTCTTGCCCACAAAATTAGCACCATCATCAAGGCCACGTATATCGATTGTAGTTGATAACCGAAACATCTTGAAATCGTTCAAAATCTCTTGCAAAAAATGTTAAGAATTGCGATAAATCGGCTGGGCTAACCATTTGAGATTTAAGGTAAGTTTTCCAGATTTGGCTACATCAACCACAAAACTGTCTTTGTATTCCCCTTCTAATATCACTCTTGTTAGTGTTAGAATGCATCTTCCCATGAAGTCCTGCATATAAACCAATATATATATATATATATATACATATGTATAATATCACTAAACCTCCCTCAATCCAACTTAATTATCATTCACAAAAGTTATGTACCTTTCCGAATGTGTCATGGTCCCATACTTCTGCGATAAGCATATCGTGCAAACCATCCTCGACAACAAAGTCAAAAGTCTGATTCCAAATTGGATTCAAATTCTCATTTACAACCTACAATTCCACAAACAAACATAACCCATACAAAAAAAATGTCATATTCACCAGAAAGTAATGCAGCATTCACAAATGAATAGCATAAGTTAGAAAACCATACCCTGGTCTTGTTTTTGGTTCCGGTTTTCTTCATGGTGAGCACAACGAAGGGATCGGCTTTGCCCATTAGATCTGCAGGCGGCAAGTCTTCAGCAGATATTACTGTCACAGATAGCACTCCTCTAATAATCACCAATCTTTTTTTGTTATTCACTAGATCACCATTTTCAACACCCGAACCATCTTTCAGAACCTTCTCTAGAGATGTCATCCAAAAGTTGGAACTAAACGGGTTGATGAACCCATTTTCCAACCCATATGGGCAATACAATATCTCCAAATGCACCTACACAAAAGCAAACAAACAAACAATAAGAAACAATGTTAATTGCTAAGAAAGCAACTCAAAAGTTCTCACCTTCCCTCGGTCTTTATTATCTCTATGAACATCCAAATCCGTTACCAATTTTAACCACAAATCCTTCACTTTACCGGGCTCGAGTTCACTCAGCTTTACTTGACCACATCCAAGGAGTTCTGAAGCTTGAAGCCCGTCATCGTCATATATTTTTATCGTCAAGTGTTGGGTGGATGTATCTTCAACTACAAACTCAAAATGTTCATTCCAAACCGGATTCAAGTCGTTATCCTGAATAAAAAGTAAGCGGAATAAGTTCATGTTTGTGTGTTATTTGCATAAGACAACGGAAATCCATGGAAATCAGGGAACTTACAATAACTTTGCTGGTTTTCATTCTATTACGCAAGGGGCGTATATATAACTTAGCAAAAGGATCGGATTTCCCAATAAGATCTTTATTAATCAGACCTTGTGCTTGTATAAGCTTCACCTCCAATGTCCCCATGGGCTTTAGTTCAAGATCGCTAATAAATCATAGGTAAAAAGATTCACATTTAAAGTTACTTATAAAGGTGCGATATTGATTTCTAGCACTCCCTTTAATCCCATGAAAATTGCAAGATTTCCTTTTAGTGATTGATACCTGTAATCACCCGGGAGAATGGGAATAACTTTTCGAACTGGCCATGTGATTGAATCCTCAACAGCATCATGTATCGTACTCTGCATGAACAAAAAAACATCTTATAAATAAGTGTCCACAATGACAAAGACACATAGTTTTAGGAATGTGTAATTATTACACGTTTTAATTAATTAGATGACAATTTTTCCCTTGATAATTAAGGGTAGAATTGGAAAGTAGTCGCTTACTTTTGAAAGTTGACACTTATTTTGGGACAAACTAAAATAGAAATGTAGGCACTTGTCTTGTAAAAGCGACAAATATAGCAAAAGAGATGAATAGAATACAAAAATGAAAAACTCAGGCCTCGAGAGCATCAGCAACACCAGGAATAGCAGATATGTCACCACCAACTACTTTCAGAGTAAAATCCATCTTTTTCTGCAACAAAAGAATACAACTGTTTTACTCTCTGCTATCTGCTCATTGATTTAGAATTATAGTTCATCATTGTAATATCCAAAAGAATTCCATTAAGTGGGTCCTATCTTCATTTTTCTCACATCTAAGTATATGGGACCCACAACCAATCTTAATTATACGAGTAACTTCGATCCACAATCACATTTTTTTTCTTCTACTTTAGCATATAAATGGACAAGGAAACCAATTAATTTCTTGAGTTTGTAAATATATGAAATTCCAAGCATGTTTTTCAATCTGCAGATGTGACCATATCTGCTTTTTGAAAGAAACGCCTTTAAGGAGAAAAGCAAAGTACCTTCTGTCTCAAAGAAAATGACACGGCTCCAAAGCAAGGAAATTCGTCAACTAGCGGCTTGAAAATCAACCTAAAAACCCCAGTGAATGCAATATTACACACCTATACAAGGAAAACAAATTGTTGTATATATTTATTAAATGCAAATTGTTCAAAAGTTAGACTAAAAGCACATTTTACTGTAGACTTTGAATTTGACAAATAATATAAAAAATTTATTTATCTACCTAGGGTGGGACCATTTGAATAAAAAACAAGTTTTCAAAGTTAAATTTATTTGATAGTCTTTAATATATCATGTTTCACCCATCACATCTTTTACTCACAAATAAAGAAAAAAAAACAAGGGTGTTTCGATGTTAACATAAGAACATAAGGATGGGTAAATAAATTACAGTACCTGCACGGGCAATCCCACACCAAGTCTAGTCTTGACATCAAGTATTATACTAGGATTCCCATCCCAGTTCATCTCCAACTCCAGAGTTATTCCATCACTTTCATCTTCAATAACGGAAACTCCTACAAATCATAACCAATTGGTAATGCCCATGTTAATTATAAAATGGTGAAATTTGTGATATCATAAATATTTCCCTCAAATAAATGAAAGCTAACTAACCACTACAACCTATTCTTAAAGAATGTGAAACCTTGAAAACCGAAGAAAACAAATATATATAGGGTCACGTTCAGGGGAAAACCACAAAAAATGGAAAACTGAGGAATACCTCGTAGCATTTCATCTGGACGATATGCACTTGTGCATACAATTAATTTGTAGCATGCACATGTGCATAAAAACCAAAAAATAACTTAATTTACTTGTATGCACAAGTGCATACCGTCCAGATGAAGGGCTACCACGATGTTTCTCAGTTTTCTATTTTTCTCTCTATATATATATATGCAACTGGGAAATCATATATTAGTCTAACCTGTAAATTGTGGTGCAACCGTGCCAAGAGTGAGCTTGGAGAATCTCAAGGAAGACAGTACAATCGGTTTATATTGCTCAAGAATTGGCTCCACATTAGCCTTTATAAGATCAGAAGCTGCCTACATCCAATTCACAATCATATAATTATCCCACCATGATTATATGCTATGACCACCACACGTCTTTACAAAACAGAACATAGTTTTCATTGATTGGAATCTCATCGTCTTGATGCTTAATGTTCAATAATTGTTTCAAGGAATAATTACATATCTGTTGGATCATAACTCATAAGGAGGCATGTTCACCAAATATACAAGTTTATCAAGCAAAATTATGTAGAAATCATAACATATAATTTCATGGCAAGTAGAGTCAAACCTATGATTAGTAAACAACCTTCTGTTATTTGGGGACTATTTGCTTGATTGCTTCACGAAAACCATATAATAGTGCTTGATCTTTGACATCAGTCAACTATGCAAGACACCATGTGGCTCTGCCACTTAGCATAAGATAAGACGTATAAAGGGACTCGTATTTGGAAGTTCAGAGGCTGACTACAGCGCCCTCTATTAAGCAAAAAGACGTAGTCACCCTCAACATCACATGTGGTACAAAATTGGAATCTGATAGAAATTAAAAACAGTTTATCCTTGCTAAACTGACCTCATCAACATGGGGCCAGATTTTTGTAAGATGAGCATTTAGCCAAGTCAACTGGAAAATGAGCAAAAGAATCAGATCATGTATATATCAAGAACATAAATAAGAGGGAGAAATGTAATTGTGGGGAATAACACTCAACTTCTGTCTCTGTGAGAAAACAACCCAAGAAGGGTAATACTCTGGGGGAATTAACTTTTTTGAATCTTCACGAGTCATCCTTGCAAATGCAGCAACCGTTGTTGCCTGCATATCACATTTAACACAAATCAATTGAGTCAACAACTTATAAATATCCGTGTCTTCGTGTGTTTTTGTAAAATTCATCACTTGGATTTTCACAATCAACTTATCAACTCAATCGAATCAGTTAACATTAGAGTCCACAATTACAGATGCCTAGTGTTAGTGTGTGGGAAGTTACATTGAAGCTAGATTAGTTGATATTCCTTTAGATCATTTAACGTCAAACATTCCTAGAGAACTACAGATGTTATTGTGGTTCATAATTACTTGGTCAATGGAGATTTGAGATAGATCCACATAATAGAAGATGTAGGCACATGGTGTAAACAAGTAACATTATAGACACATAATCCACAATCCTTTTTTTGTCAACTGTGGGTATATCGAATGGTCTGGAGTCATCACAGATGAACAGATCAAAAAACTTTGGTAGTGCGTGGATTCAAACTTAGCGCCAGGATTCAAAGGAAAGATGAGATTTCCACTACATACAGAGTGTTTTACATTTACTGGATATGGAATCAACACTTTTTCCTAATCCATCCCTACACTTTTTGGAAGCATGAGTGCCTGAATCCAGGATTCCGGTGGACTCCACAATCAAATCAAACCGATTACCTTAAAGTCGATGTGACCTGTGATTACAGAATCAATCGATTTGACATGGTGTAGGGCCAATACGACAATTCACTATTCCTCCACTCAAATCAATTCAGCTTTACACATGTGTACGGAATACCACCAGAAAATCAACATTCAAAAATCGAAGTTTTTATTGAACTTACAAGTGCAGAACGACGCTTGGATCGAGCATTCTGGGATCGAGCAAACCCAACAACAAGTGCTAACCCGGCTGTAATTCCGATTATTAATCCCACAACAAACGACATTCTTCAACAACAAAGATTATAGTTCAACAGATTTGATTAAGAGCTTAAAAATAGCGGTAAACTTCAAGCAGTTGTTAACAGGCAGCAGCATCCACACCAGTACACACAAAAATCTCTAGAGTTGAATGTAGCTTGATCTTTTAGTGCATGTTTCGATGTTTGTGTGAGCGAGAGAATCGAGATTAAGATTAATGTTGTGCAAAAAGTTGTTTTTGATGAATTAAGCGAGGATTTTGGGGCGGCGAATAACATGGAAAAACCATAGAAGATCCGTCTAAGTGTTTTTTTAATCCGTAATTATAAAATATGTAAATCCTCAAGTTGTTTTAAAATGCAATATGTGTCTCGAAAGGATCCCCACCGGAAAACATGGCGTTGGCCGGCAAACGGCAGGATATTGACTTATTGATTTTGGCTTTTCTTGGACTATCTAGCTTCTCTATTTTTTTAGAAAATGAAGAATACAGAAATTTTGAGTCGTAACGAAAATGAAGAATACAGAAATTTTCTTCAGAATACCTTAAAAATATTATTAGATGAGAAATCAATAGAAATTTTTGAAAATAAACATTTAGAGAAATAAATAATATTTAATAGATGAACGTAATATTTTAATATATAAATTAATGTTTGTTTCTCTAAAATGGAAAATCTGTTGGAGATAAATGTAATTTGTTTTGAAGATTTTGACTTTTGGTTCTTCATTTATCTATTGGAGATGTTCTAAGTAAATAAATTGATTTTTTTTTATCAAATTTTAACAAAATTTGTTTTATTTTTTATTTAGTGTAATAAACAATTTTACCGAATTATTTTAATCAATGTAATAAATTTTCGTTTTCTACTTTGTATCCTTTTTACTTGGTAATCTATTAGTTTTATAATATTTGATAGGGGTGCACAAAAAATCGTTAACCCGCGAAACCCGATCAACCCAACCCGCTAACACCTCAATTAAACCCAACCTGCCAAATCGCCGAGCCGACGAACCGTCAAACTGTTAATTATAAGGGTTGAAATTGGGTTAGGAAAACGCAACCCAACCCAACCCGCCACTAATATTATTTATTTAATAAAAAAATATTATTTTTATATATATATATGATACTTGCAGGTGCAACCCAAATTAAAAAAAAAGTTAATAATTGTTAACTAGTATAATTCATGAGGCCTAAATTACTTTATAATAACATCCCAAAATACTTATCATTGAACAAGGGTTTCATCTTAGGATCATAATTGTTAGATAGTAAAAGAATTGGTACAAGTTTTTGTGGAATCACTTAAGAAACTAATGTAAGAAGTATTTGGATAGTGTGTGCGATAAGAAACAAAAATTGCGTAGCATTTGGTGTCGTTTAATATAGAGAGATGCCGAAAAGTCGTGGTTAGGTTTGTGCTTAAGGACGAATAACTTATGCTTTTGAATTGGATGCTACAATTTACACTTTTGAAGTTTAAGACTTAAGAACTTTAATATTTATTTGGATGCTTGTAATAACTAATAACTTTGTTGGGTATATTTCTAATTTAATTTGTCGTATTTCAATCGGTAACTTGACATATACTACCAAACCGCTTAACCCGCCACAACCCGCAAGGGTTGGGTTATACTTTTGAATGTGTTGTGTTGAGTTGAGATTTTTCAAACCGTCATAATTGGGTTGGGTTGTAAAAATGTCAAAAACCGCTCAATCCAACCCACACACCCCTAATATTTGATTCACAATTTAATTCTTTCATAAAAAAATATCAATGTCTATCATATATTATAAAATCAAATCAGTATGTGACTAGTCAAATAAGAAAGTTTCTGCTTAAAGGAATTGTTTGTTAAATTCAATAGAAAGTAAACCGAACACTATGGAATTTTGGCAACAAAAAAGAGAGAATGAATTATCTCATATTTGAGTTTGAGTTTGACTTTGTTGTTTATATTAAAATTTATGTTTTATTATTGTTAATAGTACAAGAAATTCTATTGTGTACGTGTGATGCTCTAACAAATGTTTTTATGTCAAAAATGTTTGATCTTGATAGATGCATGTTATGTTCAGTAATGAAATACGAAATTTAAAACATATTTCAAGGTGACAACCGGGGTATTATTACAAATCTTGGTTCGTTAGCATCAATTAAGAAATAAAAACACAAGGTTTTTTTCATCGTACGGAAAGAATGTAACACCTGTACTTTTCAATCATCTTTCGGTTGTAGTTAAACGCTTAGTTTTGGCCGCATTAATCTCTAATTTAGTAGGATTTTACTTGACTTAAGTTTTGGTCGAAAGTTGCGCAAGAAGTTGTTAAAGATGCTCTAGCTTCGACAATTTTTCTATACTATACATTATAAAAGAAATTATAGTATTAAAATATATTCAATACATAAAATTCTATAATACCACAATAAAATTATGAACATTAATCGGATAATACTATATTAATATTCTCTCTTCAAAGAAAAAATAAATTATTGGGTATCTTGAAAATGCAAAAAGCCATTCCATTTGCCATTATTTTTTGAGAATATAAATGACATATCCTAAACTAGTTGAATTTCTCGTGTTCCATTCTAATATATATACATTATTATATATATTATATATATATATATATATATATATATATATGCGAGAGTTATTATGAAAATCTACTTAACTTTGAAAACTTTGAAAACCACCTTCAACCAATCAAAATTTTTCTTAATCATTATTTCATAATTGTAATTAAGAGGGCAATTCCGTCATTTTGTATTTCGTGCTTTTATTTTAGGTATTTATTGATTAGATTTATTTATGGTTATCTTCCATATATGGTTATCTCCAATTTGAATCCTAAACCCATGTTCCACACGTCCACCATCACCATGTATCTCTGACCCAATTTTCTTATCCCCTCCGTTGTGAGATCCTATGGAATGCAGTTGCCGGAAAAACCTACCACCTTCACCAAGCTCCACCAGATCGCCCCACTCTCCCACCACGATCTTGCATCTTATATCATTTGGAGGGTTGTTTTTTCGTGGTTTGGTGTTTTACGAAAGTCGAATAATGAAACAAACTCAACAAGAAGGTGATGGACGTGTGATTCCGTTTAATCTCCAGTTTCATGAAACAAATTCATCTTCGGTTCATTTTCGTTTCATTTCCGGTTGCATCCCCATTCATCTCCTTTCAACTTAGTTCATCTTCGGTTGCATCTCCGTTCATCTCCTGTCAACTTAGTTCATCTCTGGTCATCAATGGTGGAAACCACCAAAATCAAGATACTTTTCAGTTTCATCAATGGTGGAACTGCAGATTCTTGAAAATGGTGTGCTCAACACCATCATATTCATCAGTATATCTTTTAACTAAAGGTCGATGATTATAGAAACATATGCATGATCGATTGTCGGCGATGGGTGATTAATTTGTATGAATATTAGAGATTGAAAAAGGGATTTCTTCAAATTGGATGACAAAAGGACAACAATACCCTCTTATTTCATTTTTTTTAATATTAATAAATTACGATATTACCATAAATAGAGTGAAATGATCTAGACCGTTAGCGATTACATCAATGGTAAATAGGTGGGTTTCACGGTTTGCAAAATAGCATAGGTTTTCACATGAAACGATTTCTCTCTCTCTATATATATATATTTATTTATTTATTTAATTTATGTTTTTTTATCAATAAAGTAATAATGTGTAATATTCTTTTTAAGGTTGTTTTAAATGTGAATGGTCTACTTTTACTCTTGCCACTTTTTGCATTTTAATGATAATTTTAAAAAATATGATGGAACCAATTTTTATTTAATAATATTAAGAATCTTTATTTTTTCGATATTATATTATTGGTGGATGGTTATGGGAGTTGGTGGGGGTTGGTGGATATCAACCGTGTGATATTGTTAATGATGGATGACGGTGGTTAATGGTTGGTGACCAAGTATATGAATTAATTTTGGGAATTTAATTAAAATACTCAAAGTTTGACTTTGACTTTGACTTGTCAAAATACCTATTTTTTTTGAATTTGCCAAAATACCCAAAAATCCTGCGGTGGGTCCTGCGATCGCGGGATGAGGCCCACGTGTCCCGCGGTTTTGGCTAAAACGTCTCGCGGCACCCCCCAACTATGTCCGCGGTGACACTTTTGGTCCCTCCTCGCGATCAACCCCGTGACAATCCCGCGACCAGACAAAAAAAGTTACAATTTTGGTCCTTTTTGCACGAATTTTTGCATGCTTTTACTGTTTTTTTTCCACAATTATTGTACTTGGAAGACCAAATTGTGGTTGAAATTCACTGGCATGTTTCATCAATGTTGAATCATTGTACTTGGAAAACCAATTTGTGGTTGCAATTCATCTTCCTCAATGAGATTTCATCCATAAATATCAGTCGAATGCAATCCATAACTCACACCCATTCCATCCTTCTTTCTTGCTTTCTTTCTTCAGTATTTTGTTTTTGAGATACCACTTAAAAAATGAGTTCATCTGTTGCAAAAGCTAGGCTATATTTCTGTTACGATGGTGAATGGGTGGAAGAAAACAATGAGTGAAATTTTGCTTATAAATCTAAGCATGGTGTAAAATTGCCAGTAAACTTTTCTTATCAGAAGTTTGTTGCATACGCCATGTAAAAATGTGAAATCGACCATTCGACTGTTTGCAAGTTAATGTTCAAGAATGATGATGAGTCATTTGTGGAGTTATGCAACGATGGGGATATCTATGGTTTTATGCACTTTGCAGCCGAATCAGAAAGACCTCCATTACTTTATGTGTATGCTGAATCCTCGGCGTGCAACGAAGACGATGACGAAGGTGACGACGACGGTGATGACGACGGTGACGACGAAGGTGATGACGACGCTGATGACGAAGACCTCCAAATGGAGCAGCCTGATTCTGAATTTCAAGCGTCCCACGGCCCAACAGTTTATTTGGATCATGCATATGGTCTTAACGACTGTTATCCTGATTATGTTCCGGAGACGCAACAACAACAACCACAAGAAGGACGCTGTGCTGGAGTTGCTGATGACGAAACCTATGTTTTCAAAATGGGTAATGCTGATATAGACAGATCAGATACCGATAATGATGAGGACAAAGAATATACCCCTAGTAATAAATTATTTAGTCAGTTAAATGACTATTTTGATATGCCCCCTATTCTTCCAGACCAGAATACCCATACACAAACCTACGAACCTGCACCTTTGAGATGTCAGTATGTTGACGACCATACTGTGATTGAAGTGTACATCGAGAAAGTGGAGCTTAACACTTTGAGACTCGTCTCGCCATAGCATGTAAGAAGTCGACCCAGATTGTCAAAAACCAAACCATCGTCTAGCCGTAGCCTCAAATTTGGATAATTTTGTACTGTATTGATTAGTATGTGTTTGTTATGAAATAATCTTGTATAACATCTATGAGTTGTATTTTTAATATGAACCACTTTTCAGACAAATTTCAGACTACTTAAACACTACCTTTCAGACAAATTAAAGACTTTATTCATGAGCAAACTGCAACATGAAACATCAACATAAAAACTCCAGGAAGGAAACAACAACATACAAACAGGAAAAGAACGAAACAACAATGTCGAACTGGAAAAGTACAAAACAACAACACATAAACAACAAAGTACTAAAGCAACACCTGTACCACCACCTACTGAAAAATTGCTTTAGTTTGATCAATCCAACTTTGCTTGTCGCTTACCTTCGCTTGAAGAATTGCGATGTCTTGCATAATGTGGTGAATGTCTTCTTTTTCTCGACGAATACGAGCCTCCCTATCTTTTATATCCCCTTTCATTCTTTTGATCTCCTTTTCTTCCACTTCGATCCTTTTCAAGTGGGTTTCCTTCCTGGCCATCATCTATTTCCACTCTTGTGTCAGTTGGTCTATCTCCTTTTCCCTTTCTGCTATCGCGATCTGGAGTTTCACAGGCATTCTTTCAGGTGTAGACGATGGGTTAGATGACGATGCCATTTGCTTATTGAAGAAAGAAAGCAAGAAAGAAAGAAAGCAAGAAAGAAAGCAAGAAAGAAAGCAAGAAAGAAGGATGGAATGGTGTGAATTATGGATTGCATTTTACTGATATTTATAGATGAAATCTCATTGAGGAAGATGAATGACAACCACAAATTGGTCTTCAAAGTACAATAATTGTGGAAAAAAACAGTAAAAACATGCAAAGATTCGTGCAAAAAGGACCAATCGCGGGATTGGTCACGGGGTTGATCGCGGGGAGGGACCAAAAGTGTCACCACGGGCATAGTTGGGGGGGTGCCGCGGGACGTTTTGGCCAAAACTGCGGGACACGTGGGCCTCATCCCGCGATCGCAGGACCCATCACGGGATTTTTGGGTATTTTGGCAAATTCGAAAAAAAAGTGGGTATTTTGGCAAGTCAAAGTCAAACTTTGGGTATTTTAATTAAATTCCCATTAATTTTTTGAAAGACACAAAATTATCAAGTGAATTTAATTTTTAAAATACATATACTTAATTAAGCGCATGAGTTCATCCGCGTGGAGCACGGTTGCCAAAATCGGCATTGGTCAAGTCCGTGACCATATTGGAAGTACGGAAGTTCATTCACAAATTTGTTAACAAAAACAAATAAATTCACGTAATAGTTTCACATCGATCATTAATAAATTAAAGAGTAAACTGTAATTTTGATCTATGATGTTTAGTAATTTTTTTAAAAACGAGACCTAAATTTTGATAAGTCTAGAAATCGTTTTTGTGGTTCTCATTTTGTTCCGAAAGCGGTTGCTCGTCACTAACTCCGTCTATTATCTCCATTAGAGGCAGAGGTATTTTCACCCAACCATGTTATTTGCATTTTTTTTGTTTTTTTTTCTTATTTATATAAAAACCTTAAAATTATAGTCCCTAATTTGATGTTTTTTCGCGTCCATGAGATCGACAGAGGTGTACAGATTGGTCCCTATGTGTAATATGTATACACACATAAATAAGAAACAAACAAAAAAGTGCAAAAAGGGACAAAACATGGCTGGATGAAAAGGTCTCTGGCTCTGACATACATAATATACATAGTTAGTGATGAGGGACCACTTTTTAGAGCAAAAATGAGAATCACAAGAACGATTTCTAGACTTATCAAAATGTAAGTTCCACTTTCAAATATTTCACTAAACCGAGGGGGACCAAAATTAGAGTTTACTCTAAATTACAAGGAATTATTTGAGCATCTTTAATGAGAGGTTCTTGACTCTTGAGAATCTTTAATGAACATTTTTATAAGGGTGCGTTTGGTTCGCAAAATGATTTCTGAAGGAATGGAATCTGTCAAAGGAATTGGAATCTGGAAGAAATTGGAATGGAATGTTATTATGTTTGACCAAGTGTTTGGTTGACAGGAAATGGAATGTAACATGTTAAATGAATTGAAATTAGTCTGTTTGGTTTATTAAGGAATTGGAATGAAATATGAAAATTGCCAAAAATACCCTTTGTTTATATATACATATATATATATATAGAGGTGGATTCAAACGAGAACGCTAACTATTTACGAGAACACGAGAACGGCCGCCCATGTACAAAATCACATGTGATTCACGTACAAAATCACATGTGATTTTACACTACCTGGATTTTGTACAAAATCACATGTGAAATCACATACAAAATCCAGGTAGTGTAAAATCACACGTGATTTTGTACGTGAATCACATGTGATTTTGTACATGGGCGGCCGTTCTCGTGTTCTCGTAAATAGTTAGCGTTCTCGTTTGAACTTTTCTCTCTCTCTCTCTCTCTCTCTCTATATATATATATATATATATATATATATATATACGTTTCATGTGAAAACCTATGTTATTTTGAAAACTGTGAAACCCTCCTATCTACCTTAGATGTAATGAATCAACGGTGTAGATCATTTCAGTCTATTTATGTTAAGATTCTAATTTTTTTATTAATAAAAAAAATAAAAAAAAATAAAACGGAAGGGTAAGTTGGACATTTCATGAATTATTTGAAAAAAGGAAAGGGGATCAAATCCCTATTTTTAGGCCACGTGGTATCACTTTCAAATTTCAATTAGTATTCAAAAAACTCCCACTGCAATCTCTTCCCAAGAACCCAGAAAACAAAAAATTAACAAAAACTTCAAATCCGTTCATCTCCGGTCATTGCCGGTTCATCTCCAGTTCACATCCGTTCATTTCCGTTTTATCTCAGTTTCATTTTCCGTTCATCTTCTTCATTTTCCATTCATCTTCTTCATTTTCCGTTCACTTCCGTTTCATCTCAGTTTCATTTTTCGTTCATCTTCTTCATTTTCCGTTCATCTTCTTCATGTCGTTTCATCTCAGTTTCATTTTCGCCGTGTCATATCGGTTTCATCTCCGCTCATCGTCGTTCATCTTCGTTCATCGCCGTGTCATCTCGGTTTCATCTCCGTTCATCGACGTGTCATCTCGGTTTCATCTCCGTTTATCTTCGTTCATCGCCATGTCATCTCGGTTTCATATCCGTGTTGGAAGGGCAGATGCTGAAGTCCATGAAGATGCGGTCAGTGATGGTGGTGTCGGGTTGTTTTTGGAGTGGTGGGGCGGTGGTGGAGAGAGAGGGGAGGGAGATAATGGTGGAGAGGAGGAGGAGGGAGCGGCGAGGGAGGTGGAGGTTGGTGAGATGGGTGGTGGGAGGTGGAGGATGTGGAGGGAGTGTGGTGGTGGTTGTGTAGCAGCGGGAGAACATGGTGGTGGCGGTACATGACGGAAGAGGGAAGGGGGGAAAAGGTGTTGATGATGTTGGGATTATTATCATAATTATGATAATTTCCATAATTATCATAATTTCCAAAAATCATAATTATCATAATTTCCATAATTAACGATCAGATTACATATTGACGAAACTGCCCTCTAATAAATAATTAAGAAAAATTAATTAAGAAAAATTATGATTGGTCGAAGCAGGTTTTCAAAGTTTTCAAAGTTAGGGTGGTTTTCATAATATATCTCCCATATATATATATATATATATATATATATATATTAGTTTTTTTTAAACATAAATGATAATAAAATTAACATTCAATTATAAAAAGGTTAATAGCTATTGTTTCCATATATTTGTTTTTAATTTTGCTAATTGAATTAATAATGATTTATTTTCTAAAAAATGTGTGTGTTTATCCCCATTTCTTCTATATCCCCGACGCCTCTTCCTCTCTGCAAAATCCAGAAACAAGAACCCTAGCTCCTTCCTTCTCAAATCGAAAGATGAACCAGGACAACATCCCTTTTTTGGGAGATTGAAGAAATCGAAAGAAGAATCAGCAAACGTGAAAGAAGACAATACCATAACCTTCCTTCTTCTCAGCAAATCGAAAATGAACCAGGGATGTCATCTTTTTATGGGATATTAACGAAATTGAAAGGAAATGAAACAGATCAAGAACGAAGATAGTTGAAGTCGATGATGGAGAAAGAACAAGAAACTGCAGTCGATAATGGAGAAGAATGATGTATACCTGGTCCATAATGGAGAAGAACAAAGGATACGCTGCAGTGGAAGGGAGTCTAGTCGATCGATGGAAGCAGTGATTGAGAAAGAGTGCAGCTAGGGTTTTATGTTAAATGGGGGTATTTTTGTCATTTTCAAATTCTGGGTTGGAATGGATTTCAATTCCATCTCTTTTGTAAAGGCTCCAAAATATATAGCATTCCCCCAAAATGAACTCAGATCCAAAATGAACTCAAAACGTGAATAAATGTTTAGTTTCCAAAAAATGTAAACGTGAATGAAATTTTATTTATTTGAAGCATCCAAACACGGATAGGCATATTACACAACCCATAAATAATGGAAAACAATCTATATAAATATAATATGTCATCGAAAACATGGACAACATAAATACCCAAACAACACCTTTCGGTGACGGGGGAGACCCGCTTCCATTATATGTGGCGGAACACAAAGTTTAGCCGCATAACTATGTTATTGAACTACACCTCAGATTGTGACTCTATTTTCTTCTTTAATTAGCTACAACTCAAGTCGGGCTCCATTGCCTGCTATAATAAGCTACAACTCAAGTCCCACACCCAACAACGGGTAGCACCGCCGTATCCTTTATTGCCTGTTGTGCCCAAATACACGATCTTATTGACTGTTCATTATCTAGTAAGTTACACCTCAAGGTTCCATTGGACCTTTATTGCCTACTTACTAGCATTCAAGAATTGGAGTCTCAACTCCTTACTTGATAACTCAAGATGTTCAACCCTCGTGCACAAGTGTTAGAACATCAAACCACAAACCCAAAGTTCCGGAGTACAACCCAATAAGGTTCCTCTCCACAACACCGAGACATGAAATGCAAAAATGGCATACTTCCCAAAGTTAGAGTACCGAGACTCTCCACTATATAAACATGACTGACTCGTATGCCTATGGATCCAATGCATTACAGTCTAAAAGTACATGACTCCACTTGAATGACACACACACTCAAAACATGTACTCTCCGAATAACATGCAATAAATGCAACTCACACCCAAAGCTCCACATTACATTATTGAAACCGGACAAATGTCCTCAAGACTCAATAAAGTCATAAATAGAGCCATAAGCTCAACCAAAATCAATTGACCATTTATTAAAAGTCATAAGATGCCAAAACGTAAATAACCCACGTTTATGCGAACAATGCTCCATAGTCATGAATAACTCAACTCAACTCTAGATTAAGACAAATCATTTTCCCAAAGCACCCATCAAAGAGTATTTATACCAAAAGATTTACATTTGTAAGATAAATCATTAAAATACCAATACTTAAGATTTATTCATCAAAAACCCAAAATACATCTTTTCCCAAAACCAAAAGGTTTACACTTTCTAAAATGTTCACAAGGTCGGGAATGACCAAAATCCAATGACCCACACTTTCGTATCTCCGAACGTACTATACCATACATTATGCATATTTCCAAAAAACACTAGAAGTGCATTTTTACCAAATAATCTCCATTTATGCAATAAATCATCAAAACACTTTCATTTATAATTTATTTATCAAATTAACCAAAAATCCCAAATGTGGGTGTTTTGCAAGGTTTATAAAATTAAACACTTCAAATAATCAAATCCACCAAATAACTTAACAATTGATAATTTCATGTAAAACACATGAACACTTTAAAATGGAATTTTTTTGGCATGTACAACATTTTCACAAATCAACTTGAACTCACCTTGCTGGATTTGGGCTAAATCTAGATTTTTCCAAACTTGAGCTCCTTTGAAGAAACTTGAATCCTCAAGCCAAAACTTCCAAAAACCGAGATCCATAAGTTTCCAACCATAAATATTCATTCCCAAACACTTAAAATCGTTCCCCGAACATTTTACAACCATATCTTAATTTATACCAAAACCCTAATTTCTTAGGTGAAGGAAAAGAGAGGATTACCTTACCCACACCTTGTTTTCTACCAACAACATATTTATAGGGTCACCAAGATGAATCTCAAGCTCCAAATCTTCGAAAGAGTGAAATGGGTTAGATGATACCATAGAAAACTTGATGAAGAGGGTGAGTGAAGAGATTCTAGCTTTAGCTTCCAAACCCTTGCTAGATGAAGAAGAATCACTTGAAATCTCGAGTATTGGGGTCTCAAAGGCACAAAATCGACAATGGAAGCTAAGGGTTCCGGTTCTTGGGAGAGAAAAACGAAGTTGGTGAAGTGAAATGAGGAAAAGGGGTGAGAAATCACGTTTTTATGGCCCAGGTACCCGTGTACGACAATGCCCAACGACAATGCCACATGGCAAGTCGCTGGCAAAGTCGACAAGTATGTACCAAAGGTGGTACCTCCACATCGACAATGCATAGTCGCACTACCCAATCTGACGCCCGAAATTTGTCGTTTCTTACGCGGAACACTCTCAATCCTCTTGGTGACTAAAAGAAACATAATTATAACAACGAAATCCAACAAATTGGAACCTCGAAAGACCCCGGGATGACTTTGGCTTACCAAAATCCGGGTGTTACAATCCTCCCAACCTTAAAAGAGATTTCGTCCTCGAAATCTAGTTCTTACTCGAAGCATAAATACTACATTCAACACTCAAAGGATTTCCTCGGTTCCCGAAGTAGCTCGGTCCTTTCTTACAAAAATAAACCTGATAAGAAATTTCCCGAACATCGATGCCAGATATTCATATGACAAAACTGTCGTGCCGGTCTCCATGATGACTCTTACGTCTAATATCCGTTTTGATACATTACACTTATATTAGAGTGAACATGTAACTTTTCCCAAGTAGCTTCTGATCGCATGATTACAGTTGTCTCCCAACCTTAGAATGATCCACACCACCTTAACCGTAGTTCACAACTTCAACTACTCAATTACACCACCTTTGCTCAAAGTGAGTTCACTCTTAAATTTCCCCAATAACCCATATTAAACCGTGATACTCTTCCCCCTTGCGTTAAAATACTTCGATGTATTTCACACCCATTAATCCAACCACAAGAAGACGCCTTCGAATCAGAGCACTCACTATCACGTCGATAATTTAACCCTGACAATTAAAAGTCCCTTCAATAATAGACTTTCACTTATGGTCCGCCTCGATACTCTCACTAAAGTTTTCAACAATTAACATCATAAAGTACACGTCGACTCTTTCTTGACACAGTCCCCCAAAATAGTTCAAACCAGATCTACACACTCTGAGATTAAACTCTAAATGTCACAAGATACGACCACCATCAAGTATCCACTTGTATTACCCTTAATCCAACTGTTCTCGATTATGGACTATTGATTAGATTACATAAGGTACAAATTGACTTCAACTTCCAATTCAAGGTTTACCACAACGGCGACTTGCTTCCAAAGTTATCAAAAATCCCACGAGCCCAAACAGTCAGTCACCTAAGGTACATTGACATTATCAAACCGAATCTCTCGGATTCACATACCACCAAAAGTCAGACCATCCAATACTTCCACTTTCAAGGCTTTCCAAGCCTCATCCTTCACGAGGTTTCTTAACACTCAAGGTTCTAACGAGTTTAAGGTCTGAAGTGGAAAACTCAACAAATATGCCAATTGAAAATTTCATAAGATTTTTCGACACGAAGGTTTTTTTAACAATAAATTGTACGTGTAAAAATCTACTACCATTTACCCGGTAGTTGTGCAAAATAGACGCACTCGTCCCACATATGAAAAATCATTTTGAAAACTACTTGATCATTATTCAAGTTACTAATGAAATGCAAAAGATGCCCAACAAACTTTTAAAATAAACCGCTCTGGTCCTAGCATGTATTTATTTATGCCATGCACACATAATAGTTTTCCTGAAATAAAATAGTATACAACAGATGGTTTATACGAAACTTCAAAATAGGAAAATCCACTAACTTAAATTCCAAATTTTTGCATTAGCCATATAATGACATGGAATAAAATTTTCTAACAAGACTCACATACATTAATGTATTTTCTCAGAACATAGGAAGACGATAAGTCCATGTAATTTGGTTGATATGTAAAATAATTTAAATCGACTTCAAATTTCAAGCCGTACAAAGGATACGCATGTTTGTTCCAAGACAATGGTCATAATGCCACGTATACCAATAAATCAATATAATGCATGTGCGTGAAACGATAACAAAGTACCAAGAACCGAAAGTGCATAAAGCAAAACATTAAGATAAACTATCATGGTACCTTCATATGCTTACTTATGCCATGGTTATAAATCAATTCGTGCACTAAACAGTGTGCAACAAAATATACTAGCACAAAACTCAAAAGTGAAATCACACGCTGTAACATCCTGAATTTTCAATATTAGTGATTTAATGAGAATTGGGATCTAATTGTATTTTGGTTTTAAACCTTGAGTTATGTTGTATTCTATAATTCAATAGGGTCAAATTACAAGGGTTTAAAGTTTGGTGTTACTTTTGGAATTATTGGAACTTGGAGGTGTGTTTGGTAAATAGTGTAAAGCATGTTTGGATATAATATCTGAAAATCAGATATTATCCTATTTTGGTTCTTTGGGGTCGGTCAAGAGAGAAAAAGAGAAAGAAGGGAAGAAGAGCAAGAATTTGTCTTCAAAATTGGTAAGAACTTGCCATGGTTTCTGATAAAAATCTGTTGTAGTTATATGATTGTAAACGAATCTGTGTATTGGAATGATTTTCAGAATCATAAACAATAGATTGAAGCTTCAGATTTGTGCAGGAAGTGGGTTTTGCAAGCAAGAGGTGAGTTCATTTGTACTTTGCTTAAATCAGTGTTCTTATGTTAAATTGAACCGTGAAATAGTTGTATAAAGTGATTATGAACTGTATGGTTGTACTGGGAATGAGCTGAATCGAACAGACAAGAAGTTAGGTTGAATTTTAGACCGCAGACCCGACTTTTCCGGATGAATAGTCGTATCCGGAAAACTCCAATGATGAATGTTTCCGGACGCAGTAAGTATCCGGGTAGATTGTATTTTATTACAAGAATCCGGATGAAATTAGTTACCGGATGGTATCCGGATGATCATAGAGTCCGGATGTTGTCCGGATTTGAAATATGTCCGGAAAAGTAGGAATTTACCGGAAAGGATGTGTTGTCCGGGTGTTGGGATTGTCCGATAAAATTATGGTATCCGGAAAATAGAAACGTCTGGATAAGATGGGTTATCCGGAAACTTTGGGTTGTCCGGACACTTTGTGCAGACTGGGCAATTTTCAGTTCTGTTAATTGTGAATCGTCGTGATTTAGTGATTGAGACATAATTAGTTTAGCATGAACATAAGTACATTCGAAGGGTAGTATGTTAGGCTTGATAACTGTGCCGGTTTGATACTAGGCAGGTGTTTGGTATAGGTAAAGGAGATTGGCTCATACTGAATGATATGAGGAATCTATATGGTATAAAGGTGATTTGCTCATACTGAATGATATGAGAAATCTGTATTAAGCATTTACTTGCACGAGTAGATAGTGTAATGGATCCATAGGCACTAAAGTTTGGTAATCACTTGGAATAGGCGTGTGGTATTTCTCGTTTAATCGTTATTCCGGTGTGTGTGGGAAATCATGGAATAGGCGTGTGGTATTTCTCGTTTAATCGTTATTCCTGATTTCTAAGGAAGAGAGTGAGGTTGACATAAGCACTTGTAATCTCTGCTTCCTTACTGATAAATGGGCGTGTGTAATCGCGATTTATTAGTGGAGAGCATTGATCTAGAATATTTGAAGATTCGTAGTGTGGCTCTGGGGTATGATATGCTGATGGATTTGTTGTCAGTCGTAGTCATGGGATTGGATGAAATTGTATAATGAAATAGAATTATACGTACGGTAAGAAAAGGAGTAACCAGGTTTGTTGTAACTTGTTTACATTGATTTTTGCAATTGAAACGAATGTTCTCAATAGGCGTTGGCCTAATAGTTTTATATGATGTTTTCTTACCAGGTACAGGCTCAGGCAAATAAAGGGTTGTGGGACGAGTGTTTTTGGAATAGCAGAAGTGGCAATTAACAAAGAGGAGATTTTTGGAGGATAGCTTAGATAACTCAATTAATCTGATTATAGTGACATGATTAGATTGATAGGTTATTCGAAGTATCCTGTATTGTAATTACACTTTGATGGTTAATTCCTTTGCTATCTATACTAGGTGAGTACCCGCGCAATGCGGCGGGATGCAATATTCAAATAAATGTAAGCAAAAAATAAAAATTATAAACATGTGTTTATAAAAGTAAAACATTCATAACAATTTTCATCGAGGTTGTTGCTGGAAGTCTTAAAGTCTTAAAGACTTAAAGCATATAGACGTTTAGTCTATATGCTTTATAAAGGTAGTAACTGAATTTTGGGTTGAATCATCATACGGTTTGGGTTTGGTTTATAACCGAAGTCTTTTATGTCTAAATTTTTTTTAAACAAAATAGAAATTACAATCATGCTTTAATCATATACAATCATCACTCAAAACTTCGCGATAAACCACATTTGATGTGTAAACTCCCTTCGGTTTGAACTTTTTGGTAGGCTTCACTAATATCTTTGTAGTGCCACGTGATATACCTCTGGATAATGCCACATAAAGTTGCCCGTGTGAGAATACCGGTTCTGGTAGATAAACACCTACCACCGGAATTGTTTGTCCTTGAGTTTTATTAATTGTCATTGCAAAACAAAGTCGAATTGGAAATTGCTTTCTCTTCAATTTAAATGGGAAAATGTCATCTTCGGACGGACATAGAGGAATTCTTGGTAAAAATACCCTCTTACCAGTATGTTGACCAACAGCTATATCTGCATCAATGACGTTCGGTTGAAAGCCTCTGCATATCAACCTTGTGCCGTTACATAATCCATTCGAAGGGTCGATATTCCGCAACAGTATTATTGGGCATCCAATTTTAAGTCGGAGGTAATGAGGGGGCAAACCGCTAACAGTCAGTGAGTTTAAGAATTCCACTGGATATAAGTTATTCTTATCGTCTTCTGCTTCGTCAAAACTATAGTAAACTTTTTCCTCTCCGCAGAATCTTTCGATCAACTGATCATTAATCTCGTCGACATGCTCATTTTTAGTTGTTAGTATCGCCCTTGAAACGATATAATCTGAAGCAGTCCCGTTGGTTTGCAGAGAAGGAAATATTGCATCGATCAAAGCATCCTTCGATTCATCTTGTTTGGTGTAAGGAATGGCCATGTCATCAGGTATGCGAATAAAGTTTCCGTCCACTGTTTCTTCTTCTCCATCACCGACTCGTAACAGAAAATCTGAAAACCATCGATCAGTAAGTGCTCTCATATTGATCGTTAACCACAACTTTTTAATCGAAGACCAAATAGGTGACATCCGTAGGCTAGAGTCTACAATCTATGCTCGGGTACCTTTTCTCGTTACTGGCAACACCTGTCTAAAATCACCTCCCATAATCATTATCTTTCCACCAAATGGGAGTCGCACCCCAGTGATGTCTTGCATTGTTCTATCGAGTGCCTCCACTGCTTGCCTCTTTGCCATTGATGCTTCATCCCAGATGATTATTTTTGCATCTCGGAGTAGTTGAGCAGTTCCACTTTGTTTTTTTATATTGCACACCGAATTATTACTAAGACTGAGAGGAATCTTGAACCGAGAGTGAGCCGTTCTCCCCCCTGGCATGTTATTAGCGGCGGCACCCGATGAAGCGGTCGCAAGTGCAATATGTCCACGGGAACGAACATTAGCGAGCAAAGCTTTGTACATAAATGTTTTTCCGGTTCCACCTGAACCATCTACAAAAAACACACCCGGACGATCATTATCTACATGACTCATGATCTCATCAAATGCATGTTTCTGGTCGGGATTTAGAGAGTCTCGGGCACGCAAATCTTCGTCTTCCACGATTATGGAGTACTCCTCTTGTACCTCACGAAATGCCCGTGATTCTAAATTGGTGGCTGCATTTATGTTTGGAAGATCGAAATCATCGAGGTTCTTACCCATAGATTGTAAAAAGACCGAGATATCTGTAAGAACCATATTTCGGACTATCTCAGCATTTTCGTAGTGTCGTCTGTAATCCTCAGATAATGAATCATAATGTTCATCCCATAACTTGCGAACATCTCCCGGCTCACAATAAATCAAGATCGTTGCGAATAGTCGTCTAAGAGCATTGGGAAACTGAAATAAGGAGGCCTCAGCAAGACAATGTGATAAATTACCGTCGGTCTCTATCAAACCTCTCTCAAGAGCTGCTTTTCGAAATGTCGGGTGCAATACGCCATTAACCGTGAAAAGATCTTCAAAGCATGTAGGTCCACTAATATGCGAGAGAAGTAGGCGTAGATAAAACCGTTCTCCTTCAGCAGGGTTAGCATGAACCAGTCGTCCTCTCATTGGTCTTCGGCTCCGAGTATTCCATTTACGTGTTTTGTCATTCCATGTGTAATGTCTCGGAAAATCTTTGTACAAATATTGTCTCGCACTCATATCTGTTTTATTCCTCTCAAAAAATGCGGTCAACATTGATCTCTTATCCTTTTCTCTGTCAACAATATCTGTCATAATATCATTCTCTGTGAACCTAACAAACTGCTTATTCGGAAGATGGACCTGCAAAGCCATCACACAAGGGTGGATTTTAGATAGAGGAAAGCTAAAAATCCGCCAAATCGCCTCAGGTGGAGAAACATATCGTGCATCTTGAAATCTTTTTATCTCGTTAATAACAACCTCTTCTCTATCAGGATCGACATGAATAACCTGTTTGTCATGACCTTTGTAAACATACTTGAAAATATATTTCACAGATATTATACTTGAGCAAACCTCAACATTGATGTGACAGTTGAACATCATTAGCAACTTTGGGTTATATGGGACCACCCATCTATTATCTAGGATATCGCCTCGGACGTCCGCCTGTATTCCGTTGTTTCTCCACCTATACATCGGATATGAGTTATCTGCTTGCGTCGTCTTGTCGTTGAATTGTTGAGGATATCTAAAACGACATTTTCTTGGCTCACCTTGCATACAAGGGCTGCATGGTTTTAAATGACCGCAAGGACCATGCATCATGTGCATTATCACCAATTGATGCATCTCAGGATACTTTGTTGGGTCCGGGATTTCGGCACACACGACCTTGTCGTAATGGTCTGGGTTTGTAATCTTGTGTTGCGGCTTCATTATCACGAGGAAATGTGCATGTGGTAATCCACGTTTTTGAAACTCGATGACATAAACATATGCCTCAACCTTGCCGAGGATGTGCTTCTTGAAGAGTTGATTTTTGAGATCCTCCAATTTGGCACGAAAAACTCTTGCAACAAGGTCCGGCCTATCTTGTGCCCTCTGACCGTCCGATAACTCTTGACGGATTTCAGGCCATCCTGGATTACACGTCATGGTAAGGAATATATCAGGTTTCCCGTCATCTTGAACTAAAGTCATGGCATCCATAAATCGTCTCCGCATATCACGTGGGCCTCCGATAAAACTTGCAGGAAGCACAACCCGTTGTCCAACTCTACTTGGTTGAACCTCACCAGCATTGACGCAATCCACAACACCTTGGTATAAATCTGATCTTATCTTCGACTGGTTTTTTTCAATAAAAGACAAACGTGCAGTCTCTATCTTGATGTACATGTCTACCACAAACTGTTGAAACAATCTTCCCCCCAATAGAATCACGTTCTTAGTCGGCCGAATTTGGAACTTGTAACAGTAATAATCTCGCATCGTTACTGTTTTCCTACCCCCTCCTGAGCTAACGTCTGCGTAGTATTGATTTTGAATAGTATAAATTAATAAATGAGTGGATAAGGTAAGAAATATATGTGATAATGTTCGTACCTTCAAGATCTTCGTCCAAGTTTTTGTCCTCGTTAACAAATTCATCGATGCATACTCCATGTCTGGGTATCCTAGGATGCCATCCAGACTCTCCGTTGGGGAAAAACAAAGGATATGATAAGGGATCATAACAACTATAGTGATGTTCAATTCTTTTACTATAGTCGGACCTCCCATACACAACAATACTTCTCCTATATGCAGTGATGTTGTCATTGCCTTCAACCCAAATACCAGCAACCTGTACAATGGTAGAATTTTCTTTAGTACCATGCATATGATGCATTTTATATTAAATAAGATAAAATAAATACTTGTATTTCAACCTCAGATGTGGTCGGTCGGTTGTACACCCTCTGGTCAAGTTCCACGGAAGCATTCAACGTGACTCTATAATTGTCGAGTGGTCCTAGCTCCGCAAGGCTTCGAAACGTTCTCACGTATGGATTTATAGAAAGCACACGAGTCAAAATTTCAGTGACGTTTCTATCAAGATTTGGCCATTGTAGTCTATGCGAAAACTCAGATTCGGCATCATAAAAGTAAAGTTGTAAGTACCTAGGTTGTCCATCCCTAGGAACTAATTGATCAATTCTATGATATATTGCTCCTTGAGCACGAAACGTATATACTCCAGATGACATATTGTTCACATTATTATCCAAAGTTACTCCCATTGACGCGAAGGAAAAGTTTGTGTTATATGCACAAATATTGTGCATAAACACTTTGCCTAACTCTGACTCCATTGTAAATAGATTTCATAGTTCTCCAGGAATGGGTGAGTATGCCAACTTTGTCTTCCCAATCATGCAACAAAAGGAAGGGAACTCAAATTCGAACAGTTTTGCTCCACAATGTTCACATGCATTTTGTTCCTTCAAGACACGATGTTGTGTAGGGACACCATCATAAACAAAACTGTATGGATCCTCGTGCTGGGTCTCAACGTTTCTATTATTTTCCCTCATTCGTTGACGATAGTTCCGATTAATAATTTGTCTCCTTTGAGCAATAGTTAGTGCACTGACAGGGGTTGTTTCACTAATAATGCTTGTTCCTTGTGTATTAACAGCGTTTCTGTTATTTTCTTTGCCTCGTTGATAATAGTTTCGATTAACAATCTTTCTTCTTTGAGCAAGAGTTAACTCACTGACATGGGTTGTTTCACTGGTATTCCCTTGCGTCGTCTCCAATGGAAAGATATTTGTCATGTGTTGACTACTTCCTTCGCCAAGCGCTATGTAAGACATTTGAATATGAAAATTAAGATTATTACAAATAAATGGTAAGATCGAGATAAAAAAGAAATACTAACTTGGAGATTCTTGATTCACGACTTCGTCAAAAAGAGGTTGCAGTATTCCACGTTTATTTTGAACGCCTATGACAAAATACCTAATTTCATTTAGTCTCTATTTTATGTCAATTCCAAAGTACAAAATAATAATAATGCATAGTTTTTACCGTTGAAGTTATCATGTGTCAACCTCGAACATAATTGGCTTGTTCCTTGCGTATTAACAACATTTCTGTTATTTTTCTTGCCTCGTTGATAATAGTTTCGATTAACAATCTTTCTTCTTTGAGCAGAAGTTAACGCACTCATGGGGGTTATTTCACTTATATTCTCTCGCGTCATCTCCATGGGAGAGATATTTGTCATGTGTTGACTACTTCCTTCGCCAAACGCTATGTAAGACATTAGAATATGAAAATTAAGATTATTATAAATAAATGGTAAGATCGAGATGAAAAATAAATACTAACTTGGCGATTCTTGATTCACGACTTCGTCAAAAAGAGGTAGCAGTATTCCACGTTTATTTTCCTTGCGTCGTTGATAATTGTTTCGATAAATAATTTGTCTCCTTTGCGCAAAAGTTAACGCACCGTCAGAGGTTGCTTCATTGATATTCTCTTGCATTGTCTCCATTGAAGGGATATTTATCATGTTTGTCATACATTGACCACTTCCTTCGCCAAGCCCTATTTTTCTCCTTTTATGTTTTTCTTTTTGGGAGACATCAACATTTGTAGTTTCTTTATCGACAATCCTCATTGCATACCTTAAAACATTCACAAACATTTACTGAATGGACACATACATGTTCAAAACATTTACTGAATGGTCACATACATGTTCAATATGATTAGAAAACATTCATTCACAAAACATTCACTGAATCGACACATACATGTTCAAAACATTTAGAAAACATTCATTCACAAAACATTTACTGAATGGTCACATGCATGTTCAAAACGATTAGAAAACATTCACTAAATTGTCACATACATGTTCAAAATAACGATAGAACCAATAAAAAATACCACAAAAGTTAACAAATACATGTTCCAAAAATCTTCACAACAATCACAAAAAACACAATAATAATCAACTTGACTGATCACATATTCTCAATTAAGAATAATTCTTAAGTTGTATGCTTCCGGCATTTCTGGGCCAAAGACAATCTGGGTTAAATCCGTAGAATTCAAAACGTTCACTGAAAAAATTAGAAAATACCCTTTTAGTAAAATTATAATTTTAAATTGAAATAAAAATAAAAACAAAAAAGTAAAATTAATAAATATTATACTTGGATATCGATGGATAAGCTTAACCCGAGATGCATAAATTATTGAATTATTTTGTATGGCCCGAGCTATCATCCCAATACGTGTTTCTCTTGTATCATACAACCTCAACTTTATTTCATGCCCCCTATTAGAAATAGCAAAGTTAGTAATAACACAATTTGGCCAATTTGTTAATTTGGTAATTGATTAAATTTTAATACAACTTCAAACTTACGTTTCGTCTTGTAAAACTAAATCACACGAACCCAATCGGAATACACCATAATCTCTCTCATAGGTAACTCGTCTTCCACTTATGATTCTTCCAAATACATCTAAGATATATAAATTTAAACTTGAATATCAATTTGACATGGTAAAATATATAAATATATTTAAATTTAACTAAAAAAATAATTTACCAATTAGCATCTTTCTTGTCGTCCTATCTTCAACAAGTGTTCTTATCGAAGGCACCGATGGATAAAACACAAATCCTCTTTGAACATCCCCCGGCAATGGGGTAAACCTTGTGTTTCTACCGATCAAAATTTCATACTCGACACGAAGAAAACTATATTTTTCATACCTCGGATAGTCATAATTGGTTCCCTGAATTTGGAAATGCTCCAAAAGGAAAACACCTCCCACCAAGTTTCTTTGTCTATAGACATCCATCAAACTACGTGGAACAATTGCAGCCATTTTGTCCCTCTAACATATATAAATATACAACATGTAATTATAAATATTAGTATCTTTAAAAAATATATTTTTCAACAAAACTGAAATATGATCAATTTCACTTACATTTTGGTCAAGTAAGATGATATATAGTTTTTCTTGATTTTCATCTTCATAAACAAATTCAACTCGGACACATGAAAAGTTCCACCAAACATGAGGACATTGTAGTGCTGGAAAATGTTCAGCATACCACCCTAAATCCATTTCTACAAATTTAATAAAATTATGAAAATCACAAAAAATCACATAATAAAACTGTTTTATTTCTATTGTCATTTAATAAAAGAATCACTATATAATTACCAATTAATCCATCCATTATCAATCGAATAAAAACAAACGAAGCACAAGATGAAAAATGCAACATGTCACTCAAGATTTCATATGTAAAACTACAAATAAAACACTTTATTCTAAAATAACAAGCAGTTTTCAGGCATAACAACAAAAATGAATTGATTTTGATCATTTGAGTAAAACACAATACTACGTCTTATGCTCGACACGCTTTTAGTTTAATTCAATCGTTACAACAAACTTAATTGGTATTTCTATTTTTATTTTATAAAATTTTAAAATTTAGAGTTTTGATATTTATTGTCCTATTTTTTTCTAAGATTCCAACTTTGTTTCATTGTGCATCTTATTTCATTTATGTACTGGTATAAGATTTCAACAATAATTTTGATCTCTAAAGAGCTATTATTTCTAATCTAATACTATTATTTTGAACAGACCCAATGCATCATCGACCATTCCACCCATCGTGAAGAAACCCTAAATATATTTATTGATAGTATTAAAGATTTCTATGTTCTTTATATTTTATTGTATATTGAGTAAATTACATTTTTAGTCCTTGTGGTTTGTTGAAATTGTGATTTTTTATCCTTATGGTTTATAATTCATCACCTTTTTCATCCTTATGATTTAAATTGTATTGCTATTTTCATCTCTATGCTTTAAAACTCATTTCTAATTTAGTTCTTCATACTTAAAAGTAGTGTTTTGACCTCAAGGACGAAAATAGAAATGAATTACAAACTATAAGGACAAAAATAAAAATTTCAAAACCATAAGAATGAATCCGTAATTTTTAGCAAACCACAAGGACAAAAAATGTGATCTACTCTTTTATATTTTAATATACCTCTTTAGGACAAAAAAAACTCTAACACTCATTTATAATCTGATACTATTATTTCACTCAAAAAAAATCTGATACTATTCCACCCATCGTGGAAACCCTAAATCCCTAATCGACCCGCATCATCTACCATTCCACCCATCATCTACCATTCCACCCATCGTGGAAACCCTAAATCCCTAATCGACCACCACAGTCCGCCACAACTCTCCACTCCTCGCCGGCCACCAACGCTCACCGCTCACGTCGACCACCACGGAAGCACAGATCACGGCGAGTCGTCGACCACCACAGCAGCACCACCGCTCACCAATGGTTGTTCTCGATGAAGGAGGTACGGGATCGGCGGCGAACGGTGGTGATGCGGCGGTGGCGATGGGGAAGGGGGAGGAGGAGATGGGGAGGATCCAGAGCAGTCTAAAATTAGGACTGGATTGAACTCTGCGATTGTTAGGGAGAAACGTAATCGTAAACTAGATGATCATCCCCTCATACCCTTTTTGGCCTGCTGGATTGTAGGCATTCAACAGATCGAGAAGTTGCTATCATGTTCTCATGGCTTACCTTTCATACATGTTAGATGAAGTAAGTTTTTCTCCTATGTTTAATTAACTTGCAAGCTATATTGTTTTTCTCTCTAAATTATAGGTAAGAAGCTCTGTATTTTTAATAACCCTCAACCTGTGTCGCAGTTATTCTATTTGAGCGGCATTCTAAAAGTGTTCTTCTGTAGAATCGTGATGTCCAATTACACCTGGCATAATGTCACAGTGTAACGTCCCAAAAATTACAAGGAATTTAAAATTTTAAAAATATGCATTTCATTATAAAACAATCACAATTTAATAATTCGTAACTCAAATGAAGTTAACGTCATTAACTCGAACAATCAATAAAGTTTATGCAGCGGAAACTTCATAAAATAAAATCCAAAGGTTTGAAAGTGAAACTTAAACAATTCTTGACACTCCGCGCCTAGTGTGTGTACCGTCAAGCCCGACTGCCGCTCGCACCTGAAATCACAACATATTGGGAAAAGGGTAAGCTAAACGCTTAGTGAATCCTATCACACACGCAGGTAGCAACCCCACGTATATCGCCCCTACTCGCCAGTAGGCAACATCACCATCACCACGGATATAAATCCACATAACAATTAGCGTATAAATACGAACCTCGGTCCCACCGAGCACACCAAAAATATATCGATACAAGCTCAGTCCCACCGAGCCCTCGGTCCCACCGAGTAAAGACATTGATACAAGCTCAGTCCCATCGAGCCCTCGGTCCCACCGAGTAAAGACATTGATACAATTGTACTAGCTCAGTCCCACCGAGCCCTCGGTCCCACCGAGCCCCCTAGTCCCACTGAGGTGTACACAAGCATATATAATTCACATACACATTCAACAGATCACAACTAGATATCACATCCCAACTAATTCACGTAAACACGTAATAACACATAATAACACGTAACACAAAATAACGATATGCATGAAATTCCTAACTACGCGGTGAGAGAACTCGCCTCGAATGCGCGCCTAGCTCACAAACAATAGTCCAAGCTCCACAATCCAAAATCACTTCCCAACACCTAAACGAACGTTAAAATGTATTAACGCGAGACCCGGACCCTAAAACACGACGCACGCTTAAACTGTCACTAAAATGACTTTTCTGTCTAGCCAAACAGGTCTGTTCGGGACCTGTTCCGACCTCCCCAAACACAGAAAATCCTCAATTAGATTACATCACCAGAAAGTTCTCTGAGTTAGGATTCCAAGGACATATTATACTCCTCCTAACGATTTTTCTACAGTTTAATACGGATTTTACAAAAACGGTTCGCAGAACAGCGAAAACAGAACATTTCAGTACAAAACGACGATTTGACCTAAGCTACGTTCCGAACTGGTTTTTGCACAAAACATAGAAACGTTACTAGACTCAAAATGGGAACTTTTGGCACCGATTTCACCCCAATCCGAGTTACGAGGAAAAAGTTACGGTTTAAGCAAAACAGTGGCAGATTACTAAATTTTCACATGAAATGACACTATTGATTATTAACCCATTAAGTCGTGGCTTAATCCCAACAGACCCGAAAAGCATATGAACTACTGAATATGGGTTACCCTAGGCTGGACAACAGCCGTGCACCACCCCCTGCCGCCTCCGGCGGCGGTGGTGGTTGGCGGCGTTTCTTTGACATACAATAACAACAAACGAGAAATAGACTAACTTACCTCGACGAACCCTTCTTCCTCCTCTTTTCCGACCAAACTTGCCGGCGATCGTCTCCTTCCTCCTCTCTCCTCGTCGCCGGCAGCAACCTCTATCACCCTCTCGGTTTCTCTCTCACTCTCTCGGCTTCTTTCTTTCTCTCTCTCTAGTTCTCTTCTTGGCCGAACACAACAAGAAAGGGGGAGGGGATGACTAAAGGTTGTGGTGGTTACTAGCATGAAACCGAAGGGAAGGGGAAGGGGAGGGGGTGACTCTTGGACGATCCCTTGCCAAACTCTGGTGAGATGCCCCAATTAGCCCCTCAACTTTCCTTTCCTTGCAAAAACCCACAAAGGTTGACTCATTTAACTTTTTGGTCCGATTCGACTAACCCCGCTAACGGAAACCACATTAAATCAAACTTAAAAAGAAAAGAATTAATAAAAGAAATTTCATACCGGGATACGGGCTTTACACACAGAGAAATCAAGAGTCACTACCAAGTATGTCTAATCCCCTGATGCTATATCTCTCTTTCGAGACCAAGAACTTGATAAGCTCATCTGTATCTACTCCCTCGTGTTTTCAGGCATGCCTTTGCAACATTATCATTTATTTCGTAGTTGTTTATCTTTATTTATGTCGGTATGGATGCTTTAGATATTGAAAAGTGGAGCTTTGTACAAGACAGGTATTGTTTAGATAACAAAAGACAGTTTTCATCTACATATTATGAGTTTTCTTAACTGCCATCATCACTGTTCTTTTGGTCTCTCAGCCCTGGAAAATCAATTGGAGTGGGCTCAATCTTATTGGGATTGGTTTTGGTTGGAAGAGGATGCTTCGTCTTCCCCTTATCTTTTTTATCCAACTTGACAAAGAAGAACGCAAACGAGAAAATCACTTTTAGACAGCAAGTATGATCTTGCTACACTTATTCCTTATTTTTCCAATTTAAACGAGAAAATCACTTTTACCACGTATTCTCACATAAATAAATCCACAATTTCTTACTGTAACTTTTTTATTTAAGGTTTTGATTTGGTGGGCTGGTCTTATGAGAGGTGTTGTTTCCATGGCTCTTGCGTATAACCAGGTCAGTGATTTGATGTTATCTATTATGAAGCCATATATTATTGCATCTAAACAAGTTGAACTTTATCATGATGTGGTTTCATACTTGCTAACAAAGTTATTTGGTTCATGGTAAAGTTCACAAGGTTAGGTCACACACAACTGCGTGGGAACGCGATCATGATAACAAGTACCATCACCGTTGTCCTTTTCAGTACAGTGGTAAGTATTCTTAAGTTTCGACTGACTATCAAATCATTTGGTTTTCTTCTACTCTTAGATCGTGCATGTTGGTGTAGCCGAGGGGAAAAATGTACTTGCTTGAATTTTGTTTCACCATAGGATCAATGGCCTTCTATGATTTGATTTTTGTTCCTAACATTCCTGCTTACTTTAATGAACACAAAGGGATAAATAAAAGTTGAATAAATGAAGAAAACTGTTGAGGTACTTCTTTGTTTATCCCTTTTCTAACTTTTATTCTGCGTATTTTTTTACAACTTTTAAAAAGTTATAAATTTTATAAGTTCACCTTGATAACCCAATTTTCATACAGTTTTATACATTTGAGGGATTTTGGAAAGTAATTTTTATATAATATATATGGTAACATATTGAAAGCTTAAGATTAATGAAACTAAGTACATAATTAATCACTATGAGACTATGTATATATATAATACCTTGTTGAAATCCGGTAGCTGGTTTATCTGCAGATCTCTGCGAAACAAGAAGATAATGAACACAAAGGAGAATAATTAAGGATGAAGCAATGAAAAGTATTACAAAACTGGAAGGAGATATTTAATTAATTAACTTTTATTCTGCGTATTTTTATACAACTTTTAAAAACTTATAAATTTTGTAAGTTCACCTTGATAACCCAATTTTCATACAGTTTTATACATTTGAGGGATTTTGGAAAGTAATTTTTATATAAAATATATGGTAACATATTGAATTAAAAGATTAATGAAAATAAGTACATAATTAATCACTATGAGACTATGTATATATATAATACCTTGTTGAAATCCGGTAGCTGGTTTATCTGCAGATCTCTGCGAAACAAGAAGATAATCAACACAAAGGAGAATAATTAAGGGTGTTAATTTTGAAAAGTATTACAAAACTGGAAGGAGATATTTAATTAATTAACTTTTATTCTGGGTATTTTTATACAACTTTTAAAAACTTATAAATTTTATAAGTTCACCTTGATAACCCAATTTTCATACAGTTTTATACATTTGAGGGATTTTGGAAAGTAATTTTTATATAATATATATGGTAACATATTGAATTAAAAGATTAATGAAAATAAGTACATAATTAATCACTATGAGACTATGTATATATATAATACCTTGTTGAAATCCGGTAGCTGGTTTATCTGCAGATCTCTGCGAAACAAGAAGATAATCAACACAAAGGAGAATAATTAAGAGCTAAAAAAGCTTCACCAAATTAAGAAGGCTGAAACCAGAAGAAGATATGAGAAAGACAATCTATGCATTCAGCTTAATCCTAGTGCAGACTATTTATACAGTTCCTACTGCATCCTCACTGAGTCAAAATAACAGGGTCTGTTGCAAGGTAAAACGTTATAATACTTTTCTTCAGAAAGCAAATCACGATTACAGAAAATTAAAACCAACCTGTTTTCGTGAATTGGATCGTAAAGCCCTAAAATTTTTTCTCTTGGGGAAGAATACACAAACCCTAAAGATTGGAAGAAGGGTTTAAATAAAACGAAAGCATAATCTGCAGGAATTATAGAGATAAGTATTAAGAGATTTTTGAGATAACTATTAATTTTGGAATTTAAATAAAAGAAAGCATAATCTGCAGGAATTTAATTAATTTAAAAAAAAGATTTTAGAGATAACTATTAATTTTCAGCAGGAATTTAAATAAAAAAAACAGAATCTGCAGGAATTTAATTAATTTAAAAAAAAAGATTTTAGAGACAACTATTAATTTTCAGCAGGAATTTAAATAAAAGAAAGCAGAATCTGCAGGAATTTAATTAATTTAAAAAAAAAAGATTTAAGACTTTAAGACTTTCATATCTGATTTTTCTAAATCTGTTGAATTTAAATTGAAGAACTCCCCTAATTATTACTACACAAATATGTTTAACAAACCATATATTTAAATGTCTTAAACAACGAACTAAGTAGAAGTGTGTTTCTTAAAATTAATTAAGACATATGCCACGATGAATAAATAAATGATGCACAAGGCCACAATAAATAGTTCTTTTAAGAATTATCCAATTTACCGGGTAAATATGGTAATGATAAAGAAACTTATTTCGTAAGAGGCATCACATTGATTGTGTCTACCGGTGATAAACGCTTACCAACAATCTTATTAGTTATGCCATTTTCATGAGCTGTTTGTTTACCTCTTAATAGTTCCACTAAGAGGCAACCTCTGAATCATTCAGAAAAAAAAGTTTGCCTCTTAATGGTTCCAAAACCCTCTAAATGATTTAGCATCCTGGGTCACTCTTAACCATTAAGCACTCATTCAGCACTCTGATTTCATTCTAAACAAATATCAAACAACCATGTTTTATTTTGCACTATACCTATTAATCATTTTAACCACTTAGAGGTTGTTTGGCAGTTGTTGTATGGTTTAGTGCAGAATGAGTAAGTGTTTGGTAAACGACCCCTTATTATAAGTTATTTTATTTTGGAACACTTACCAACAATTGACCATCAAACTTTAGATGTTAAAATATGTCATGCTTTATACAAAACATAAACGTACACACATGAATTTCCATCACAATATTTATTATTGTAATATTTCAATTGCAATAGAAAACCCTTCAATATTACCTTTCATGCATTGAACATCTAATCCTTTTCTAGAACTCGAACGTCGTGATATCTAGAATCCAAATAATGATAAACATGATAGTGGAAAACTTGGTAGATTTTCTCCTCCTACCCTTTTAATAATTTCATCCATTACCAACATTAATAAACCTAAGTTTTCTTTAGATCCCTTAAAACCTGCAAAAAAGATGATTATCATTACTTGTAAAAAAAAATTATAAATGGTACAAAGACCAATAATTTATTTTCAAATTTAATATCATATCAAACAATATATTTCTCTCTAACATGAATAATTATATTTTTTTCATAATAATTATATTTTTTTCAAAGTTTTATATATTTATTACCATATGAATATTCAGATTTTTACATTTTATATATGTTATCAGATATGAATAATTAGATTTTTAAACAATCATACATCTTTGAAATTATTAAAGATAACAAACGATAATTTGGGAACCGTGAATTTCTAGAAGTTAGGTGGATTAATTTTCTAAATAATAAAAAAGATTTAAGACTTTAAGACTTTTGATATAGATGCTTTATAAGATAGTAAGTATATAGAATAGATATAGATAATTTTCTATAATTTATCTTCCCAATATATTTAAAAAAACTTAATATAAGATGATAAAAGTTCAATCTCATTGGTTGAGATTGAACAAAGTAATAATATAATCCAAATAAAAGATGAAACAAAGTAAATAACCAAATAACCATAATAATTTAGAAATTTGTCTTAAAAAACAATCCAAGCAAAATGAAAACCGCTAAAAATCGTAAACAAAACAATTAGAAAAGTTTTCCATCATGAAAAAACAAATTACTTCTCAAGTTTGGGGATTATCAAATCTGTAATGACTTCTTCTTTCTCAATTGGAATGCATGTTTTAGGAGATTTTGTTGCAGACCCTTTCATTGCATCATCGACATCATAAACTTCATCAAAATCACGCTTCAGATCGACACCTTTACATATCCTTTTCTGATACGTTTTTTCTTGTGATACCGGACTATCTGCCGTGCTGTTATCTACATTGTTTGGAGTTGCATTCTCTCCCGTAAATGAAACAGCATCCTTCAAATAAGATAATAGTGACATGTGTTATTTTAGAAACTCCTTAATAATGAATAAATTTAACAGCTAAATTAAAAGTTATCTATAATACCTTTAACTTTTCCACATAACCAAAATCTGTTGAAAGAATGTTTACAGAATCGAATTCAGCAGGCTACATAATTAATTGAAAAAAAATGTTAGACAACCAAAAATATGCAGCTCAATTGAAATTTAGTTTCGGGTAATGATAATTATTACCCGTTGAGCACTAAACCTCATTCCCAGCTCATTCAAGATGTTCTCATCATCAGTTAATTTTGAAATACCGTAAACAAAACAATTGTTTTTGATGTTGTAGTTATTAACTTCAATCTTTATGGCAAACTTTCTATCAAGCAAAACATTCAAATCCTCTGGAAACATCTCCAAATCACCATGCTGAAAAAAATCAATATAACTTTTACATTAATAAACATTATTCATAATATGATAAAATTAACGCAAATAGTTAAGATAAATAAAATTACCTCTTTAATCTTTTCATATAGTTCTATCGCAGATTTATTAAAAACTTTGTTGGCCTCCCGATCAAACAATGTCAACGATACAATTCCAGTATCATCTTGAACTCTCAAAGGAATTTTGAATCTAAATAATTTTAAATTTTAACATCAATATAATAATATAAAAGATATAGATAAACATTGTAAGGTAAATAATACTTACTTTGGCAAAACATCAGTGTCTTGCCCTTTGCATTTATCAGAATTACATTGAAATTCTTCTGTCTCTTCAACCAGACCTGAACCATCATTTTTGTCTGTGACAATGTACGTAGGTCGAACCTTTCTACTACACCTTTTGCAACCCATGTAGAACCAAGGAATGTCTTTGCTAAATGCCTTAACTGTGCCTAAAATAATCAAGGACTTGGCCTGTATAAAGTAGTGCATTATTGATATAATGCAATGATTGAATAAATGAAAATGATATTAAATAATAAGTACCTCAACAGTTTCGCTAATTTCAGCAATATTTGCTTTACTGTTGTTGTCTAGAAAATCTTCACGATATGAATAAGACAATTCAGAAAGCATTGTAAGTTGTTGTGACGATTTAGATTCGCCACTCAACCCAAGCAGAATGTTTAATAGGAAATATAATTACGGATCAATGTAAATTAAAAAATAAGAACACATAAGATATATATTAAGAAAAAAACTTTACTAACCTATTTCTGAAATCCTTGATTTCATCAATTTCAGAATTGATGAACAACCTCGTACCATTAAATGAATTTGAAAGAGAAGGTTTTTCTGAAAAAGAATTAATAATTGAAGTTAATATATTGTTGCTTAAACGCAATACATATTTTATAAGTTAGACAAACCTCGGTAAATCTTGACCATTGTGAATTGAATTACAACAACGACAAGACCACCGTCTTTATGAATTGAAACATATTTATTGAGTTGCTCAACAAAATCATCCCACAATGTGACATGCAGTTTAAGCCCTCTAAAAAAAGTTTAACAAAGGAATAATGTTAGAAGTGTCAATATTAACGTTAGTCAATTAAAATAAAAATACCGACTCCAAGTCCTTTATCTCAATTTGCATTCGTCTCTTCGTTTTTCCTTTGCCATCTCGAAAGTTCACCATTGTCTCACATGCTACAACCTCACCAATGACATCTATATAATGATTAAAAAAATTAGTATAAAGAATGATGGCATAAATAACATATATTAAAAAATTTAGTACATTTAAAATAATTAATTAACTAACCAACTGCTGTATCTTCTGGAATCATCTTTGATATCACGCTTTGATATTGGACAAATGAAAAACCAAATAGGGAACCATTAAAATCCGAGCAGCTAGACACCGAAGTTTTGTAATACAAACTTAACTTGTTTGTATTATCTATTAACTTGTATTTTGAGGCATGTCGAGCAATTGTAGGATTTTTTATGAATATGGCAGCCCCTTCTTGAAGCAAATCTTTAAACTTTGGCACCCATTTTTGTAGAACATTAGCATGGATTTTAGTGCCCTGAAAAAATGGATATAGAAAAATCAGAATTGTTGAAAAATAAGAAGCTATGATGAATACAAAGTAAAAAATTCAAATACAAGTAATTTTTTTACCTCTTCATCCATTAATATCATCTCAATGGAATAAATTTGTTCAGGATTCTAGAACAGCGGTTGATTCCACAAACGGATGATTCTAACCTTGACAGTAAAATCATCTTCTTGTATATCAAGGTGGTTAATAAGAGTAATATTATTCCCATCCATTATTGTAACGTCCCATAAACATAGCATGCATTAAATCATAAGTTAAACATCTAAATTACATAAATAGCTTGTCTTTAACATCAGCAGTGAACTATACTAAACAAAACTTGCTAGCGGAAGTCTCTAAGCTCACAGCCGAGCACTATCTATATTCTTTAAAGCAAAACTGGGAGCCTCACACGCTCCATCACCTCCTTGCTACCTCTCAATTCTACTTGGAAGAACTCGAAGGTCGCTTACCTGAAAATGGTTTAGTTTTTGAAAAGCGAGGGTTAGACCAGAAGGTCTAGTGAATTCCCTCCATAAAACATCATGTATAAATAATATGAAATCATTTTATAAAAGGATGATCATTTATCGTAACGCATCACATATGGTACTGCACTATGTGGTGGATCGCTTAACCAATCGCGATCGGGGCCCAAGCAGACTCCCCTTTCGCCCTCTCGTATCGGGGCCCAAGCAGACTCCCCGATACCCGCCTAGGAGGAAACGAATTTCATCCTACCGTCTCTTCGTACATAGCCAAGGGACCATCAGATCCCGAGGCTCATTGATCCCACAGTGCAGACCGACATCACATAACATGCACAAACAGTTTATAAAAGCATTTGACAGTTTATAAATCATGCGCACCAATACAACATATAAAACATTCCTTTCCTTCCATGCAAATCAGATCGTAAACATTTCATGCGCGTAGTTGAAACCATAATCAGTTCAAATCATTTAACACTTTAAGTCGTAAAAAGGGGTTTAGGGAACTCACCTGATAGCAAATTATCTTCCTAACCTCTTGCCTCGATCCGACCGTACACCTAGTAATTAAATTTAGAATTTAATTAGATGCATTTAAGTTTTCTTAGCGGGTCTCTTCTAAAGCTTGCTAAGTTCAAGGTCTGCCCCTACCTTAGCCCAACAGGGACCCGAAGTCATTTGGTCCAACTCAATACGTCGGTCCACTAGACTACATGGCCCACCACCGAGTTAAGCCCGGGACTGAATCTAGTCCCGATAGTCTCCGACTCCCGGTACCCAAGACTCCCGGTACCCCGACTCCCGGTACCCGACTCCCGGTACCACCGACTCCCGGTACCGACTCCCGGTACCACCGACTCCCGGTACCACCGACTCCCGGTACCACCGACTCCCGGTACCACCGACTCCCGGTACCACCGACTCCCGGTACCACCGACTCTCGGTACCACCGATTACGAGCAGAAGACAAGCTCCACTCGTTTTCAACACCAATCCTTCCTATTCGGTCCAATATACGAGGTTTTATCTCAACACTCTTACCCAATTTATTCCATAAATTCCTTAATCAAGCAACTTCCTAATCGATCGATTCATTGGATTATCAACCCAATCGTAAGATAACTTCCCTACAGTGCTCTGATACAATAGCCCAACTACAACATGAATTCTAGACTGGAAAAATAACTTATCTATCTATTTCATTAAGTATCAATAAACAAGGAATGAAAGATTACTCACCTATTGAAGCCTCTTCCCCAAGAATCGCAGTCCAATTCCTTCTTTCGCTATTTTCTCTTCTTCCAGTGCTCAGCCGCCACAATTAGGAGAATGTTTGCCAGCCCTAGGGATCTGGTCATATAAATAGCTCCCAACATTTACAGAAATAGCCCTTCTACTAAACTTTCATTTCATACACTTTGGCCACCAAACTATACACTTGACCAAAAATGGGTTGTTACAACTCTCCCCTCCTTAAGAGAATTCCGTCCCCGGAATTCCTCACTGAAAGAGCTGTGGGTAACTCGCCCTCATCTCCGACTCCAACTCCCACGTGGCCTCCGGGCCCTTATGGTGCCGCCACTGAACCTTTACTAGCTTAGTCTCTTTGTTCCGTGACTTCCTCACCTTAAAATCTGTGATGGCTTCGGGTTCCTCTACGAAATTCAACCTCTTATTCACTTTAATGTCGTTCAACGGCACTGCTTTAGTCACGTCGGCTAAACACTTCCTCAAATTAGACACGTGAAACGCGTTGTGAATACCTTGCAACTCTTCCGGTAGGTCTAGTCTATACGCCACCTCCCCAATTCGTTCGGTAATTTCAAACGGTCCGATGTAACGTGGGCTTAGTTTCCCACGTTTTACAAACCGTACTACACCTTTCCACGGGGAGACCTTTAACATCACGAAGTCTCCGACCTGAAATTCTATGTCCTTTCTTCTCTTATCCGCATAACTCTTTTGTCGGTCGCGGGCTACCTTCAGTCTTTCCCGCACTTGATCTATCTTGTCCGAAGTTAGTTGCACCAACTCCGGTCCGGCTAGTTGTCTTTCCCCCACCTCGTTCCAACACAGAGGTGTCCGACATTTTCTACCGTAGAGTGCCTCGAATGGCGCTGCCTTGATGCTCGAGTGATAGTTATTATTGTAAGCGAACTCGATTAACGGTAGGTGCTTCTCCCAAGATCCTTGGAAGTCTAAAGCACACGCTCTTAACATATCTTCTAATGTCTGGATTGTTCTCTCACTCTGACCATCGGTCTGAGGATGATATGCATTACTCATCTTTACCTGTGGCCCATTTCTCTTTGGAAACTCCTCCAAAATGTAGAGGTAAATCTGCTATCTCGGTCAGATACTATTGCTGAAGGCACCCCATGTCGGGTTACAATCTCATCGACATACAACTTGGCTAACTGCTCCATCGAGTAAGACTCACGAATAGGTAAAAAGTGTGCCGACTTCGTGAGGCGGTCCACAATCACCCATATGGCGTCATGACCCTTTGGAGTCTTAGGCAGATGGGTTATGAAGTCCATCGTAATTTGATCCCACTTCCACATAGGTATCTCTAAAGGTTGAAGTTTCCCGTATGGTCGTTGGTGCTCAATTTTAACCCTCGAACACGTTGCACAGGTCTCCACGAAGTGAGCTACGTCCTATTTCATTCCAGGCCACCAATAGTCCCGGCGTAGATCTCCATACATTTTGTTAGTTCCGGGGTGAATCGAGTACTTAGACTTGTGAGCCTCTTCTAGTATCAGCTTTCGGAGCCCTCTGAGTTTCGGAACCCAGATCCTCCCGCTAAGACACTTCACCCCTCGATTGTCTTCCTCCAGCGAGGACACTTGCCCTACCATCCTTTCCTCCTTAAGATTCCCGGCTTCGAGGGCTTCAACTTGACATTTATTTATCTCAGCAATTAAATTAAACGTCACGTCGGCTCTCATAGCCACGATGCTGGGAATCTCACTTCTTTCCTTACGGCTCAAGGCGTCCGCCACTACGTTTGCTTTACCCGGATGGTATTCGATCTTACAATCGTAATCAGTCAGTAGCTCAATCCACCTTCTTTGGCGCATATTCAACTCTTTCTGGTCAAAGAGATGACACAAGCTTTTGTGGTCCGTGAAGATCTGACACTTTGTACCATAGAGATAATGTCGCCAAATCTTCAAGGGAAAAACTACGGCCGCCAGTTCTAGATCATGCGTGGGATAGCGAGCCTCGTGATCCTTCAACTGCCGGGAGGCATAAGCGATCACCTTCCCGCGTTGCATCAACACACATCCTAGACCAAGCTTCGATGCGTCACTGTATACCACGAAATCATCCGAGCCGTCCGGTAAGGACAATATCGGGGCACTGCTCAACATATCCTTCAACTTTTGAAAAGCTTCTTCTTGTTTCTCCAACCAGGCGAACTTGACGTTCTTCTTCGTTAACGAAGTCAGTGGCGTGGCAATACGCGAAAAGTCCTTGATGAACTTTCGGTAATACCCCGCCAGTCCGAGAAAACTTCGAACTTCTGCCGGGTTCTTAGGTTGTTCCCAATCTTTGATGGCTTCCACCTTAGCTGGATCAACCATGATTCCCTTCTCAGACACCACGTGCCCGAGAAACTGCACTTCTCTCAACCAAAACTCGCATTTGGAAAACTTTGCGTACAACTTCTCCTGTTTTAACAGATCGAGGATCGTTCGAAGGTGACTCTCGTGCTCCCCTTCCGATTTTGAGAATATCAGGATATCATCTATGAACACTATCACGAACTGATCTAGATAGGGTTGGCACACCCTATTCATCAAATCCATGAATGCTGCCGGGGCGTTAGTTAACCCGAACGGCATCACCAAGAATTCGTAGTGTTCATATCTGGTCCTAAAAGCAGTCTTCGGCACATCCTCCTTCCTTACCTTGAGTTGGTGATAACCCGACCTCAAATCTATCTTGGAGAAGTACCTAGCTCCTTGTAATTGATCGAACAGGTCGTCGATCCTCGGTATCGGATATTTGTTCTTGATCGTGACCTTGTTGAGTTCTCGGTAATCTATGCACATCCGCATAGTACCGTCCTTCTTCTTCACGAAGAGCACGGGTGCTCCCCATGGAGACGTACTTGGTCTAACGAACCCCTTGTCTAACAACTCCTGCAACTGTGTCATCATCTCCTTCGTTTCAGACGGTGGCAATCTATACGGTGCACGAGCAATAGGTGCAGCTCCGGGCATCAAATCGATTCTGAACTCGATCTGACGATCCGGAGGTAGACTTGTCAAGTCATCCGGAAATACTTCCGGGTACTCACTTACCACCCACACATCTCCCACCCCACGCTTCTCCTTCTTGGCATCCACCACGTATGCCAGGAATCCTCGCACCCTTTCCTCAAACGCTTAGTAGCCTTAATCATAGAGATAAGGCTATTCTTCCTATCACGGCGGTCCCCATAAATCACTATGGGATCCATATTCGGTGACTGAATCCGGATTAGCTTTTTGTTGCAAACAATATTCGCATCGTTCGCGGCTAACCAATCCATACCCAACACCACATCAAACTCTTCCATTGCCATGGGATATAACTTCATAGGCAATAACCTTCCTTCTATCCCTATTACACAACCTTCTAGTACCTCCTTAACGTACACCAAACTATCATTAGCAGTTTCCACTTCTAGTGCCCTCTCCAACCGTTTAGGCTTTACCCCCAAACATTTCATAAAAGCAATTGATATAAAGGAGCGGTTTGCTCCCGAATCAAACAACACCTTAGCGCATTGAGAATTTACTAGAAACGTACCTGCCACAACATCCGGCACTTCTTCCGCCTCCTCCGCAGTCATGCGGAAGGCACGCCCCTTCGGACGTGCCGGTTCTGCTCCTTTACCACTGTCTCTTCCACCCTGTCGATCACTAAATTGAGCTGATCCACCCCTTTTCAATTGCGGACAGTCAAACCGAGTGTGACCAGTAGCTCCACATTGGAAACATGATTTCCCTTTGGGGCAATCTCTTGACAGATGACCGGGCAGCCCACACCTGTAACATGAATTTGAGCCTACCATGCACTCCCCACGATGCATCTTGTTGCACTTCGAACACGGTTTCCCAACGGTATCTTTACTAGCGCGATTGTCTGGTCGAAACACTTTCCCTTTTCTGGAGTCATGACTCGACCCATCCCATTTGCGCTTATCCCCGCCCTTCTCGGTCGTTTGGCGAACCTTTTCTTTCTCGATCATTTCGGCCGCGTCGATGGCCGCTTGGAAAGTGGTGGGGTTCCTCGTCATCACTAGCTCTCGGATACTACTCTTCAACCCATGAATGAAACGTTCCACCCGACGTCCCTCCGTTGGCACATACAGATCTGCAAACCGAGACTTCTCGATGAATTTGGTAGTATACTCTCGCACTGACATACTTCCCTGCTCCAATCCCAAGAACTCTTCTTCCAACCTTTTTACTGCCGCCAACGGGCAGAACTGAGCCCAAAACCTGTCCACAAAAGCTTCCCACAACATTCCCTTGGCCATTGCCGAACCTTTTCCCCCGATCTCGGCATCCCACCAGTAAACTGCCTCGGCCTTTAACATGGATAGGGCAAACATTACCCGATCCCCATCAACACACTTGCACGTATCGAACACTAACTCCATTTCTTTCACCCATCTCATTGCCAGAACCGGATCACACTCACCTTTGAAAGTAGGGGGCTTGCATGAGGCAAAGGCCTTGTAGCTACACCCCTTAGCTGCTGACTCATTCACCACTAACGAGATCGCTTTAGAGTGACTCCCAGTACCAGTCTCTACTGGGCTCGACAACTCCGCACTCTCCTTGTTTTCACTAGCTTCCTTGCTTCCCGAAGCTGACTCATCCTGCTTAGTGAGAAGAGCTTGCAGAGTCTCTTGAATCTTACCAAGCTCCGCTGCCAGATTCTCTCGGGTGACGAATGCAGAACCACGACCCCGACCGCGTCCCCTTGTCGGATTTTCTCGTCTGACCGAAGCTGAACTCTCCTGATGAGAGCTCTCTTGATGTGCGGGCTCCGCACTTTGTACCCGCCGAGTCACTCGGGTCGTTCTTCGAGTCGGATGTTCCCCATCTCCGGCCACTTGAGTGGCGGCACGGCGAGGCGTCCTTCCCCGACCACGTCCACGGCCTCTACCTCTGCCCCTTCCACGGTTAGCTGTCGCCCTTGCCGGCTCCACCGGCCCATTCTCCAAAATTTCATCATCTTGGTTCCTCAGTACCGCAGGTACTGACCTACTTCTCAGAGTTCTTCTAGCCATTTCGCACACGCTGAAAGAAGACAATCGTTAACCTTTGCTAGACATGACACCACAAGAGTTTGCTATATAAGGTAATTTAAGCACGCACCTGTACCTGTAAGTTTGTAATTACACTGGCCAGATGCAATCTCAAACTTACCTTACACGTTTGTCCTTGGCACCTTATCCCTAGCGCGTTTAGTGTTGTTCCTAGAGGCAATCCTATGTCTCGGCTGTGTTCCTTATCTTACAGTTTAAGTTTAGGCCCTAATGGTTACCTAAATCCCTTAAACTAAGGCTCTGATACCATTTGTAACGTCCCATAAACATAGCATGCATTAAATCATAAGTTAAACATCCAAATTACATAAATAGCGTGTCTTTAACATCAGCAGTGAACTATACTAAACAAAACTTGCTAGCGGAAGTCTCTAAGCTCACAGCCGAGCACTATCTATATTCTTCAAAGCAAAATTGGGAGCCTCACACGCTCCATCACCTCCTTGCTACCTCTCAATTCTACTTGGAAGAACTCGAAGGTCGCTTACCTGAAAATGGTTTAGTTTTTGAAAAGCGAGGGTTAGACCAGAAGGTCTAGTGAATTCCCTCCATAAAACATCATGTATAAATAATATGAAATCATTTTATAAAAGGATGATCATTTATCGTAACGCATCACATATGGTACTGCACTATGTGGTGGATCGCTTAACCAATCGCGATCGGGGCCCAAGCAGACTCCCCTTTCGCCCTCTCGTATCGGGGCCCAAGCAGACTCCCCGATACTCGCCTAAGAGGAAACGAATTCCAACCTACCGTCTCTTCGTACATAGCCAAGGGACCATCAGATCCCGAGTCTCATTGATCCCACAGTGCAGACCGACATCACATAACATGCACAAACAGTTTATAAAAGCATTTGATAGTTTATAAATCATGCGCACCAATACAACATATAAAACATTCCTTTCCTTCCATGCAAATCAGATCGTAAACATTTCATGCGCGTAGTTGAAACCATAATCAGTTCAAATCATTTAACACTTTAAGTCGTAAAAATGGGTTTAGGGAACTCAACTGATAGCAAATTATCTTCCTAACCTCTTGCCTCGATCCGACCGTACACCTAGTAATTAAATTTAGAATTTAATTAGATGCATTTAAGTTTTCTTAGCGGGTCTCTTCTAAAGCTTGCTAAGTTCAAGGTCTGCCCCTACCTTAGCCCAACAGGGACCCGAAGTCATTTGGTCCAACTCAATGCATCGGTCCACTAGACTACATGGCCCACCACCGAGTTAAGCCCAGGACTGAATCTAGTCCCGATAGTCTCCGACTCCCGGTACCCAAGACTCCCGGTACCCCGACTCCCGGTACCCGACTCCCGGTACCACCGACTCCCGGTACCGACTCCCGGTACTACCGACTCCCGGTACCACCGACTCCCGGTACCACCGACTACCGGTACCACCGACTCCCGGTACCACCGACTCCCGGTACCACTGATTACGAGCAGAAGACAAGCTCCACTCGTTTTCAACACCAATCCTTCCTATTCGGTCCAATATACGAGGTTTTATCTCATCATTCTTACCCAATTTATTCCATAAATTCCTTAATCAAGCAACTTCCTAATCGATCGATTCATTGGATTATCAACCCAATCGTAAGATAACTTCCCTACAGTGCTCTGATACAATAGCCCAACTACAACATGAATTCTAGACTGGAAAAATAACTTATCTATCTATTTCATTAAGTATCAATAAACAAGGAATGAAAGATTACTCACCTATTGAAGCCTCTTCCCCAAGAATCGCAGTCCAATTCCTTCTTTCGCTATTTTCTCTTCTTCCAGTGCTCAGCCGCCACAATTAGGAGAATGTTTGCCAGCCCTAGGGATCTGGTCATATAAATAGCTCCCAACATTTACAGAAATAGCCCCTCTACTAAACTTTCATTTCATACACTTTGGCCACCAAACTATACACTTGACCAAAAATGGGTTGTTACAACTCTCCCCTCCTTAAGAGAATTCTGTCCCCGGAATTCCTCACTGAAAGAGCTGTGGGTAACTCGCCCTCATCTCCGACTCCAACTCCCACGTGGCCTCCGGGCCCTTATGGTGCCGCCACTGAACCTTTACTAGCTTAGTCTCTTTGTTCCGTGACTTCCTCACCTTAAAATCTGTGATGGCTTCGGGTTCCTCTACGAAATTCAACCTCTCATTCACTTTAATGTCGTTCAACGGCACTGCTTTAGTCACGTCGGCTAAACACTTCCTCAAATTAGACACGTGAAACGCGTTGTGAATGCCTTGCAACTCTTCCGGTAGGTCTAGTCTATACGCCACCTCCCCAATTCGTTCGGTAATTTCAAACGGTCCGATGTAACGTGGGCTTAGTTTCCCACGTTTTACAAACCGTACTACACCTTTCCACGGGGAGACCTTTAACATCACGAAGTCTCCGACCTGAAATTCTATGTCCTTTCTTCTCTTATCCGCATAACTCTTTTGTCGGTCGCGGGCTACCTTCAGTCTTTCCCGCACTTGATCTATCTTGTCCGAAGTTAGTTGCACCAACTCCGGTCCGGCTAGTTGTCTTTCCCCCACCTCGTTCCAACACAGAGGTGTCCGACATTTTCTACCGTAGAGTGCCTCGAATGGCGCTGCCTTGATGCTCGAGTGATAGTTATTATTGTAAGCGAACTCGATTAACGGTAGGTGCTTCTCCCAAGATCCTTGGAATTCTATAGCACACGCTCTTAACATATCTTCTAATGTCTGGATTGTTCTCTCACTCTGACCATCGGTCTGAGGATGATATGCAATACTCATCTGTACCTGCGACCCCATTTCTCTTTGGAAACTCCTCCAAAATGTAGAGGTAAATCTGCTATCTCGGTCAGATACTATTGCTGAAGGCACCCCATGTCGGGTTACAATCTCATCGACATACAACTTGGCTAACTGCTTCATCGAGTAAGACTCACGAATAGGTAAAAAGTGTGCCGACTTCGTGAGGCGGTCCACAATCACCCATATGGCGTCATGACCCTTTGGAGTCTTAGGCAGATGGGTTATGAAGTCCATCGTAATTTGATCCCACTTCCACATAGGTATCTCTAAAGGTTGAAGTTTCCCGTATGGTCGTTGGTGCTCAATTTTAACCCTCGAACACGTTGCACAGGTCTCCACGAAGTGAGCTACGTCCTATTTCATTCCAGGCCACCAATAGTCCCGGCGTAGATCTCCATACATTTTGTTAGTTCCGGGGTGAATCGAGTACTTAGACTTGTGAGCCTCTTCTAGTATCAGCTTTCGGAGCCCTCTGAGTTTCGGAACCCAGATCCTCCCGCTAAGACACTTTACCCCTCGATTGTCTTCCTCCAGCGAGGACACTTGCCCTACCATCCTTTCCTCCTTAAGATTCCCGGCTTCGAGGGCTTCAACTTGACATTTCTTTATCTCAGCAATTAAATTAAACGTCACATCGGCTCTCATAGCCACGATGCTGGGAATCTCACTTCTTTCCTTACGGCTCAAGGCGTCCGCCACTACGTTTGCTTTACCCGGATGGTATTCGATCTTACAATCGTAATCAGTCAATAGCTCAATCCACCTTCTTTGGCGCATATTCAACTCTTTCTGGTCAAAGAGACGACACAAGCTTTTGTGGTCCGTGAAGATCTGACACTTTGTACCATAGAGATAATGTCGCCAAATCTTCAAGGGAAAAACTACGGCCGCCAGTTCTAGATCATGCGTGGGATAGCGAGCCTCGTGATCCTTCAACTGCCGGGAGGCATAAACGATCACCTTCCCGCGTTGCATCAACACACATCCTAGACCAAGCTTCGATGCGTCACTGTATACCACGAAATCATCCGAGCCGTCCGGTAAGGACAATATCGGGGCACTGCTCAACATATCCTTCAACTTTTGAAAAGCTTCTTCTTGTTTCTCCAACCAGGCGAACTTGACGTTCTTCTTCGTTAACGAAGTCAGTGGCGTGGCAATACGCGAAAAGTCCTTGATGAACTTTCGGTAATACCCCGCCAGTCCGAGAAAACTTCGAACTTCTGCCGGGTTCTTAGGTTGTTCCCAATATTTGATGGCTTCCACCTTAGCTGGATCAACCATGATTCCCTTCTCAGACACCACGTGCCCGAGAAACTGCACTTCTCTCAACCAAAACTCGCATTTGGAAAACTTTGCGTACAACTTCTCCTGTTTTAACAGATCGAGGATCGTTCGAAGGTGACTCTCGTGCTCCCCTTCCGATTTTGAGAATATCAGGATATCATCTATGAACACTATCACGAACTGATCTAGATAGGGTTGGCACACCCTATTCATCAAATCCATGAATGTTGCCGGGGCGTTAGTTAACCCGAACGGCATCACCAAGAATTCGTAGTGTCCATATCTGGTCCTAAAAGCAGTCTTCGGCACATCCTCCTTCCTTACCTTGAGTTGGTGATAACCCGACCTCAAATCTATCTTGGAGAAGTAACTAGCTCCTTGTAATTGATCGAACAGGTCGTCGATCCTCGGTATCGGATATTTGTTCTTGATCGTGACCTTGTTGAGTTCTCGGTAATCTATGTACATCCGCATAGTACCGTCCTTCTTCTTCACGAAGAGCACGGGTGCTCCCCATGGAGACGTACTTGGTCTAACGAACCCCTTGTCTAACAACTCCTGCAACTGTGTCATCATCTCCTTCATTTCAGACGGTGCCAATCTATACGGTGCGCGAGCAATAGGTGCAGCTCCGGGCATCAAATCGATTCTGAACTCGATCTGACGATCCGGAGGTAGACTTGTCAAGTCATCCGGAAATACTTCCGGGTACTCACTTACCACCCGCACATCTCCCACCCCACGCTTCTCCTTCTTGGCATCCACCACGTATGCCAGGAATCCTCGCACCCTTTCCTCAAACACTTAGTAGCCTTAATCATAGAGATAAGGCTATTCTTCCTATCACGGCGGTCCTCATAAATCACTATGGGATCCATATTCGGTGACTGAATCCGGATTAGCTTTTTGTTGCAAACAATATTCGCATCGTTCGCGGCTAACCAATCCATACCCAACACCACATCAAACTCTTCCATTGCCATGGGATATAACTTCATAGGCAATAACCTTCCTTCTATCCCTATTACACAACCTTCTAGTACCTCCTTAACGTACACCAAACCATCATTAGCAGTTTCCACTTCTAGTGCCCTCTCCAACCGTTTAGGCTTTACCCCCAAACATTTCATAAAAGCAATTGATATAAAGGAGCGGTTTGCTCCCGAATCAAACAACACCTTAGCGCATTGAGAATTTACTAGAAACGTACCTGCCACAACATCCGACACTTCTTCCGCCTCCTCCGCAGTCATGCGAAAGGCACGCCCCTTCGGACGTGCCGGTTCTGCTCCTTTACCACTGTCTCTTCCACCCTGTCGATCACTAAATTGAGCTGATCCACCCCTTTTCAATTGCGGACAGTCAAACCGAGTGTGACCAGTAGCTCCACATTGGAAACATGATTTCCCTTTGGGGCAATCTCTTGACAGATGACCGGGCAGCCCACACCTGTAACATGAATTTGAGCCTACCATGCACTCCCCACGATGCATCTTGTTGCACTTCGAACACGGTTTCCCAACGGTATCTTTACTAGCGCGATTGTCTGGTCGAAACACTTTCCCTTTTCTGGAGTCATGACTCGACCCATCCCATTTGCGCTTATCCCCGCCCTTCTCGGTCGTTTGGCGAACCTTTTCTTTCTCGATCATTTCGGCCGCGTCGATGGCCGCTTGGAAAGTGGTGGGGTTCCTCGTCATCACTAGCTCTCGGATACTACTCTTCAACCCATGAATGAAACGTTCCACCCGACGTCCCTCCGTTGGCACATACAGATCTGCAAACCGAGACTTCTCGATGAATTTGGTAGTATACTCTCGCACTGTCATACTTCCCTGCTCCAATCCCAAGAACTCTTCTTCCAACCTTTTTACTGCCGCCAACGGGCAGAACTGAGCCCGAAACCTGTCCACAAAAGCTTCCCACAACATTCCCTTGGCCATTGCCGAACCTTTTCCCCCGATCTCGGCATCCCACCAGTAAACTGCCTCGGCCTTTAACATGGATAGGGCAAACATTACCCGATCCCCATCAGCACACTTGCACGTATCGAACACTAACTCCATTTCTTTCACCCATCTCATTGCCAGAACCGGATCACACTCACCTTTGAAAGTAGGGGGCTTGCATGAGGCAAAGGCCTTGTAGCTACACCCCTTAGCTGCTGACTCATTCACCACTAACGAGATCGCTTTAGAGTGACTCCCAGTACCAGTCTCTACTGGGCTCGACAACTCCGCACTCTCCTTGTTTTCACTAGCTTCCTTGCTTCCCGAAGCTGACTCATCCTGCTTAGTGAGAAGAGCTTGCAGAGTCTCTTGAATCTTACCAAGCTCCGCTGCCAGATTCTCTCGGGTGACGAATGCAGAACCAGGACCCCGACCGCGTCCCCTTGTCGGATTTTCTCGTCTGACCGAAGCTGAACTCTCCTGATGAGAGCTCTCTTGATGTGCGGGCTCCGCACTATGTACCCGCCGAGTCACTCGGGTCGTTCTTCGAGTCGGATGTTCCCCATCTCCAGCCACCTGAGTGGCGGCACGGCGAGGCGTCCTTCCCCGACCACGTCCACGGCCTCTACCTCTGCCCCTTCCACGGTTAGCTGTCGCCCTTGCCGGCTCCACCGGCCCATTCTCCAGAATTTCATCATCTTGGTTCCTCAGTACCGCAGGTACTGACCTACTTCTCAGTGTTCTTCTAGCCATTTCACACACGCTGAAAGAAGACAATCGTTAACCTTTTCTAGACATGACACCACAAGAGTTTGCTATATAAGGTAATTTAAGCACGCACCTGTACCTGTAAGTTTGTAATTACACTGTCCAGATGCAATCTCAAACTTACCTTACACGTTTGTCCTTGGCACCTTATCCCTAGCGCGTTTAGTGTTGTTCCTAGAGGCAATCCTATGTCTCGGCTGTGTTCCTTATCTTACAGTTTAAGTTTAGGCCCTAATGGTTACCTAAATCCCTTAAACTAAGGCTCTGATAACATTTGTAATGTCCCATAAACATAGCATGCATTAAATCATAAATTAAACATCCAAATTACATAAATAGCTTGTCTTTAACATCAGCAGTGAACTATACTAAACAAAACTTGCTAGCGGAAGTCTCTAAGCTCACAGCCGAGCACTATCTATATTCTTCAAAGCAAAATTGGGAGCCTCACACGCTCCATCACCTCCTTGCTACCTCTCAATTCTACTTGGAAGAACTCGAAGGTCGCTTACCTGAAAATGGTTTAGTTTTTGAAAAGCGAGGGTTAGACCAGAAGGTCTAGTGAATTCCCTCCATAAAACATCATGTATAAATATTATGAAATCATTTTATAAAAGGATGATCATTTATCGTAACGCATCACATATGGTACTGCACTATGTGGTGGATCGCTTAACCAATCGCGATCGGGGCCCAAGCAGACTCCCCTTTCGCCCTCTCGTATCGGGGCCCAAGCAGACTCCCCGATACCCGCCTAGGAGGAAACGAATTCCAACCTACCGTCTCTTCGTACATAGCCAAGGGACCATCAGATCCCGAGGCTCATTGATCCCACAGTGCAGACCGACATCACATAACATGCACAAACAGTTTATAAAAGCATTTGACAGTTTATAAATCATGCGCACCAATACAACATATAAAACATTCCTTTCCTTCCATGCAAATCAGATCGTAAACATTTCATGCGCGTAGTTGAAACCATAATCAGTTCAAATCATTTAACACTTTAAGTCGTAAAAAGGGGTTTAGGGAACTCACCTGATAGCAAATTATCTTCCTAACCTCTTGCCTCGATCCGACCGTACACCTAGTAATTAAATTTAGAATTTAATTAGATGCATTTAAGTTTTCTTAGCGGGTCTCTTCTAAAGCTTGCTAAGTTCAAGGTCTGCCCCTACCTTAGCCCAACAGGGACCCGAAGTCATTTGGTCCAACTCAATGCATCGGTCCACTAGACTACATGGCCCACCACCGAGTTAAGCCCGTGACTGAATCTAGTCCCGATAGTCTCCGACTCCCGGTACCCAAGACTCCCGGTACCCCGACTCCCGGTACCACCGACTCCCGGTACCGACTCCCGGTACCACCGACTCCCGGTACCACCGACTACCGGTACCACCGACTCCCGGTACCACCGATTACGAGCAGAAGACAAGCTCCACTCGTTTTCAACACCAATCCTTCATATTCGGTCCAATATACGAGGTTTTATCTCAACATTCTTACCCAATTTATTCCATAAATTCCTTAATCAAGCAACTTCCTAATCGATCGATTCATTGGATTATCAACCCAATCGTAAGATAACTTCCCTACAGTGCTCTGATACAATAGCCCAACTACAACATGAAATCTAGACTGGAAAAATAACTTATCTATCTATTTCATTAAGTATCAATAAACAAGGAATGAAAGATTACTCGCCTATTGAAGCCTCTTCCCCAAGAATCGCAGTCCAATTCCTTCTTTCGCTATTTTCTCTTCTTCCAGTGCTCAGCCGCCACAATTAGGAGAATGTTTGCCAGCCCTAGGGATCTGGTCATATAAATAGCTCCCAACATTTACAGAAATAGCCCCTCTACTAAACTTTCATTTCATACACTTTGGCCACCAAACTATACACTTGACCAAAAACGGGTTGTTACAATTATTCTGTAATACATTAAAAAAACAGTTTGAAGAACAAGTTACTTAAAAATCAAACAAACACTTTGGAGATGGAAACCAAGACTTATGATTTCTTTTGGGACAACATAAATAAAATATCATACATGTATCAAAAATTTTAATTAAACAATGTGATAGACAATTCAATAAACAATTAATTGAAACATTTGATCCAATTGTCAAAAAAACAGAAGATTAGAACAAAGTAGATTAGCATAGACATAGATGCACATTATTGTTTTTCTCTTCATCAACAAGAAATCAACAGTTGTAGCTCTGGTTTATTTACTTCATTGCTTCATAAATTTAAAGATTTAAAGTATTCCGTTTATGTGATAAAATCATTGTGATTTGCAGCCTAAACACCTTGAAATTTTGATGCCACCGTTGATTGCAAAGTGGCAGCAGCTTTCAAATACAGACAAAGACCTTTTTCCCACTTTTGGAGTGTTTCACATCCATAGCACATGTATTATTTCTGATTCCTATACCTTTGTTGACACCAAACAATTTACACTTTTGAATAAACAAACAGAAAGCTTAAGGTTTGCTAATAACTCGTTGTCAAAACAGGAATAATTTATACAAACAAAATTCTTAAAATTGAACAAAACAGGAAGGTGTGTCAAAACATGAAGGTTTGCTAAACTCTTTTATTGTATAATAATTTTTTTTTTATCAGAAATTATTAAAAAATTCAAACCTTTCGTTTATAAAAAAACTTCTTGCTTTTATTATTATTTTGAGTCAACCAAGAATATATATATATATATATATATATATATATATGGAATCTGACAGTAACATATATAAACCAACGGCTTAAATAAATAAAATTATTTATTTTTTCTGTAACACTTTTACATATTCTTTGAATACCCAATTTTCATAATTTCTCCCCTTTCTAACTTTTATTCTGCGTATTTTTATACAACTTTTAAAAACTTATAAACTTTATAAGTTCACCTTGATAACCCAATTTTCATACAGTTTTATACATTTGAGGGATTTTGGAAAGTAATTTTTATATAAAATATATGGTAACATATTGAATTAAAAGATTAATGAAAATAAGTACATAATTAATCACTATGAGACTATGTATATATATATAATACCTTGTTGAAATCCGGTAGCTGGTTTATCTGCAGATCTCTGCGAAACAAGAAGATAATCAACACAAAGGAGAATAATTAAGGATGAAGCAATGAAAAGTATTACAAAACTGGAAGGAGATATTTAATTAATTAACTTTTATTCTGCGTATTTTTATACAACTTTTAAAAACTTATAAATTTTGTAAGTTCACCTTGATAACCCAATTTTCATACAGTTTTATACATTTGAGGGATTTTGGAAAGTAATTTTTATTTAAAATATATGGTAACATATTGAATTAAAAGATTAATGAAAATAAGTACATAATTAATCACTATGAGACTATGTATATATATATAATACCTTGTTGAAATCCGGTAGCTGGTTTATCTGCAGATCTCTGCGAAACAAGAAGATAATCAACACAAAGGAGAATAATTAAGGATGAAGCAATGAAAAGTATTACAAAACTGGAAGGAGATATTTAATTAATTAACTTTTATTCTGTGTATTTTTATACAACTTTTAAAAACTTATAAATTTTATAAGTTCACCTTGATAACCCAATTTTCATACAGTTTTATACATTTGAGGGATTTTGGAAAGTAATTTTTATATAATATATATGGTAACATATTGAATTAAAAGATTAATGAAAATAAGTACATAATTAATCACTATGAGACTATGTATATATATAATACCTTGTTGAAATCCGGTAGCTGGTTTATCTGCAGATCTCTGCGAAACAAGAAGATAATCAACACAAAGGAGAATAATTAAGGATGAAGCAATGAAAAGTATTACAAAACTGGAAGGAGATATTTAATTAATTAACTTTTATTCTGTGTATTTTTATACAACTTTTAAAAACTTATAAATTTTATAAGTTCACCTTGATAACCCAATTTTCATACAGTTTTATACATTTGAGGGATTTTAGAAAGTAATTTTTATATAATATATATGGTAACATATTGAATTAAAAGATTAATGAAAATAAGTACATAATTAATCACTATGAGACTATGTATATATATAATACCTTGTTGAAATCCGGTAGCTGGTTTATCTGCAGATCTCTGCGAAACAAGAAGATAATCAACACAAAGGAGAATAATTAAGGATGAAGCAATGAAAAGTATTACAAAACTGGAAGGAGATATTTAATTAATTAACTTTTATTCTGCGTATTTTTATACAACTTTTAAAAACTTATAAATTTTATAAGTTCACCTTGATAACCCAATTTTCATACAGTTTTATACATTTGAGGGATTTTGGAAAGTAATTTTTATATAAAATATATGGTAACATATTGAATTAAAAGATTAATGAAAATAAGTACATAATTAATCACTATGAGACTATGTATATATATAATACCTTGTTGAAATTCGGTAGTTGGTTTATCTGCATATCTCTGCGAAACAAGAAGATAATCAACACAAAGGAGAATAATTAAGGGTGTTAATTTTGAAAAGTATTACAAAACTGGAAGGAGATATTTAATTAATTAACTTTTATTCTGCGTATTTTTATACAACTTTTAAAAACTTATAAATTTTATAAGTTCATCTTGATAACCCAATTTTCATACAATTTTATACATTTGAGGGATTTTGGAAAGTAATTTTTATATAATATATATGGTAACATATTGAATTAAAAGATTAATGAAAATAAGTACATAATTAATCACTATGAGACTATGTATATATAATACCTTGTTGAAATCCGGTAGCTGGTTTATCTGCAGATCTCTGCGAAACAAGAAGATAATCAACACAAAGGAGAATAATTAAGAGCTAAAAAAGCTTCACCAAATTAATAAGGCTGAAACCAGAAGGTTTTCAGAAGATATGAGAAAGACAATCTATGCATTCAGCTTAATCCTAGTGCAGACTATTTATACAGTTCCTACTGCATCCTCACTGAGTCAAAATAGCAGGGTCTGTTGCAAGGTAAAACGTTATAATACTTTTCTTTAGAAAGCAAATCACGATTTCAGAAAATTAAAACAAACCTGTTTTCATGAATTGGATCGTAAAGCCCTAAATTTTTTTCTCTTGGGGAAGAATACACAAACCCTAAAGATTGGAAGAAGGGTTTAAATAAAACGAAAGCATAATCTGCAGGAATTATAGAGATAAGTATTAAGAGATTTTGGAGATAACTATTAATTTTGGAATTTAAATAAAAGAAAGCATAATCTGCAGAAATTACAGAGATAAGTAGGAGCAGAAAATCGCCAGCTATTATTTATAAAATCGCCAGCTATTATTTTAAAATTAAAATTAAAATTTTAAGACTTTAAGACTTTGTGTATAAAGAAGTAGTATTTTGTGCATTTTAAGTTGTATTTAAGACTTTAAGACTTTCATCCTAAATGCTTTATAAGATAGTATAGATATAGATAAGTTGAAATTTTATTGTCATAACCCGTTGTAATTTGAGGTTTAAATTGGCCTGGATTTTGGAGATGTTACAATATGGTATCAGAGCATTAGTTTAAGCGAACTAAGTATGCTGAGGAGGTACTTAGACTTAAGCTGTGATGAATTAAGTTATGATTCGTGAGAATGGGTAGGAATACTAAGACGGGATAGTCTTAGAGGTGACGAAAATACGTGAAATTAGTACTGTAATGATGGTAACGAGGATTCTCCTGTATAATATATTCACAATTTCAATTAGCTACTGTTATTTATGAATATATTGTTACATAAGCATGCTTGTTTCTAAATGGTTACAATGACTGATTAGCGGTAAATTACGTTTTTGTATGTCTAGTTATGTATAAACCATTACTGATGGGTATTCTTTTGTGCTCATCCAGAACAATGGTAAATACTCCGCCAAGGTCTCCTAATTCTTCTATGAATAGGAATTGGTTAGACGATACGGGAGAAAGACAAACTGGAGTAGGCGGAATTCATGAGACGCCACCAGATTTTCTTTCTTTAGGAGGAGTGCGTAATCCGGTACACAGAGTGGGTACCAGTACTGTCGATCAAACACAATCAGAAGCAAGTATGGAAGGACGCATTATGGATAATGTTACCAGATTGATGAATGCATCAATGGAAAGACAAGCTGAAATGATGAACACCACCATGGGAAGACAAGCAGAAATGTTCATGAAATTGTTTAATGATCGAAGTACGGAACCAAGACGGACAAGAGTTGATACTAGTGTGATAAATCCAACTGGCAACCCAGGGTCGGAAACTGAAAGAAGGGCTGAAAGAAACTGCTCCTACAAAACCTTCTTGAGCTGTAAACCACCGGAATTCAAAGGAGAAGATAGTCCAATAGCTTGCATGAATTGGCTAAGGGAAATTGAACAAGCTTTCCGAGCTTGTGGGTGTTATGATGAAAAGTCTAAAGTTAGATTTGGATCACAGATGTTACGTGGTAACACGTTATCTTGGTGGAATGTGCTAGCAGCTTCTGTAACAGCTTCTGTTTTGAATGCTATGACTTGGGAGCAGTTCAAAGCAAAGATTCTGGAGGAGTACTGTAACGAAACTGAAATGGATCGAATCGAGGAAGAGTTCAGGAACCTCAAGAAAGGCAATATGACTGTGAGAAAGTATACAGAATCCTTCATGGAGAAGCTGAACCTGGTGGGGCATGTGGCTCCGACTGAGAAAGACAAAGTTAAAGCTTATCTGAAGGGTTTACCAGCAGATATGATGTCAAGGGTGCGGAGTTCAAAAGCTTCAACATTGAGAGAATCGATCGAAGAAGCAAAGGTTATAGAGGAAGTGTATGCTAAGGATAAAGAAGAAAAGACCCAAGTTGGGGAAAAGCGGAAATGGGAAGGTCGATCAGAGTATTCACAGAGGTCAAGGAACACTGGTAAAGGTACTTCTTATGAATCACGCCGTGAACCAAACTGGTGTCCAAAGTGTAAGAGCAAGCATTTTGGGCAGTGTCGAGTGATAGCATCTGAATGTTTTAAGTGTGGAAAGAGTGGGCATACTATGAATAATTGTCCAGTGCGGGGAAATACATGTTTTGAGTGTAAGCAACCGGGTCACTTTCGTCGGGAGTGCCCAAGGCTGAAAAAGAGCGGCGATCAGAGTAAGAAACCAGTTATTCCAAAGCCAACGGGTCGAGCTTTTCAGATGACCACTGATGAAGCTAAGGAATCAAGGGACGTTGTCTCGGGTATATTCCTTGTTAATTCTTGTTCTGCGCGTATTTTGTTCGATTGTGGAGCAAATTTGTCATTTGTGTCCAAATCATTCTATCCTAAATTAGCTACGCCTGTTACTACTTTAGATGATGCTTTAGTAGTTGAGGTAGCTAATGGAGGTCAAGCTTTGGTTCGAGAAAGGCTTGATGGTTGTACTATTCTTATAGAAGAGACGAAATTTTCGATCAACTTGTTGTTGATGGAAATTGGAGGGTTTGACATAGTTGTGGGTATGGATTGGCTGACAACCAATCAAGCAGAAATATTTTACGCAAAGAAATTAATCAGGATTCCGATAACCGATAAGGATGACGTAATCATCTTCGGGGAAAAGCAAAAGGGGGAAATTCCGTTAATCTCTGTTGTGAAGGCGCGGAAGTGTTAAATGAAAGGATGTATGTCGTCAATCAGGTTGTAGCGCAGTGGTTGATCGCCCTAGGTGATGTGGTGGAATATCCCATCTACCCAGGGTTCGATTCCAGGCGTCCTCAACATTGATAAGACATCTTTAAGTTTCAAAATTGTCAGGGATTAGTCCAGGTTGTGCCTGGGATACTCTTTCCAAAAAAAGGATGTATGTCCTATCTGGCGTATGTCTTAGATGGAAGGTTGGAAAAGAAACAATTGGAAGATATCAAGGTGGTACGTGAGTTTCCTGACATATTTCCTGATGATCTTCCTGGTCTACCTACTGAAAGGCAGGTGGAGTTTAGAATTGATCTCATTCCAGGTTCGTCTCCGATAGCGCGGGCACCTTACCGTCTAGCGCCGTCTGAAATGAAAGAGATGACGACTCAACTTCAGGAGTTATTAGATAAAGGTTTTGTCAGACCGAGTTCTTCGCCTTGGGGAGCTCCGGTCCTGTTTGTTAAGAAGAAAGAAGATACTATGAGAATGTGTATAGATTACCGCAAGCTGAATAAGCTGACGATTAAGAATAAATATCTGCTTCCAAGAATCAATGATCTATTTGATCAACTTCAAGGGGCAGGATGTTTTTCTAAGATTGATTTGAGGTCAGGGTATCACCAAGTACGGGTTAGAAATGAAGATATTCCTAAGACAGCTTTTAGAACCAGATACGGGCATTATGAGTTTCTAGTAATGCCATTCGGGTTGACAAATGCTCCAGCTGTCTTCATGGATCTGATGAATAGAGTGTGTCTACCTTTCTTGGACAAGTTTGTTATCGTCTTTATTGATGACATACTTGTGTATTCAAAGACTAAAGCAGATCATGAACAACACCTACGTGAAGTCTTAGAAGTTTTAAGAAGAGAGAAATTGTACGCGAAGTTTTCAAAATGTGAAATTTGGTTAGAAGAAGTATAATTTCTAGGTCACGTGATCACTTCAGAAGGAGTCAAGGTAGACCCAGCTAAGAATGAAGCTATGGCAAATTGGGAGACGCCTAGAAGTGCATCTGAAATAAGAAGTTTCTTGGGTTTAGCAGGTTATTACAGAAGGTTTATTAAAGACTTTTCTAAGATTGCATCTGCTTTGACTATTCTGACTAGAAAGAACGTGAAGTTTGTCTGGACGGAGAAACAAGAATCGGCTTTCAGAACTTTACGTCAAAAGTTGTGTGAGGCTCCGGTTCTTGCTTTACCAGAAGGAACAGAAGATTTAGTGGTATATAGTGATGCTGCAAAAATGGGTCTAGGATGCGTATTGATGCAACGAGGCAAAGTGATTGCTTATGCATCAAGACAACTTAAGGAACACGAGAAGAACTACCCGACACATGATTTGGAATTAGCGGCTGTCGTTTTTGCTTTAAAGCTATGGAGGCACTACTTGTATGGAACCAAATGTACTCTTTTTACTGACCATAAAAGTTTGCAGCATGTTTTTGATCAGAAAGAGTTAAATATGAGACAACGAAGATGGTTAGAATTACTTAAAGATTACGATTGCGAATTGCATTACCACCCTGGTAAAGCAAATGTCGTGGCTGATGCTTTAAGTAGGAAAGAGTATAGTGGATGTTTGAAATCGATCAATGCTAGAATTGATGTGACATCGAGTTTGATGGAAAAGATAAAAGAGGCACAAGCGGAGGCCTTACGGGAAGAAAACCTGAAAGAAGAAGTGATGGGCAAGCAACATCTTCAGTTGACTGAAGATGGCCGTGGATTAAAGCTGTTCCAAGGTCGTGTTTGGGTACCAAAGATTGGAGGAAATCTAGAGTTGATTCTCGAAGACACTCATAAATCTAAGTATTCCATACACCCTGGGAATACGAAGATGTATCGAGATTTGAAGTTACATTACTGGTGGCCAGCTATGAAAGTAGATGTGGCCCGAAAGGTAGAAACATGTAGAACATGTTCGTTGGTGAAAGCAGAACATCGGAAGCCTATGTTTCCAATCTTTGGAGATTCCGGAGTGGAAATGGGAGAAGATCACCATGGACTTTGTGACAAAGTTACCCAAGACGCAAAAGGGTAACGACACAATATGGGTAATCGTGGATATATTAACTAAGAGTGCTCATTTCCTGGCTATGAAAGAAACATCACCAATTGATAAGTTGGCGAAGTTTTATATTGATGAGGTGGTGTCAAGACATGGTATACCAGTGTCGATTGTGTCAGATCGTGATAGTCGGTTTACCTCAAGGTTTTGGCGATCACTACAAGAGGAATTGGGTACGAAAGTTAATTTGAGCACTGCTTTTCATCCACAGACTGATGGACAGAGTGAAAGGACTATACAAACTTTGGAAGATATGCTCAGGTCATGTGTATTGGATTTTGGAGGTAACTGGGATACGCATCTACCGTTAGTAGAATTTGCGTATAATAACAATTATCATTCCAGTATCGGAAGAGCGCCCTTCGAAGCCTTGTATGGTCGAAAATGTAGAACTCCGGTGTGTTGGTTAGAAGCCGGAGAGAAACAGTTTGCTGGTCCAGAATTGGTACAACAAACAGCTGATAAGGTGAAAGAAATTCGGCAGCATATGAAAGCAGCTCAGGACCGACAGAAGAGTTATGCTGATCCGAAAAGGAGACCAAAAGAATTTCAAGTTGGGGAGCGCGTGATGCTTAAAGTATCCCCATGGAAGGGTGTGATAAGGTTTGGTAAACGCGGGAAGTTAAGTCCTCGTTTTCTAGGACCTTTCACTATCACTAAAAGGATTGGTTTACAAGCATATCAGTTGGATCTTCCACCAGAGTTGGAAGGGGTTCATAATACCTTTCATGTTTGTTATCTTCGGAAGTGTTTAGCCGAAGAAGAGGATGTGATACCACTCACTGATGTGAGAGTAGATGAAAAGAGTCGCTGTGTGGAAGAGCCAGGGGCAATTTTGGAAAGATCGGTTACAAAGCTACGTAGTGGCAAGGAAGTAGCGATGTTGAAAGTACAGTGGAAGCATCACAGGGGTACCAATGTGACTTTAGAGTCGGAAGAGAGTATGAGGGATAGGTATCCCCATCTGTTTATCTGACCTTGATTTCGAGGACGAAATCATTTTCAAGTTGGGGAGTATTGTAACATCCTGAATTTTCAATATTAGTGATTTAATGAGAATTGGGATCTAATTGTATTTTGGTTTTAAACCTTGAGTTATGTTGTATTCTATAATTCAATAGGGTCAAATTACAAGGGTTTAAAGTTTGGTGTTACTTTTGGAATTATTGGAACTTGGAGGTGTGTTTGGTAAATAGTGTAAAGCATGTTTGGATATAATATCTGAAAATCAGATATTATCCTATTTTGGTTCTTTGGGGTCGGTCAAGAGAGAAAAAGAGAAAGAAGGGAAGAAGAGCAAGAATTTGTCTTCAAAATTGGTAAGAACTTGCCATGGTTTCTGATAAAAATCTGTTGTAGTTATATGATTGTAAACGAATCTGTGTATTGGAATGATTTTCAGAATCATAAACAACAGATTGAAGCTTCAGATTTGTGCAGGAAGTGGGTTTTGCAAGCAAGAGGTGAGTTCATTTCTACTTTGCTTAAATCAGTGTTCTTATGTTAAATTGAACCGTGAAATAGTTGTATAAAGTGATTATGAACTGTATGGTTGTACTGGGAATGAGCTGAATCGAACAGACAAGAAGTTAGGTTGAATTTTAGACTGCAGACCCGACTTTTCCGGATGAATAGTCGTATCCGAAAAACTCCAATGATGAATATTTATGGACGCAGGAAGTATCCAGGTAGATTGTATTTTATTACAAGAATCCGGATGAAATTAGTTACCGGATGGTATCCGGATGATCATAGAGTCCGGATGTTGTCCGGATTTGAAATATGTCCGGAAAAGTAGGAATTTACCGGAAAGGATGTGTTGTCCGGGTGTTGGGATTGTCCGGGGAAAATTATGGTATCCGGAAAATAGAAACGTCCGGATAAGATGGGTTATCCGGAAACTTTGGGTTGTCCGGACACTTTGTGCAGACTGGGCAATTTTCAGTTCTGTTAATTGTGAATCGTCGTGATTTAGTGATTGAGACATAATTAGTTTAGCATGAACATACGTACATTCGAAGGGTAGTATGTTAGGCTTGATAACTGTGCCGGTTTGATACTAGGCAGGTGTTTGGTATAGGTAAAGGAGATTGGCTCATACTGAATGATATGAGGAATCTATATGGTATAAAGGTGATTTGCTCATACTGAATGATATGAGAAATCTGTATTAAGCATTTACTTGCACGAGTAAATAGTGTAATGGATCCATAGGCACTAAAGTTTGGTAATCACTTGGAATAGGCGTGTGGTATTTCTCGTTTAATCGTTATTCCAGTGTGTGTGGGAAATCAAGGAATAGGCGTGTGGTATTTCTCGTTTAATCGTTATTCCTGATTTCTAAGGAAGAGAGTGAGGTTGACATAAGCACTTGTAATCTCTGCTTCCTTACTGATAAATGGGCGTGTGTAATCGCGATTTATTAGTGGAGAGCATTGATCTAGAATCTTTGAAGATTCGTAGTGTGGCTCTGGGGTATGATATGCTGATGGATTTGTTATCAGTCGTAGTCATGGGATTGGATGAAATTGTATAATGAAATAGAATTATACGTACGGTAAGAAAAGGAGTAACCAGGTTTGTTGTAACTTGTTTACATTGATTTTTGCAATTGAAACGAATGTTCTCACTAGGCGTTGGCCTAATAGTTTTATATGATGTTTTCTTACCAGGTACAGGCTCAGGCAAATAAAGGGTTGTGGGACGAGTGTTTTTGGAATAGCAGAAGTGGCAATTAACAAAGAGGATATTTTTAGAGGATAGCTTAGATAACTCAATTAATCTGGTTATAGTGACATGATTAGATTGATAGGTTATTCGAAGTATCCTGTATTGTAATTACACTTTGATGGTTAATTCCTTTGCTATCTATATAAGTTGAAATTTTATTGTCATAACCCGTTGTAATTTGAGGTTTAAAATTGGCCTGGATTTTGGAGATGTTACACACGCTAACAGGACTCTAAAACGTCTCTTTAAAAGACATGGGATAACACCTATTCACAATTTTACATGAGACAAAATTCTCAATAAAAGTCATAAATTACGCACACCATAATTCACGCCTACGCATTTCAAAGTTTCTCCATGCGTCGCAAAACGTCGTAAAATAAAACTCCATAAGACTCAACAAAACTTCCATAAAACTCAATGAAACTCAATGGCACCCAAACAATCAAATGGTGCCGAAATTTTCGTTCTCAATAATCAAATCGCATAAGGCAAAGTTATGACTAAAAATCATAATTCCAATAATTTCTCTTTTGTTGCAATACGATATAAAGTAACACTTTTCAACAAAACCCGCATGGAATAAAATTCTCAATAAAACTCAAATACCAAAATAATGGAAGTTAACTATTCATCCAAAACTTTAACATATGTGGCGGAGATCCAATGTTAAAGTCATACATCGCAGTTACTTGTCCAAGACCCTAAACAACATTAAAATATGGATATCACAGTATCCGAAAATAGCGTTGGACAACAACGAAAATAAGGAAAGTCTCAACGAAGTTCGCAACCACCTGCAATAAAATAATTTCATGCATGTTTAAAATCATGTTTTAATATCTTGTGTGTGCTAAACATTTTCCAAGATCTCGTAATACAACCTACATGATGATTTGGGAAACATGAAAAAAAATTGAAGCAATTTTGTTTAGAAACAAATTCATACATGAATTTGGTCGGCATTCAACGTCTTTAAACGACACTCCTCAATTTCCTCAATCACACTACCGACATTCGAATGGTCAAGCATCTTAAGGCAATAATTGGAACTAAATCGATTAACTTTAATATTTCTCCTCGAGTTAAGGTCGATCCAATGAGCCTGTGGTTCTAATCCAACCAACAATTCCGACCCGAAATGGTTAATTTAATGAAATCATCAAGCTTACTGCACTCCAAGTGATAATGCCATAATCGTCAATCTCTTCCAACGGCTACTCGCTTAGAAACTTCTTCGCTACCCCATCGGTCATCACATCGAAGTAGTTCAAGCACACACACACGTAGCATGTAAGTTCACCAATGCACTAGCCAGATACTATTAAGAACGTACCGTACATGATCATTCTTGCTACCCTCATCATGATTCCCGATTTTAATTCTAACACCCACAATTTTCGGGTATGCGTCTTTCTCCCAATCTAAGGCTTTAAAATTTTTATATTTGTTACCATCCTCGTTCCGCTTCAAGAATTAGATTTCGGGTGCATGCATGCATGCATGCGTACATGCATGTTATCCTAGACCGTTCAGCTCAACCGGGACGTCTATGAGGTTCGTACAGAAAAAGCTTGTTGTGTCGACTCGAGACGAACCTTTGATCGCATCAACCGAAACCATTCGCCTCTCCTTCGCACGAGTCTTCTAGCCCTAGAACCATGCTGGAGGTACAAGGGTAGCGAGAGTGCCACAGCGAGAATGCCCTGGTCACTATCGCCGGTGTAAAAGTCGCCGGATTCCCTGTTGATCATTTGCTCTCAGTACAATTATGGCGAGAGTGCCCGACGTTAGTGCCAAGGTCACTCCCGCGGCTGTCACTTTCGCAGGTCGTCCAGGAACGGTTTTGGGGCACTTGCGGTACATTCTCGGCGAGAATGCCATGGGCACTCTCGCGGTGTCAAGATCGCCGGCGGTAGGGTTTCTATTTTTTTTAGCAGCGGCAGCTTAGAGGATGGAGGGGATTGTTATTTATCATTTTGGCAGCCTCATTTATTTCTCTGTGCACCATACGACTTCTCTCCCCTTCTCTCTCTCTTTTGGCGATTTCACCCCAAATCATCATCATCCTTATTCATTTCTCCTCCTCAATCCTAGAGGCATTAAATGGAAATCCTCTAGGGTTCTAGCTTCTTAATTGCTACATACTTGCAAGTGGGTCTTTAAGATTGGTTAACTAGAACTACAAGTCACCAACAAGGATAAAGCTAGGGTTTCTAAATCCTAGGGTTTTCTTCTTTCCACCCTTAAGTAAGGTGTCTTAACCTTTAATCTCCTTATTGGGTCATGATTTACATCAACATTAGAAACTAATCATTTAATTTTGTCAAAACTAGGGTTTCTTCCATTTCTTAAGGTTTTCACTTCACAAACCTCCTAGGTGAGTTTCTTGACTCACTAAGCCTATAAATAATTGTGTATTTTACATTTCCTTGAATAACTTGCTTATTTACTTGATGTTTTTACTCTTATAATATGTGGCCTAATCTTCCTTTTTGGGAAGGTTAGAGCTTAACCTTGAGGATGGTTTTATTGGAATGAGGAAGAAGATTGATGAGTGGTGTAGTAGTGTGCTCTTGAGTACATACACACTCCTCTTCCTCATAATCCCAAATGTGCAAGGGGTAAACATTAGGGTTTTGGTATTGGTAGCAATATGAAGAGTATATGTGGATAATGATGCTTTTACGATCATGGTTACTTCTAATAATTGTTATTTAAGTGCATGAGGACTTGTTACTTGTGATGATATTGAAATGGTACCAAAATGGTAAAACCGTATTTTGATGTCTTAATGGACTATAGACCTAGTATGGTTGATGTCTTAATGGACTATAGACCTAGTATGGTTGATGTCTTAATGGACTATAGACCTAGTATGGTTGATGTCTTAATGGACTATAGACCTAGTATGGTTGATGTCTTAATGAACTATAGACCTAGTATGGTTGATGTCTTAATGGGCTAGAGACCTAGTATGGTTGATGCCTTATGTTGCAATGATATAACGTGCGGTCAACCGGTAATGGATGATATAACACCTTGCGTATTGTACGAATGATCTTATTATGAAATTGCTATTTGGCTAGGCTTTTGGCTAACACTTCTTTTGTATATTGTGTTTAAGCAGGCCTTCCTAGCGGTGGCGCTCCCCGAGGTTGAGGGAAGAGTGGTGAATAGAGATAGCATTTTTGGATGGGCATAGAGGCGAACTTTTGATGTATAGATTGATATACTTTTGAGAGCGAGATAGCAACACCCGTATATAATCTGAACTTTGCTAAGTCTAGATTAGTAGGTTGTTGAACTTATTTCGTTCGATTATTTTGTAATGTAAACGTCGTAATATTACTTCCCCTTTTGGGTGATTCGTCTATGTCATTTAGTTCATTTCCGCAAATTATTCAGGTTTAAATTTACCCTAAATTTTAGAGTGTTACATTAATGACTCTATCGACCTCAAAATATCTTATCTTAAAGTGTCTAATTGTGTATTTGTAACAACCCATAATCCATAACATACATCGTATTTATAAGATACCCCAAAATGAGTCCCAGTACATACATAATATCCCAAACCAGAGATTACAAAATTTGCAGCGGAAACAAACTTCCACAGCCGAGAGCTAGCTATACTAAAGCAATAATAATTTAAGAACTAGAGTGCTCTACACAAGATCGCCTCCAACTCTATTCTTCATGCCTCCTCCTTTCCTCTAGACGAAGCACCACTAATGCACTTCCCTAAAAATGGCTTTAGTTTTGAAAAGCGAGGGTTAGACCATGAGGTCTAGTGAATTCCCTCCGAAAAGCAGTTTCTACAAAAATATGCATAAAATCATTTCTTTATCCGCCCTAAGGCCCACAAGTAATTCCGTAACAAATAGGGGTATTTGCACGGTGTTCATAGATCGCACACAACCAACAAACGATCGGGGCCCAAGCAGACTCCCTTCTCACCTCGTCTCAGGGCCCATGCAGACTCCCCATTTCCCAAGTGTGCAGGAAACAGATTCCATACACACGAGGTCATCATAAACTCCCAAGGGATCATTGGATCCCAAGGTACACTAATCCCACTGTGCAACCCGACTCCACATAAGCATACAAAGCAAGGCTAAGAGAAAACACATAGCGATGCATGTATCTTTGTAAAAGCAGTTTATAGCATGTGTGCATAACGTTCTCAAAACATATAATTCATGCTCCGAATTTATAAGAACTTTATAAATAAGCATGTGTGCATTTCATACCATGATCAGTAATAATCAAAAGCGTTTAACATTTCGTTTCATAAAAAAGGAGTATAAGGAAACTCACATGTTTGATGTGATTTGATTTACTCACGCCTCACTTCTGAACGATCATAACCGAACCCGACACATAAGATCAACAAACCACTTATTCAAGTAAATACCCGGACCAAAATTGTCAGACACACAAACACACACACACACACTGACCTATTCGAACCTCGACCCCAAATACTACATCCCCGGACACTCGCTAATCCAGACTCCACTGTCCGGAAGTCCTTATCCGGAAGTCATTATCTAGAAAGACCTTTCCGGATCCCACTATCCGGAAGTCTATCATCCGGAACCCAACTCCGGAAACCAACTCTGGAAACCCAATTCCGGAACCCACTATCCAGAAGTCTATCATCCGGTAAACGACATGTCCGGAAACCCCTTTTTCCGGATAAAGTGATATTCGGACAATCGCCCTGCAAAACCCTAAACTTTCCCAAACTTGATTAAAAGTGCGATTGAATCCCAAACTTCGTCAGTTATCGGATTATGATTACATTCTCGACTAAGAACAACTAATTAACCACTCCTTTACTCCTTTTAAAGATCCGAATCCACCCAAAACCCATAAAAGCTTATCCATGAGAAAAACACAGTGTTCAACCACAATACACCCAAATTCCTTGAATAAGAAGGCATACGCTAAATAAATGAGGAGAAAGGATTGAAGCTTACCAATTGAAAATTTCTTGGTCGATCTTTGCTTGCCGATTGATTTCCTCTCCTTCCTCTCTCGGTTTCCTTCTCAGCCGCCAAACACAGACAATAATGAAATAAACGAGGAGTGACCTAGGGATTTGCTCCCTTAAATACTTTTCATAAATTGCCCTTTGGTCCCTCATAACTTTTCCATTATTACACAATGGCCATATATCTTTCATTCATTAAAATTAATATCCGGTTGTTACACAATTTCACTTACTTTTACTTAGAAAACACTAGTTTGAGTCTAGGTATCCCCAAACACTTACTAAACACTTAAAATCGTTCCCCAAACATTTTACATCTACATCTCAATTTATACCAATACCCTAATTTCTTAGGTGAAGGAAAAGAGAGGATTACCTTACCCACACCATGTATTCCACCAACAATATATTTCTAGGGTCACCAAGATGAACCTCAAGCTCCAAATCTTTAAAAGAGTGAAATGGGTTGGATGAACCCCATAAAAACTTGATGAAGAGGGTGAGTGAAGAGATTCTAGCTTTAGCTTCCAAAACCATGCAAGATGAAGAAGAATAACTTGAAATCTAGAGTATTGGGGTCTCAAAGGCTCAAAATCGACAATGGAGGCTAAGGGTTTCGGTTATTAGGAGAGCAAAACGAAGTGGGTGAAGTGAGATGAGGAAAAGGGGTGAGAAATCACGTTTTTATGGTCCAGGTACCTGTGTACGACAAGTCGACAATGCCCAACAACAAAGCCACAGGGCAAAGTCACTGATAAAGTCGCCAGGTATGTACCAAAGGTGGTACCTCCATAGCGACAATGCCACGCGACAATGCCCCGTGGCAAAGTCGCTGGCATAGTCGCATTACCCAATCCGACGCTCGAAAATTGTCGTTTCTTACGCAGAACACTCTTAATCCTCTTGGTGACTAAAAGTAACATAATCCCAACATGAAATCCAAGAATTAGAACCTCGTGTAACATCCCAAATTTTCAATAGAACAATGTCAGCATTAAAACGTAACATTTACAAATCTGGGTCCCAAAATTTTCGTTACAATATACATAAACTAAGGTTGGCGGAAACAACCTGTTGGTTCCCTCTTTTGTTTAAACAAGATTATCAGATCTATTAGTTCAAGTTTGAGTTTGATGCGGAAGCGTATTTGAAGTACTAACAGATATGTTTGATAGATTTAGAACATAATATAAATAAATAGTGAACAGGAAATAATATCTCAAAGTTTACTGAATATATATATTAAGAACAGATTCAAGAACAGTGAGTTAAGCAAAGCTTTTAAAACAGATTTGACTCTCAAAGTGTTTAAAGCTTGTGATGTTTTTCTCTCTTGAATTCTTGTTTCGATTTTTTGATTGATCGATCGATAGATAGGAAGAACTCAACATGAGTCTTCCTTATATACTACTCTAAGGGGACCATAAAGCATATGCTACTATTCACAAAGGACGGTATGAATAGTTGGACGGATGGCATGAACAGTTGGACGTGCTGTATTGCATTTAATGCAGCAGGCGTCTATTATGTACTAAGCCCTATTGAATCCAACCAGAGTTTGACACGTTGCAGTTGGACAGGGCATGCTACCATGCAAGTTGATGAACAGGTCCTGTAACAGTAGCAAGATATTATAAATATCTTAAGTCTTTGTTGAAGACCGCAGAGGTTATGTGAAGTACCACAGAGGTTCTGCGGTTTGGTCCTTAGAAGAGCAGTCTTCACCGGATTCCGAGTCTTTGGTCTTCTTTGCGCGTATGACAGAGCTTCTGTAGGGCGCCTCTTTAGCTTCTGTAGCTTCTTGACCTTGATCTCTCGGTAAGTTCGGCAGAGCCTCTGTAAGAGGCTTTCTTCACTTAGCCTATTTTTCACTACTTCTAAATACTTCTATGATTAGGAAGATTGAAGCTAACAATCTCCCCCTAAGTAGTGAAAAATAAAAAAATTTAACTTGAGTTTAGTTAGGCTAAGTTAGATAAGACAGAGGTTAAACAATACCTCGAAAGTTCTTTCATTCAGAAATATGCTAGAGGCATTTTACATTTGAGTACAATGAAAGATAAATTTTTGACTTGGTTTGCAGAGATTTGAGGTTTGAGAATCAGATTTTGGCATCTTTGAAATCGTTGTAGCTTCTGTTGTCTCTTCCGATTCTTCTGATCTCTTTGTAGAAACTGATGCAGAGTTCTCTTAGGCGAATTGTGGCATCAATCTCTCTGATGAAAGTATCTGCAGCATCTCTATCCATTTTCTCTGTACCTCTATATTTTACAAGGCTTGCTCTGAATTTGTTCAGAGTACTAGTTGCGTACTTCTGACAATCCATGCACACAAATAGTTTGATTTCGCCTTGTGGGTTTTGAAATACTAACCCGAATCTTGGTTCTGTAATGATAGAGTTGGGCACGGCGTCGGGTGGGCAGCGATCTTCTGGTGGTCGTAAATTTAGATGTTTGAGACCAAGATCCTTTCCCAGTTGAAAATCTATCATACTGAAGACCAGAAGCTTTTCCCTCATTGCTTTTCTTAATACTTGATAGGCTCTGGTGTTTGCCTCTGTGTTGTAGTTGTCCTTTGTCCATTGCAGAAGGTCAGGTAGATCATAAGGATTGATATTTCTTAGGTCAGCATCAGCGAAGGTGGTTTCTGAATTGTATTCTCTTCTGACTTTGTAAAGGTTGTACCTGACCCTTGGATAGGTTCTTGTAAAGGAGAACTTGCAGAAGATTACCTTTTTGATCTTGTGGATTGAGAAGACATCTGCTTTGGTTCTTGGCTTTGTCCTTGTGAAGATGTTCTCAAATTCTTCTCTGATCCTTGAATCTGTCACATGATCTGTTGGATGATTGGTCTGAAAGGTTTGTTTATAGAGGTATTTGTATACCACTTCTTCCATCTCTTCATGTGTTGGACCAGGTTGTGGTACTTGTCTTCTGAGACTCTCCATCTGTTGAACAACTTCTGCAACTCTACCTGTTAATGGAATGTCTGACAGAGGCTTCAATCCATATGCCCAGTCAACTTCTTCAGGCTTTGGAGTTTGGAAGGCATCAAAGGCGCTCTTCATCAATTTCTCTGTAGGCTTGGGCAATGATTTCTTTTTCTTGGGCTCTTCTGTCAGTATTGCTTTGCCCTTGTCTTTGGCTTTTGGAGGTGCAGAACCTGTTTCTTCTGTAGGTTTGGAGGTTGGTGCTTCTGTTGGCTTGATGGTTGCCTCTGTAGGTTTTGACACTTGTGTTTTAGAGGACTTTTGTGGCGATGGTTCTGTTGGCTTGAGTTGCTCTGTAACCTCTGTTGGAGGTTCTTTGGTGACTTCTTATGTGAGTTCTATTTCTGTTGGTGAAGATTGGACATCGAATCTTCTTGCCATTTTGAAAGCTAATGTGAACCTGTGCCTTTCTTCTTCTCTCTGCGACATTCGATCAGTCATTGTATTGTGCATCTTTCTCAGAATATCAGAAGCAGAGGTCGCAGAGGTCGTTGCTCTTATTGGTTTGGTGGCAATCGACTTTCTTCTTGGTATGGTTTGGAGTTTTTCTGTTGATTTTGTTGAAGGACTCTTTTCCAAGTTGATTACTACAGGGGTGGTTGTTGCCTCTGTGGTATGCTGATCAGCTTCTGGAATATTGGTTTCTTCAGGACTTGATTCCACAGAGATGGGTGTTGTCTCTGTGGTCTGTTGATTTTGTTGTTGATCTTGGGTTTGTTCTGGAGGGGCTTGACTGATTGGTTCTGCTGCGATTGGTGGATCTTGTATTCCTCTGGTCGTAGCTTTCTCTCTTATATTCTCCCCCTCAGGATTATCTGATGGACCAGGATGGTCATCATCAGAATCATCCTGACTTTTATCAGAAGTACCCTCTGCTCTGCAGGAAGCTTTGGGTTTCTTTGGTAGTTCTGCTCCTGCGGCCATCAATTTCGCACATACATCATCACAGAGGCCGAAAAGAGTTGCAAGCTCTGCTTCTGTGTTGAAGCGCATTCTGCCGACACTTTTTCTGAACTCTTTGACGTAGTTGGCATTTGCAGTAGTGAAGGAGACAATGACTTCAGTGACCTGGTTTATGACATTTTGGCCGAGCTCTGTTAGCTGTGCTCTGGTGATGTAATCTTTAGGCTGCATCAGTATTGTGTTGCGCATTGCTTCTGCTTGAGCTTTTTGCAGAGCCTTCTGTAGATCTGCGGGTGTGATGCTCTGTGATTTGTTGGATTGCTTGTTCATTTGTTCAAGGAAATGTTTTACTGATTCCTTGAATGCAGAAGTTGCGGTAATTCCAAAATCTTTAGCAGCAGAAGTGGTTGTAGTTGTTGTAGTTGTTTGCGCAGAAGATTTCATCTCTGTGATGGCTGTTTTCACCTCTGTGGACAGATTGTCCATTTTGGTGTTCAGATTCAGCATGGCCGTTGATGTTTTCTCTGCAAAAGATGTGAAAGAGCTTTGCAACTCTTTCATGGTTTGGTTCACAGAGGTGACAAGGGTTTGGAACTCATCCCTTGATACTTGTATCCCTGGTGTAACCTCTGGAGGAACACATTCGTCTCCAGAGTGAGTCCCTGCTCCTGGGACACCTTCGTTCACCCTTGTTTGTACGTTGGGGGTGGAAGGATTTCCATATGATCTTCGAGCAGAAGCATCTAGTGCTTCAAACTCTACAGAAGTTCTGTGAACAACATTGTCTAGATCCACTCCATAGGTGGGTACTAGATTATCCTTCTGTTGACTCAGAGACTTGTCTAGAGTCTCTTCGTCGTTGTGCTCACTACTTCTCTCTGAAAGAAGGGTTGGCCCTAGTTGTGTGCATGTGGCAGAGGAAACGAATTCCTCTGTAGGGTGTTCTGTTGTGATCTGGGGCGATTGATCACGAACTATAGGTGAGTCTTTCTGAGGAGACTCCCTAGGAATGGATTCCCCGGTTTCTGTGGGCGCAGAAGTCGAAAGAGTGACTTCTGGCTGGATGGGTTGGGTTTGGATCGAGCTGTGTTGTTCTATTTCAATAACTCCTTCTGCAGCTAGACCTGCGGAGTTAGATGTGTGGGTTGCACTGGGAGGGGGTGAGGGATGTGTGCCTTCTTCATCTTCGGCATCTTTTTCTTTTATATTTTCTTTTCCTCCAGATGTTTCTACCCTATCCACTGTTGAAGTTCTTTGCTCTGTGCCTAAGAAGTCAAAGATTTGATGAGATCCGTATAACTTCATGACATGTGGATGATAGAGACCTTTTCGTATCCAGACAGCTTCTTCTTCGTCTGAATCTATCTCTGAGACCTCCATTCTTGTCTCTGTTACTTCATCTCTATTCCACTGAGCTTCTGTTTGTCCTATTTCTCCTGAAGCTGGGCTTGGACTCCTTCTGTGAACGTCCAATCCTTGCTGAATGAAGGGGTTCTGTAGAATAATAGGTGTCTCGGCTGATTGATCTCTGGGTGTTTGATCATCTTCTTGCAGATGTGTGTCAATGCCGGAAATAGAGAAGTATTGTTCTTCTGGGGAATGGTGGTCGAGAGGTTGTGCCGTCCACCCTGCTGTATTTAAAGTGTTGGCAATGTCGGGGTTCTGTAGGAAATCGTTAATGTTTCCTTGGTGAGCAAATCGATCTGGGGATTGATGGGGCGATTGATATCCCTCTTCTGTCATTTCTTCTTCTGTATATTCTTCTTCTGCAGTTCTTTCTTCTGCGATTGCTTCCTCTTCTATGGTAACCAATTTTTCAAGTGGTTTACCATGCTTCTTTTTGGATTTCCTCCTCTTTGGTTTTGGTGCCCCTTCCTCTGTAGTTTTTGATTTTCTTTTCTTCTTCTGTTTTGGAGAAGAGGGAGGAGCAGAGGAGCCAATTTCTGTGGCATGAGGAGGTGAAGGTTGATCTTCTGCAGCGCTTGTTGAGGTGCCTTTTGCAGTTTTCCTCCTTTTTGATATTGAAGAGGACTTCTTTCCCATGAGCTCTGCACGTTTGGCTATGAAGCTGAGTTGAATAGCCATGTGTTTTGCTAATTTGTTATCTTTTTCTTCTTGAGTGGAAAGGGGTTCTGCAATCATTGTTCCTAGGGGGACACCTAAACGCGGGGGTGTCATAGGACTCGGTTTAGGAGTTCTATGATCGCGTATATACTATTTCTTAAGGATTTTATTCTTGGCATACCTCAGAAGTTTCTTTGACAAAGGTCTGCAGTGTGTGTAGCCATCTACATGATCAGTGGGAATATTTTTGCTCATTGGGAACTGTTTGGGAATTGGCCCTTCCATTGGCCATTTCTGTATTAGCAACAGAGGTTTGAACAAGACTCCCAGTATTCTTTGGAATTGCAGAGGTGGTAGAAACTTAGGATCGTTCTCTTTGACCCTTCTTGTGTTGTTCTTTCTGTCGATGGTGTTAATGATCTCTTGCATCATTATGGTCGCGTAATCCAGTGGGAGATCATAGTAAACCCCATACATGATGGTCAATATCTGATGTGAGCTCTGGTCAATACTGCCTATCTTCCCTGTCAGGCATCTGTTAAGAATTGAGAACAAGGTGTTCCACAAAGGTGGTAATCTGCCTCTGCGGAAGTCATTTCTCTTCCTCAGTGGTGTGTTGTACCCAAGCATTTCTAGGAAACGACAGATCTCGTCGTCTGTTGGTTGCTCTGCGTACTTCTTTAATCCAAGAAGACCCCTTGTTGGTAGGTTGAATTCAAGTGAGAACATTGTTCTATTGAACTTGATTTCCAGATGCTCAGATTTGTCGGGTTTTGAAATGTATCCTTTGATAAGAGAATCATCTTTATCAAATCGGCAACTTTGCCAAAACTGGTTCAGATATCTTACTGGAATTTTCTTTGGGGTTCTTGAGAGTAAAGGGAAGAGGATATGATTTTCCATTATGTTTAGAAGAATGGCATGGGCTTCGCCGAAAGCAGTGGGTGAGGGGACTAAATAGCAATTGTTGGATTTGATTGGTAGTACTTTTTCGAAATGATCCTTTGCTATGAAGTTTTGAAGATGTGTGGTTGGAGCAAAGTCTGCTGAATCGCCGGAATCTTCTAGTTCAATGTTTTGGGCAGGGTTGGGGTTTTCTGAATGTTCAGAATGAGCAGGTGAATGTTCTGGTGAGGTCGCCGGAGAGTGTGCAGGGGAGATAGCTTGAGAAGATGAAGCCATTTGGTACTGAGAATAAGAAATTTGCAGGTTTCGCCGGAGAAGAATGAGAGTTTGTAAAAAGTTTATGAGAGGGTAATCTTGGTTTTTATAGGAGGGTAAAACGGTAGAATTCGAAAGAGTAAAATATATGGCAATGGATTAAAATTTGGAATCCGAACTCAAGTTAGAACGGCGGGTTCAACTTTCCACAGAAAACGTTCCATGTACGCCCAATGAAAATGGGACACGTAGGCCATGTCAGAGGATGACAGGACGTCGTGCGCGGCCTATTAATGCTAGGCGCGTGGGGTTATTCTTAGCCACATGTAGTTCACTCTCAGTAAAAGTAACCGTTATTACTACAGAAATGCCCAAGTAACAGATTGACAGAACTTCTGTAGTTTACAGAGGTTCTGTGATTTTGAAAATCTTTGATGTGTATCCCTTTCTCATATATCTCATTGTTATCATGACTTCTGTGGGGTTCCTTTTTAACCAAAAACGTTTTGTAAAGGCATTGGAGAGGATCAAATAGGATTTTTAGTTAAGAGTTTTTACTCGCAGAGGTTTTGTGGCTCTATTGGAACTTGCAGAAGCTCTGGAAGGGCCAGCAGAAGCTCTGTGAGGGAAAAAATCTCATAACGAAAATTCTATTAACTTTTCTGATCATCCAATTTTTGATCTGTTTTAAGAGATGTTTTCGGACATATTTGAAAGTTGGTGTCCGAAAAAAATTGTTATGGAAAAAGTTTTGTTCGAGAAGGTCATGGTGAGTCTGTTTGGTTTCCGAGATAACATTCCAAAAGATCGATAGAGGTTAAAGTTGCGATCTCAGAGCATATTTTTGGCAGAGCTTCTGTTGAGCTCAGCAGAAGCTCTATGACCTTAAATTTCTCATAACTCAAATTTTATGAAACTTTTCGATCTTTTGATTTTTGAAATGTTATCCACAGTATTTTTAGGACATATTTGACAATTTGTGTCCTAGAAAACTGTTTTCAAAAACCTTTTGTGCGAGAGACATACCTTTTGGTTCTTCTTTTCTCGGCAGTGATGTCTGACTTCTGTCGATATAGATTCATTGACATTCTTCTTTTGCTTTCCCTTGAAAGTTTTACCTCTGTAGATCATTTCAGGATCCCTTTTTGCTCCCTCTTGATCTAATCACCTCTGTAGATCAGGAATTTTCCTTTTGCTCCCCCTTGACCTATGCTTGGATCAAAGAATGATAAGTTTTGCATAGAACATAGGTCATATTTTCCAGAGGTTCTGTAGGGGTTGTCAGAGGTTCTGAGTAGACTTACAGAAGCTCTGTGATTTTAAGAACTATTTAAGATTGAGAATTTACATACAGAAATAAATTAATTAAAGCAAAAATAATTAGAAATATATATATTTACAGAAGATAAAGCTATACTTACAGAGGATTTTTACGTCATATTGATCATTCCTAACTTACCCACCAAGAAATTGAATCTTTTCTCGTCTAAAGCTTTGGTGAATAAGTCCGCGAGTTGGTATTTTGTGGGCACGAAATGCATCTCGATTGTACCGTATTCAACATGATGTTTCAAGAAATGGTACCTTATATCGATATGCTTGGTTTTTGAGTGTTGCACAGGATTGGCAGAGATAGCAATGGCACTCTTGGAATCACAGAAGATAGGTATTTTGAATAGGATGTGGCCGTAGTCTTTTAGCTGAGTCTTCATCCATAGAACCTGAGAACAACAGCTAGCAGCAGCAACGTATTCAGCTTCTGCAGTGGATGTTGAGACACAATTTTGCTTTTTGGAGGTCCAACTGACTAGTTTACCACCTAGGAATTGACAACTCCCAGAGGTACTCTTTCTGACGAGCATGCATGTTGGGAACTGAAGATTTGCTAAGTATGGATAATACTGCCAGAACAACATTACTACTTCCAGAACAAAGTTACTACTGCCAGTAAAGGTTAGTACTGCCAGAACATAGTTACTACTGCAAGACAAAGTTAATACTGCGGGAACTCTATTAGTACTGTTGATGCATTAATGCTGCTGGAACAAGGTTAGTACTGATGAGTCAAGTTAATGCTGCTGGAATAGATTAATACTGCTGAAGCAAGGTTAGTACTGCTAGAATAAGTTAATGCTGCTGGAATGAATTAGTGCTGCTGGAAAATATTAGTACTGCTCATGCTGAATGAAGTTAATATTGCTGATGTGATAAGTCTGGTATGCGAAGATTTTGGAGATAAAGATGGAATGAATGAAGATATGCTTAAAGAAGATTCAGAAGATCAATTTATTTTTGATAGTTATCTTGTAACTATTTAGTATAAATAGATGTTGATAGATAGCTATTCACATATACATACAATATACGCGATATACGTTTTGTTTTAGAGAGAATTAACCTCAAGGTTTAGAACCCTATTTCTAGAGAAGTAGAAGTCGTCTTGATTGAGCCTGTTCATCAAGATTGAGGTTTGGTTGTAAGCTTGTGAGTTGAATCAGTGAATACAAAACAGCTGTATGTTTTCTGATATATTGTTCTTTGATTGTGTGAATTAAAGTTCTATTCCGCAGATTCTTTAATTCTGAGTTCTAAGTATTTTTAGTCTTGTTAAGATTCGATCCTGACAAGTGGTATCAGAGCTTGTGTTTCTTAGAACCCAATAATGGACAATTCTATTGAATCAAACAGTACTCTTGTTTCTAAGGTTCCCATGCTCAGACCCAATGAGTTTGACATGTGGAAAATTAGAATCAAGCAGTATATTCTGCTTACTGATTATTCCATCTGGGATATCATAGAGAATGGTCCATGTGCTGAAGGAAGAATTGGACCAGATGGCAAAAGACCTCCTCCAAAGACTGATGCAGAGAGAAAAGTCAGACAAATAGAGATGAAGGCCTTAAGCACTCTGCTTTTGGCTATCCCCAATGAATATCAGCATCAATTTCATCACTGCACTGATGCTCAGACTCTGTGGAATGCATTGGAAAAGAGATTCACTGGCACTAAAAGCACCAAGAGGAATCAGAAGGCAATTCTCAAGCAGCAGTATGAAAACTTTACTTCTACTAAGAATGAGTCTATGACTCAAACTTTTGATAGATTTAATAAGCTGATTGGAGAATTGGCTACAGTGGGAGTCAAGATGGAGGCTGATGATGTTAACAGAAAGTTCTTAAGATCATTAGGTGAAGAGTGGACAATGTATACTGTGTCCTTCAGACAGAATGACCAATTGGAAGATAAAGAGCTTGATGATCTTTACAATGATCTTAGAGTCTTTGAAGCAGAGGTTGAAGCCAAAAAGAAGCCCTCTGGATATGTACATAATGCTGTACTCCTTTCAGCATCACCTGATTCTACTGCTAACCCTGAATCAGTTAGTGCTGCTGGAGGAGTCAATCAGGAAAAGACCAATGATTCAGTACTAGAAGTTTTTTTTTCTAGTCATGTTAATTCCTCATTGATTAATGATGACTTAGAACAGATTAATGCTGATGATCTTGAAGAGATGGATATCAAGTGGCAGATGGCTATGCTGTCTATGAGGGTGAAGAAATTCATAAAGAGGACGGGGAGAAACAACTTTTCCCAAAGAAGAGAAGATGGTGCTGGATTTGACAAGTCCAAAGTTGAATGCTACAAGTGTCACAAGATGGGACACTTTGCCAGGGAATGCAGAGGTGGAACATCTCACAACAACCATCAACAAACTCAGGCTGGAAGTTCCAATCAAAACAGAAACTCTATTCAAGCTCTTGTATCTCAACAAGGAATGGGATTTGATTGGAGTGATCAAGCTGAAGAGGCCATCCAAAATCAAGCACTTATGGCTGAAGTTTCAGATCTTCCCACTGAGGTAAAATCTAATCTCTGTACTCAAGCTTGTATAGACACTGTTAAAAGGTATAGAGATCACAATCAGGGAATGTGTGATGACCTTAAGAGATTAGAAAAGGACAGAAAAGACTATGTAGTAATTGTTGAGAAGTTTGAAGAACAGATTAGGGCTTTTCAAGCCAATGAACTTCAACACTCCTATGATACAAACTACTGGAAATGGGAAAAGGATGGTCTAGAGTTCCAACTTAGAGAATCCAGGGAAGAGTGTGAGAAACTAAAAGGAGAGCTTGAGAAAGTTAAACTTGATGTAGAAAAGTTTAATTGTGCCTCTAAAGTCATGGACAACATAATCAACTCTCAAATCCATAGTAAGTTGAAACCAGGCATAGGGTATAATGCCACACCTCCACCCTACAACAACAACTACATCCCTCCTAAGTCAGACCTATTAGAAACCAAGGATAGGAAGGACTTACCTGAAGGAGCCACTGAAGTAGATCCATTAGATAAAGTAGTTGTTGAGGATAAGACTGAAAAAGAAGGATCTGATGAGAAATGTGTAAGTCCATGTGTTAAGAACAATGAGATGAAAAGGACTGGAAAGGGAAAGGGAGTTCATTATACACATACCACTGTTGTGAACTCTAATACTTGTGAACATTGTTCTTGCAAGAAACATCAAGAGAATAAGCCCCAAAAACATGATAAAAAGAGGGGAAATCAAAGAAATTGGAATAACCAGTGGGCACAAAAGCAAGGAGTTGATCTGCAAAGGATTAACAGACCAAAACCTTGTTTTATTTGTGGCAAATTGAATCATCTTGCCAAACACTGTTATTTCAATCCTATTAACCAAAAGAAAAGTTTTCAAAGAAGTTTTCAAAAATCTTCTGGTTATAGGAAGCCTGCAAGGAATAATGTGGCTAAGAAACAAGCTGAAACCAAAAGCCACATGAGAAAACAGACTGAAAAGGAATGTGTCAATATATGGGTCCCCAAAAGCACTAATGTTAGTACTGCTACCTCAGATAGTACTGCTGACAAGGATAGTGCTGCTAGAAGCAATACTAAAGACAATACTGCTGCTAGCAGTGTTAGTGCTGCTAACACTGTTAGTACTTCTTTTAAAGACAATACTGCTGCTAGCAGTGTTAGTGCTGCTAACACTGTTAGTACTTCTTTTCAAGAGAATGTTGCTGCTAGCAGTGTTAGTGCTGCTAACACTGTTAGTACTTCTTCCAAGGTTAATACTGCTTCTAGTTTTTGTGCTGCTAGACCAATCATATTGACAAAGTACTCCAGTTCTGCAGTACCTAAGTTTGAAAATCTCATCAAAACCCAGTGCAAGTACTTTGATGAGCAAGGGAGACCCAAGACCACTTCGGCTTGGGTTCCCAATAAAAACTAACTGATTTATCTGATGTGCAGGGCAACCAACAGCTCAAGGGGAAGAGCATCTGGCATGTTGATAGTGGTTGTTCCAGGCACATGACAGGTAACATGGCCTGTCTCAAAAATTTCAAAAGAATTGATGGAGGACATGTTGCTTTTGGAAATAATCCTGCAGGAGGTAAGATAAGTGGTAAAGGTGATGTGTCAAAAGGTAAGATGACATTTGAGGATGTTTACTATGTTGAGCAATTTAAATTCTACAAGTCAAAGTTTTTCACCCAATGGCGATTTTTTGTTCATACTCTTATGCACTGTATTTCAAAGAAAACAACTGGATGGAGTGAGTTTAGCAGTACCATTGCTTATGCCTTGGTCTGCTTAGCCACTGCCAGAAAGTTCAATTTTTCAGCAATGATTTTTAATGATCTTGTGGCAAACCTAGAATCCAAAAAGCGCTTTTACATGTATCCTAGGTTTGTCCAAGAAGTAATTAACCATGAATTGACGGATTTACCTCAGTCCGCTGAGGTATATGTGCCAAAACCCCCTAAAGGGAAGGTTTTCTCAAATATGAGAAGAATTCCTAGGGACTCGGAAGGAGTTGACACACCATTGTTCTCTACAATGATGGTTGTGTCCCACACCACTGAAGGTATGGCATCAGGGTCAAGGCCCCCATTAGACACACCCACTGATGACCAATCCCAACCTTCCATCACCAAAGAAATCCCACAGTCCATTCTTTTAAGACCCACTCCCAAAATCACCAAGAAGTTTGAAAGAAGAAAGATACACAAGGTCCCTTCCCTTGGTGTATCTCTTAATAGCCCAAAGCCTACAAGCCCTCTATTGGAGCATTCTCCGATAGAGAATATCAAAAGGGTAACCACAGGGGTGTCTCCCAACCCCAAGAAGGTGCTCTCTAAGGAGAAGGATGAGCATGTGGGCTGCAAGGCTGCCACTACTTCTGCTAGCAAAGAGAAGGACAGTGGTAACATCACTAAGACCTTCCCCACGGCAACTCAGAATGTGAAAACATTCAGAGGACCCAGGCGCCAAGAAACCATGGGAGTAGGTTGTGCTTTTGCTAGGCAAGAGACACCTACTAAAACTTCCAATGATCCTGAAAGGGAGGTAAACACTTCTAAACCAGGTGAGGATAGATATACTTATGCGGAATTGATGGAAACCATTGCCAACATCAACATTGATGTCATGAATCAGCAGAAGGAGATTGATGAGCTTAAGAAGGTAGTTCTTTATCAACACACCAAGATAGAGAAGAATAAGAAGATGATCACCAAGCTGCTGCAAAGAAGGAAGAAAGCTCAGTATGTTCTGAAAAGGAGAAGATCAACCACTGATGCTTCCAAAAAGGGGGAGTTAGAAACTGAACTAAACATGGAGGATGCAAAGGTTGAGGGGGAGAATGAGCATAAGGTTGAGGGGGAGGCTGAGCAGAGTGCAGAAGTTGCAAAGGAAGCAGAAAGTGAGAAAGCAGCAGTAACTGAAACTGCAGAAAATGAGAAGGAATCAGTATCTGAGATTGAAGCAGCAGCAGCAGAAACCACAGAAAAAGCAGTAGAAACAGTTAATGCTGCAGTATCTGAGATTGAAGCAGCAGTAGCTGAAATTATGAAGAGTCTTGTTGATGCAGCAGTATCTGAAAGTGAGAAGAAAGCATTGTCTGTATCTACAGTATCAAAGATTGTAAAAGAAGCAGTAACAGGTAGAGCAGCAGAAATGGTTAATGCTGCTAGTCAAAAAGCAGCAGAAACCATTCAAGCAGCAGAAATGGTTAATGTTGCTGAAAAACATAAGGCAACAGAAACCATCCCTGAAGCAGCAGAAACAAAGGAAACAGCTGAAACCACTCCTGAAGCTGTTAAATCACTCAAAAGAACCAAGATGGTGTCAAACAAAAGACCAAGAACAAAGTCTATAGCTTCAAAGAAGAAAGTTGTAAAGAAGTCTAGGGTGAAATCCATTGTAGAAGAAGCTAAGGAGGAAGTTGTGAAAGAGAAAGCTGATCAAAAAGTTGCTGAAGAAGAAGTGGCAACTCCATCAGGTCAACCAAGCAATGTACAATCACCAACAAATGCTCAATGTGATATGTATATTACTGTGGTTGATACTAGTCCAATCAAAGTTAAACCATTAGCTTCTATGGCTCCTGAGATCATCTTCTGGGACACATTGAGAGATGGGAGAAATGAGTACATTAGAATAAAAAGAGCAGATGGGAAGTTTGAGGTCTGTTCTACATGGGGAAGACTTATAAGGATGTGCTCTAGATCAGACTTGGAAGAGATGTTCAAGGTGGGAATGAAGCTTTATGGAAATTTGCTGACTGAGAATGGAATGTCCATCACCAAAATGGTACTTGAATACTTGTGTCTAATGTTCAATACATAAGCAGTTAAGTATTTGACAGAAAGGCAATTTCAAGCTGTTACCAACTGGATGCTTATTGAAAACTGTGGTGTGTATGTCATAACACTTGACAATGCATATCATGAGTATTATTTGGTGGATAAAATATACAAGCACAACATGACAAGGTTGAATGGAATGCTAAAAGCTAAGTTGGTGGGTAACAAAGATTCTAAGATGGCAAGATACCTGGTAAGAAGGATCATCAATCAAAGTTTGGGATTGAATCCTGACTTGTGTGTTCAAGATTAAGTTTTGGAAGCATCATCATCTGAAGAACTTGACTTCTCTTTCTAAAAGTCAAGTTAGGGGGAGATTGTTGGGAACTGAAGATTTGCTAAGTATGGATAATACTGCCAGAACAACATTACTACTTCCAGAACAAAGTTACTACTGCCAGTAAAGGTTAGTACTGCCAGAACATAGTTACTACTGCAAGACAAAGTTAATACTGCGGGAACTCTGTTAGTACTGCTGATGCATTAATGCTGCTGGAACAATGTTAGTACTGCTGAGTCAAGTTAATGCTGCTGGAATAGATTAATACTGCTGAAGCAAGGTTAGTACTGCTAGAATAAGTTAATGCTGCTGGAATGAATTAGTGCTGCTGGAAAATATTAGTACTGCTCATGCTGAATGAAGTTAATACTGCTGATGTGATAAGTCTGGTATGCGAAGATTTTGGAGATAAAGATGGAATGAATGAAGATATGCTTAAAGAAGATTCAGAAGATCAATTTATTTTTTATAGTTATCTTGTAACTATTTTGTATAAATAGATGTTGATAGATAGCTATTCACATATACATACAATATACGCGATATACGTTTTGTTTTAGAGAGAATTAACCTCAAGGTTTAGAACCCTATTTCTAGAGAAGTAGAAGTCGTCTTGATTGAGCCTGTTCATCAAGATTGAGGTTTGGTTGTAAGCTTGTGAGTTGAATCAGTGAATACAAAACAGCTGTGTGTTTTCTGATATATTGTTCTTTGATTGTGTGAATTAAAGTTCTATTCCACAGATTCTTTAATTCTGAGTTCTAAGTATTTTTAGTCTTGTTAAGATTCGATCCTGACAATGCATCCTCCATAGTATGAATCTGTATAAGCTTTAAGACTAAAACCAGAGTTCTGTGGATACCAGAGACCGAGATTTTTGGTCCCCTTTAGATATCTAAAGATTCTTTTCACAGCATCATAGTGTGATTTCTTTGGATTAGCTTGATAACGTGCACAAAGACATGTGGCATGCATAATGTCAGGTCTGCTTGCAGTTAAGTATAACAGAGATCCAATCATGCCTCTGTAGAGAGTGCATTCTACAGAGATGCCATCTGGATCTAAGGATAACTTATTTCCAGTGGCCATTGGAGTTTTCATTGCAGAGGTATCAGAGAGGCTATACTTGAAAAGAATGTCAGACACATATTTGGCCTGATTTATAAAAATTCCCTCTGATGTTTGTTTGACTTGGAGTCCGAGGAAGAATGTTAGTTCTCCCATCATACTCATTTCAAACTCACTCTGCATGAGTTTTTCAAAACTTTTGCACTCTTCTGTGTTAGAAGACCCAAAAATTATGTCGTCCACATAGATTTGTACAAGCATTATTTCACTGTTTTTACGTTTATAGAATAAGGTAGTATCTGTTGTACCTCTGTTGTAGCCATTTACTAGAAGAAAGGTAGAAAGTCGTTCGTACCATGCTCTTGGAGCCTGTTTCAGTCCGTATAGAGCCTTTTCAAGGTAGTATACATGCCTTGGGAACTTTGAGCTTTCAAACCCTGGTGGCTGATTTACGTAAACCTCTTCTTGGATTTCACCGTTGAGAAAAGCTGATTTTACGTCCATCTTATAAACTTTAAATCCTCTGTGGGCTGCGAAGGCTAAGAATATTCTTATTGCTTCGAGCCGTGCGACAGGGGCAAAAGTCTCATCGTAGTCTATGCCTTCTTCTTGTCTATATCCCTTGGCCACCAATCGTGCTTTGTTTCTGATGACCACTACATCTTCATCCTTCTTATTTCTGTAGACCCACTTAGTCCCAATGGTCTGTTTCCCTCGTGGCAGAGGTACTAAAGTCCATACTCTGTTACGCTCAAACTGCAGAAGTTCTTCTTGCATGGCGTCTACCCAGTTTGGGTCATCTAGTGCTTCAGAAATCTTCTTTGGTTCTATCACACTAATAAAATTTGTAAAGAAACAAAAATTAGCAGTGGCAGACCTGGTTTTTACTGAGTCAGAAGGTTCTCCGATTATTTGGCTTGGAGGATGGCTTTTTGTCCACTGAGTGGTGCGAGGAAGATGGTCATCAATGTCATCGAACCTTTCTTCAGAAGCTTCTTGTGGATCTTCTTCTTGTATAGCCTCTGTCGTTCTTCTTACCTTGGTAGAAGATTCTACCATTTGTGGAATGATTGGTATGAGTGGTGATGGAGTTTGTTCCTCTGAGGACGTATAGTCTTGGTCCTCAATTACCTCTGTAATTGGTTCTTCTGTGGATTGTGGAGTTTGTTTTTCTGCAGCTTCTGTGGTCGTTTTTCTTGATGTTTCATCTTCTGCATTTTCTTCTTCGGCATTTGCATCTGTAGTATTTATAGAAGAAGATGAAGCATTATTTGGACCAGTTAGAGTCATACCTGTAGGATTTTGTCCAACAGAAGATGGTTCTTCAGAAACTCTGATGGTTCCAACAGAAGGATCAATGTCATCGTGGAACATCTCTAAAAATAGAAGATTCAAGTCTTCTTTCGTTTGCGAGATGCCAGAGGTTTCTCTTTTAAGTTCGAGTTCTGAACGGATTTGCTCAGAAGTCATTTGGAAAGAATCATCAAAAGAAACATTGATACTTTCTATGATTTTGCGAGATCTTGTAAGGTATACTCTGTAGGCTTTGGAAGTGGCAGAGTATCCAATGAATTTTCCTTCGTCAGCTTTTACTTCAAACTTTCCTCTTGAATCTTTGTCGTTTAAAACAAAGCATTTACATCCAAACACATGGAAAAACTTGATGTTTGGCCGCCTTTTGTTGATCAGTTCGTAAGGAGTCTTGATGTGTCTTTTCACAATGGTTGACCGATTCTGTGTGTAACAAGCGGTAGAAATTGCTTCTGCCCAAAAGTTCATCGGTAATCCGTATGCTGATAGCATAGTTCTTGCGGCCTCCACGAGCGTTCGATTCTTCCTTTCGACTACGCCATTCTGCTGTGGAGTGCGTGCGGCAGAGAAGTTCTGTGATATTCCTTCTGTAGAAAGATAGGCTTCAATGACAGAGTTTTTAAATTCTGTGCCATTGTCACTTCTTAACTTCTGTATTCTGCATTCATAAAGAACTTGGATTCTTTTCATTAGATTAATCAAGATGATTGGAACATCCGATTTCTTTCGAACAAATTCAACCCATGTGAAGCGCGAATACTCATCAATTAAGACAAGTATATATTTCTTGCCACCTAGGCTCTGTATGGCAATGGGACCGCAGAGGTCGACATGAAGCATGTACAGAGGCCTAGTGCAAGACACATCTGTTTTGCCTTTGTGGGAAGCTCTTCTGAGTTTTCCCATTTCACAGGCAGAACACAAGTGATCCTTATTAAATTTAACATTTGGCAAACCTTTAACTAGATCAAGTTTGACCAGTTTATCCAAGGTGTGAAAGTTCAAGTGACAGAACCTGTTATGCCATAACCAGGCTTCTTTACTTTCGCAAGCTACAAGGCAAACTTTGTCCTTGGTTGTTGAACAAAAGTTCATCAGATACAGATCACCTTTTCTTTCGGCTCGCAGAAGTTCCATTCATGTGTCTTCACTTTGCAGAGAGCAGAAAGTCCTTTTGAACAAGACATCAAATCCTGTATCACAGAGTTGACTTACACTGAGTAGGTTGTGTTTAAGGCCATTCACATATGCAACTTTGTATACAGAGACGTTTTCCTTCTGTATGACTCCATAGCCTTTGATGTGTCCCTTCTTGTTGTCTCCAAAAGTTACAGATCCACCATCGTGTGTTTCTTTGTACGTGGATAGTAAACTTCTGTCGCCAGTCATGTGCCTTGAGCATCCGGAGTCAAGATACCAAATTGGCACATACCGCTTCTGTAAGATAATCACAGAGACTTAGGTACCCATATCCATATGGGTCCAATATTGTTAGAATTTTTCAAGTTTGCCTTAGCATTCTTGAAATACATTTTATTTTTTGTAGAAAGATCAGATTGTATCTCTCTAGGTTTTGACTTTAGAGTTTGAGTTTTAGTGGAGAGTAAGCAATCTGGACTTGAGAAGTGATTTTTCAATCTGAACATAAGATCAAAACAATGACAGTATTTAATATGAGACGTGATTTGTTTGAACTTTTCATTTAATTCATTGAACTGAGTCACAGAGGCATTACATTCGTTCTTAACATTTGATTTCCTATTACAAGAAGATCTATGAATACTAGAATGTTTTTTGCAAAAATCTTGTTTAGGTCCTGCCTTCTGTGAGTCTCTTCTGTGGTGAACGTCTGTCTTCACTGTCAAGCTCTGTAGAGGTTTTGTTCTGTTAAGATTTTAGGATTTTCAGAGGCCTTTTCAAATTATCAAGCTCTGTAGAGGTTTTGACTTGTATACACATTTTTAGAAAATCTGGACAGATAGGTATCTCTGTGATTTTCTCTTTTGGAGAAATTGTTCTGTTAAGAACCTCATAGGAGAATTTAACATCCTCTGTGTCACAGTGAATTATCCCTGATTTAGAATTAGTCTCTGAGTCGTCAGAGGATGAATCGACCTCATATACAGAGGTTGAGTCATTTCTTTCGACAGAGGTTGGATTTTCTGAGCATGTATCGTACGAGTTTTCTTCCTCTGTAGAAAAACTTTCATAGATGGCGGAGGTTTCAGATGAGATCTCTTCAGCGAGAATTTGATCTATAGAAGATGTACAGATATTTTCTAAAACATTTGATTTCAAAACTTCCAAAATTTCTTTTTCAATTGGTCTTTTAAGATTTTCTTCTGAAAAGATGGGTTTAAACTCAGGAGCTTTTGCAGATAATTTCTTTTTGACATCTATCATACAGACAAAAGCGACCTGTGTTTGAGTCTCTGGTTTACCAAACGTAAAGATACCAATCTGATCTTGTGTTTTCAGATATTTCTTTGGTTTGATTCCTCTGTTGACAGAGGTTGAAGATGATGAATCTGTGTTTTCAAACCACACATTGATCATCTTCGTATGTTTCCTTAAGTGAGGTTCTTCAGAGATTTTAACCCTCTTACTTACAGAGAGTAAGTTTGGAAAAATTGGTTTATTTGTTTTTCCTACCACAAACAGAGAAGACAGAGGTTTAAGTCTTTTGCCTTCAACACCTAGAGTAATATCATCGTACCCTATACCTCGTCTTCCTATTTGTGAGTTTACTTTCTCATACACCTTTTGTGCATCTTTATAGTTTTTAAGTAAAACCTCTCTTCTGAGTAGATCTTGCCAAAGTACCTCTCTCTCTTTTTGAAAGTATTCTTTGAGAGCTCTTATGTCAGTTGTTTCACTCCTAGAAACTGAAAGCTCTTTAGTTTTGACTTTTAAAGCAGAGCTTAATTCAGAAATTTGCCTTTTTAAAGGATCTACATTTTTGCTCCAATATTTTTCTACTCTTTCCTTTTCTTCAAAAATTTTGGCTTTTTCTTGAGTGAGAAGCCTTACTTCTCTCTCATTAAAGGTGAGTCTTTTCTGAATACTTTCATTTATCTCTTTGAGTTCAATCAATTCAATGTTAAGTCTAACTGAATCATTTTCTACATATTTAATACAAGAGGTAGAGTTTGAAATGGATACCTCATTGTCAGTGCCCGAGTCGACTTCTGCCATGCCACAGAACAGGGCATTGGTGGTGAATTCATCATCAGATGTAGAGTCTGACTCGAAGTCCTCTTTATTTGCTTCAGAATGCCCTTTGTTCGCCATTAGGGATTTTTGTGCATAATATTCAGCCTTCTTTTTGTAAAAAGCTGAGTCCTTCTGTGGGCGATTTTGTCTACTTCTGCAATCTTTTGCGAAATGGCCTGGCTTGCCGTAGTTGAAGCAACCTTGGGAGGTGTTTCCAGTTCGATCGTCGGACTTCTGTTGGTCTCCACCTTTCTCTGTTCGACATTCGTTTGCATAATGACCAGGCTTACCACATTTGTAGCATTCTTGTGTGTGGCCTACCTTGTCATCTGACCTCTGTCGGTCATTTCCTCTGTAGTTTCTGTCGCTCGACCTCTGTCGGTCACTTCTGTAGTCGGACCTCTGTCGGTCACTTGATTCTTCTCTTCTTTCATCATCTCTTCTATCTCTCTGGTTGTCTCTGCTATATCTGTCATTTCCAAAATTTCTTTGATTATCTCTGAACTCTCTTGTCAATAGAGCCAATGATTTAGCTAATGACGCAAGAGTTATTTCTTCCTCTATCAGCTCGTCTTCTTCGCTATCAACCATCACTATCTTCTTTTTCTCCTTCTTCTTTTCATCTGTTGCTCTCTCATTTCTTGGTCTCTCTGTAGCCTCTGTTGTTTTACTAACCAATGCGTATGGTGCAATGGCTATTGTTTTAGCCTGTGCTATTTGAGGCTCTTGTGCAGCCATAGAGATCAGAGAGTGTCCATGAGTCTAGATCTTGGTTTGTTTGTAAAGACATAGACAGTTGAAGCCACTCATCATTCAGACTCTTTAGAAACATGACGTTATTTTCTTCCGAGGTTCTGTGAATGCCAGACTTTCTACATTTGTTTATGAGAGAGTTGAACCTGTCGTACGTTGTTTGCAGAGATTCTGTTGCAGAGGCTCTGAATGCATGATATTCATTTATGTACTGTGCCCTTCGGTTCTTCTGTGTTTTAGCACCCCCTTCCAACTGTCTTTCTAATTCTTTCCAAAGATCGTGCGCAGTTTCGCATGCATCTAAGGATTGAAAAAGTTCGTTGGGGATAGCCATTATCAGGATTCTTTTTGTTTTCTGTGCAACTTCATCTTCTGCCTTATCTTCATTTGACCATTCTTCTTTTGGTTTTGGTTTTTGATGTTCAGGGATTTTTGGAGATTCAGCAGTAGCTGGTACTCGTGGTACTGCTATCATGGGAACATGAGGAAGGTTGTAAAGATATTGTACTAGATTTTTTTCAGTACCCTCAAAGAAATGAACCATTCTTATCTTCCATTGAGGATACTCATCTCGTAGGAGAGTAGGAGGCTTGGTGAGTGAACCAGCAGTAAAGAAGTTATTTGTATTTGTCATTTTTAAGGTTCTGAAAAGATAGTATGATTTAAAGAGTATGAGTCTGAAGATCTGGAAAGTTTTCTGGGTTTGAACAGTTCCCAGAGTACACTTTAATGGAGTTTTAACCTAGAGATGAGGAATAAAAAAAATGATTTCTATCACTAATCTTGTAAAAACGAGGATCACTTGATATTGAAAATCAAGCTTTGCTCTGATACCAATTGTTGGTTCCCTCTTTTGTTTAAACAAGATTATCAGATCTATTAGTTCAAGTTTGAGTTTGATGCGGAAGCGTATTTGAAGTACTAACAGATATGTTTGATAGATTTAGAACATAATATAAATAAACAGTGAACAGGAAATAATATCTCAAAGTTTACTGAATATATATATTAAGAACAGATTCAAGAACAGTGAGTTAAGCAAAGCTTTTAAAACAGATATGACTCTCAAAGTGTTTAAAGCTTGTGATGTTTTTCTCTCTTGAATTCTTGTTTCGATCGTTCGATTGATCGATCGATAGATAGGAAGAACTCAACATGAGTCTTCCTTATATACTACTCTAAGGGGACCATAAAGCATATGCTACTATTCACAAAGGACGGTATGAATAGTTGGACGGATGGCATGAACAGTTGGACGTGCCGTATTGCATTTAATGCAGCAGACGTCTATTATGTACTAAGCCCTATTGAATCCAACCAGAGTTTGACACGTTGCAGTTGGACAGGGCATGCTACCATGCAAGTTGATGAACAGGTCCTGTAACAGTAGCAAGATATTATAAATATCTTAAGTCTTTGTTGAAGACCGCGGAGGTTATGTGAAGTACCACAGAGGTTCTGCGGTTTGGTCCTTAGAAGAGCAGTCTTCACCGGATTCCGAGTCTTTGGTCTTCTTTGTGCGTATGACAGAGCTTCTGTAGGGCGCCTCTTTAGCTTCTGTAGCTTCTTGACCTTGATCTCTCGGTAAGTTCGGCAGAGCCTCTGTAAGAGGCTTTCTTCACTTAGCCTATTTTTCACTACTTCTAAATACTTCTATGATTAGGAAGATTGAAGCTAACACAACCTATACACAACTGAGAATAGTCTACTTCTATAAGAGGTACTGGTACAGTCTCTAGCTGCGTCTGCACCCTAACTTGTTCTTGCTCACTTATTTGAGCCTTCCACTAAAAGTTTACCTGAAAATGGTTTAGTTTTGAAAAGCGAGGGTTAGACCAAAAGGTCTAGTGAATTCCCTCCATAAAACAACATGTATAAACAATATGAAATCATTTGTTAAAATGCATCACAAGTCATCACATATGGTACTGCACTGTGTAATGGATCACTTAACCATTTGCGATCGGGGCCCAAGCAGACTCCCCTTTCGCCCTCTCGTATCGGGGCCCAAGCAGACTCCCCGATACCCGCCTAGGAGGAAACGAATTCCAACCTACCGTCTCGTCATACATATCTAAGGGATCATCAGATCCCGAGGCTCATTGATCCCACAGTACAGACTGACATCACATAACATGCACATACGTTTCATAAAAGCATTGACTCTTTATAAATCATGCGCATCATTTCAACATATCAAACATTCCTTTCCTTCCATTCATATCAGTTCATAAATATTTCATGCTTGTTAAAACCATAATCAGTAAAAGAATCATTTAACATTTACGTCGTAAGAGGTTTAGGGAACTCACCTGGCTTGCTCGCTCCAAGCTTCTCACCTACACTTCCGGTCTCTAGGTGGAACACCTATTATATTAATAACGTACGTCATAATTCGTCCATTTATTACTCGAGTTAAATCCCGAACTCAACCCAAACTTATCTAAGTTGGCGGACTACACTTCTAGTCCAAAAATCATAGTTAGTGGTCTTTGCTTATCCATCCAAGTGAAATGCTATACCGGATCCATTAATTTACCCAACTCTAGATTCTCAACATAAAAGTAATAACACTGGATCCTAAACATCAATATTAGATCATGTTACTAATAATGTGGCCCAAATTAAATAAATAAATAGGCTACCAATTACATACTAGGCCTTTATTATAATTATAGACTTTATTAATAACTAAGCCCAAAAAGACTTAATAATTCCTTCGGCCCAACACTCTATTCGGCCCAATCCATTTGTCTTTCGACCCAACACTTTAATTGAATGAGGAGTCCAATAACTTCATTAACCTTTCTCGGCCCATGAACCAAACTTAAACATTTCTTAACTTTGCAAATTTGTTACACCCATAAGAAATACTGATTTGATCATTGCAACACCTTTATATACCTTTCATAACAATACCCATAACATTTAAATCCTTAATTTTGCACAAAACGACTCAATTTTAAAATTAACCAAAACAGTTTGACTTTTTGTAAAAAGTCAACTGTTTTGAACATAAACTTTAATCTACCAACAAAAGCAACCATTTAAACCCAACCTCAAACCTTCAATTTCATATCTAAAATTAATTAATCGAGACATCTAATTAAGCCATGGCAACATACTAATTTTAGTGTTATATTCCAACACTACCCTTATCAAGAACCCACATAAACATTTGATTTAACTTTGACAATAAGAATTGGAAATCAAAACTCTAGTAATACCCTCATTAGATTTCTCAGCTTACAAAACTGAGAGCAATTAGAAACCTAACAATCCAACATTACTTGTAAATAAAATTACACAAGGGGATGGTTTCCCAGATTAAAACCTCACGAAACGGAAACCGTTGCCAACGATCTTCTTCTTCCTTGATTCATTTTATCTCTCACAGCCTCTCTCTCTCTCTCTCTCGTTCTTCTCGACGCACAGACCAAACACACCACACCATGGCTAATTAATTCTTTTTCCTTGTTTTCATTTCTCGATTTGTGTAGCACACACTCACCAGGTCACACACACACACATGACACTTATTTCCTTCTTTTGGCTTTTTCTTCTCGAAGTGTAGTATGAAACACACACACACACAGCTCTAATTAATCAATCTCTTCTCTCGATGTGTAGTATGAAACACACACACAGCTCTAATTAATCAATCTCTTCTCTCGATTTGTAGTATGAAACACACACACACAGCTCTAATTAATTTCTTTCTTCTCTGCTTTCCTTTCTCGATGCAGTGGCAGGACACACACATGACAACCCTAAATGTTTCTAATTCCATTCCATTTGCGGCGCACAAGAGGGGTTTAATTTCAAATTTTTCAATCTTTACCCTCAAGCTTTTCATAATAAACACATATGCCCCTTTAACTTCCATCTAAAACACAATATTTAATTTGGGGGTATTACACTCGAAAGACCCGGGATGACTTTTTCTTACCAAAATCCGGGTGTTACATATGGCTTCCCCGAAAGAACCTGGTGCCGTGAATCTTGGAAAATTTTACGCTCTCTTGCTAAACGTTCTAACCGCCCTTAGGTGGTCATGGGGGATTTTATTGACCTTCTTTCCCAAAGGGAAAAACGAGGTCTTCAAGAGCATTCGTGTATTCCAGGTTTTAAAGAGGCTCTAAGTGATTGTTGTCTAATGGACTTATCGATGCAAAGATTACCCTTTACTTGGATCAAACATAAAGGCAAGCTTAATGAGGTTCTCGAACGACTTGATTGTGCAATTGGCATGCAAAACTGGATTAATCTTTTTTCGGATCATTGGGTTGAGAATCTCGTATGTCCAATCTCTGATCACTCTCCTATTGCTCTTCACACTCGGGTTCGACAAACTCCTACTCCTAACAAAATTTTCCGTTTTGAGAATAAATGGTTGCAGGAACCTACGTTCAATAAAATATTTTTAGATAGTTGGAACAATCTTAGCAATATTGACCTGCCCAACAAACTGCCTTCCCTTGCGAATATCTTTAAGAAGTGGGGGAAAAACCTACATTTTTCCTTTAAAAATGAAGTTAAAGCTGCTTACTCTAAGCTCGATTTACTTTGAGAGAATTTACTCTAAGCTCGATTTACTTCGAGAGAATCCAGACCCAATTACTAATGCATCTTATGAGGAGGAGAGGCGGTGTCTTTTATCAACTCTTCTTAAGAAAGATGAGCATTGGCGAGAACGATCTAAAGTGTCCTGGCTCAAAGAGGGTGATAGAAACACCAAGTTTTTTCATGCTTACACGAACGGGCAACGAAAGACCAATCGAATCATCAAACTCCAGGATGATATGAGCAATGGGTTGAGGATGTCAATGGCTTACACAATCTTGTGAATGTACATTTTACTCGAATTTTTCAACGAGTACTGGTACCCCAGATCTGATCATCAACCTAGTAAAAAACAGAGTTATGGAAAAAGATATAGCTCGACTTGAGACGTCCTTCACGAAAGAAGAATTTCGTGTAGCTCTATTCCAAATGCACCCAAATAATTATCTGGGTCCTGACAGTTTTAATCCCCGCTTCTATAAATAATTATGGGCGTACCTAGGCGATGGTATTTTCAACCCAAGTATAACGTGGCTTGAGAACGAGTCCTTTCCGAATGGCATCAACAACACTATTATCACTCTCATCCCGAAGTTATACCCCCAATGAATTTTAAAGAGTACATACATATTTCCATTTGCAATGTAATCTTGAAAATCCTCATCAAAGTGTTGGCATACCGCATCAAATCGACTCTCTCGTCGCTCATCTTGGATAACAAAATTGCATTTATAAAGGACCGACTGATCACTGACAATGTCATGATAGCCTTCGAAGTTCTCTATTCCATGCAACACAACACTCGCAAGAAACACAGAGAAGTGGCTCTAAAAGTCGATATAAGCAAAGCTTATGATCGACTTGACTGGAATTATTTGCGACAGATGTTGATTGCATTAGGCTTTCCAAGACGATGGGTCAATATGATAATGCTAAGCGTTGAGATCATGAAGTATTTTATTCCCATAAATGACAACCTTATTGGACCCACTATTTTGTATCGGGGTCTTCGTCAAGGAGACCCACTCTCTCCTTGTTCATCCTTTGTATGGAAGGACTTTATGCTTTTATGAATCATGAAGAAGCTCTTGGACGCATTCATGGTTGTTAGGTTGCTTGGGGTTCCCCTATTACTCATCTCTTATTTGCGGACAATGTTTTTGTTGTTGTAGGGCTTTGATTGATGAAACTCACCAATCAAACACATTCTCTTAACTTACGAAGAAGCCTCTGGTCAAACCATTAACTATGCCAAGTCGGGGGATATGTGCAGCAACAACCTGGCTCCAAACCTCATACACAGTTTATCTTGCCTCCTTGGCATTGACGAACCTCTCAGTACGGGAGGGTATCTGGGTCCCCCCTCTCTGGTGGGTCGTTCGAAAAAGATCATATTCCGGCATATTCGTGACCGACTCTGGAAAAAAATGCAAAATTGGAGGAACATCAAATTTCTAAGGCGTCAGGCCACTCTTATAAAGTTTGTGGTTCAAGCCATTCCGGTGTAATATATGAATGTTATTTTACTCTCGGCGTACCATCAAAGAGCTCGAAAGGGCGTTGAATTCCTTTTGGTGGGGGTACAAATTCTGATGTCTCTCGCTCTATAAAGTGCCTCTCGTGGGATAAGATTTGCATCCCAAATAATTTTGGTGGCTTAGGATTTCGTGACTTTACCGCTTTCAACGTAGTCATGTTGGGAAAGCAAGGTTGGCGGCTCGTGACAAATCCACCTTCTCTTGTTTTTGTAAACTGACAAACGTCTGAATATTCATAATTGTCTATTTTAATTCTAAAAAATTCAACTTAATTACGTCAACTGAAGTGAGCATTGATAATCGAAGGACGAAACGAAAAAACGAAGCAAAAGAAGGATGGTGGCAGATTTGCGATACTGTGGAGTTTTAATCATATCTCATACACCGAAGCCCCGATTTAAGCGATTCAAAATGTTCTAGAAAGGCAACACACAGATTTACAATCTTCGTTTTTTGCAAATTCGGGATGCATCTAGGCCAAAATTGACGTTGAAATCTAAAGAATGGAGGTGGACAGAAATAAGAGGAGATTTAAGAGATAGGGTTACCACTTTTTTGTTCAGACCATATTAAAAGATAAAAGGCTCTGGAAAAAAAAAAAACAGTCTGAATTATAAAACGTCTAATTGAATCAGACATAAGTGATGATTAAGAGCTTAAAAAAACAAGGCCTTATCATCCTTTAAGTATTAATGATTTGATAAACAATTAGCATTCCTTTATTTTTATATTTTAAGGGGAGCAAGATACTTTATTAAAAACAACTAAAAAACAACACCACCACAAGGCAAAACTTTTTCGATAGACGAAGGAAGCAACCCAGGACACAAAACCCAACCGCCAAAACCAAGACAAACCACAAGACCAAGGCAACAAGAAGGAGAACACAATGAGACCCGAAACCAAAAGATACCCAACTAAAGCCACACCCTGAAAATGAACTAGACAACGAAACACTGACCTACGCACCATTGAGTTTCTCTGTTACTAAAAAGCATCTCCAACAGTTTCTCCATTTTGGAGAAAATGGAGAATATAAGGATTTTGAGCTATAATTTTGCTCCAACAGCTTCCCCAAAAATATCTCCAAAACGGAGAAAGTAGGAGAGATAATGAGCTTTTCTCAAAATATGGATGTAACCCCAAAAACGATTACTAGATGATAGCACCAATAGAAATCTTTGAAAATAAATATTTAGAGAGAGACATAATATTTTAATAGATAAATGTAATATTTTAATATTATAAATCAATGTTTGTTTCTCTAAAATGAGGAATCTGTTGGAGATGAATGTAATTATTTTTTTTGGAGATTTTGACTTTTTGGTTTTCCATTTTAGAGAAATTTTGGAGAATCTGTTGGAGATGCTCTAAGAGGCTAAGAGCATCTACAACACCTATTCTAAAATAGAGATTTTGGAGAGTATTTTGCTCCAAAAGATACTCTAAGATGATATCTAAAATAAAGAAAACAATCGAGAGAATGTACAAATCTTCAAATATGGAGAAATCTTTAAAACTCTACTAGTCATCGTACCCACGCAATGCAGCGGGACGCAATTCGATTATGAAACCAAATACTCAAATCTTCAATCTTGCTACCTGCTTTGTATTATTTCTTATCAAATAGGCATCAACTAAATATGTCTCAAAAAATTCAATTGATGCATAGGTCTCATTAGAGATCACTTCTCAACCGAAGAGGAATAACTGAAAGATGAAGATAATTCAGAATGCAATAGCCAATCCAACACAAACCGGTGAAAATCGACCAAAAAATCGAACATTAGATGCATAGTTTGATACGATCAATTGTAAGGATGTTGTTTGCATATCCTAGCATTGTATCTGAATATGCATCTGAACGCGTAGTATGAAAAGTGAATGCAGAACCAAGTTACATTCTGATTTAGTGGTATTAAAAAATATATACTCATAATTTAACAAATGTTACATAATCGATAGTTTTTGTACCTTACTAATCGCGTAAAACTTCTTGATATACCACGTTTGAGGGTATAAAGTTTTTGGTCATTATAAACTTTAAAAATTACAATTAAGTTACAATTGCATTTAGAAAAGCAACTGAACCGAAAGCTAAATGCTATTTTAAACCTAACATATGTGATCCTCAACCAAGAGAACCAAAATAAGCAGAAATAAAAATGGTGTTATGACAATGAAAACACATTTTCAATTTAAATATCTATATACACATTGAAACATCAAACATAATATTAACACATTGCAAGCAAGTCAATCATATAAGTGAACAAATTTCCAATTTAAATATAACACTATTGTAAAGATAAACATACTTGATCTCATTTAAAAAAAAGTTTATTAATCTTGATACAAAGATAACAAATATCCATACCCCTATGATAAATTGTGGTGAAGTCAAAATTAAGCAACTTCTGCTCATCATCCTCCACTTAGGGAAAACCTCACTTCTTTTTTCCTTTCTCTGTCTTTATGAAGACACCATCAATAGATCTTGGAAATACTTCTAATATCACATTTCTTTCCTTACAACATCAATGACTAAAATGACAACTCCTGATAGGATTTATATAAACCCTAAACGGATCTTTATGCTCAAGAATGATTAGTTCTAGATCATGGAATAAACATATACAAATCACAACATGAACAGCGGAATTAAACGACAGATTTGTATAGCTAACAAGGTTCATTAATTTAAATATACTGATTACATACTCACGCCCCAATTTGTTGACCTAAGTTATCAACAAACGAATACTTCTTCTCAAGTATTAGGATTAAGAACCTTGGGGCTCATGCACACACATCTACACGTTTTTGTTTAAACGTGGGTTTCAAGAACGTCTAATTCTATATCTCTGGGTTTCTTTATATACTAGAAACCTAGATAAACTAGAAACTAGATAAATACCAATCCTAGATAAACTAGGAATCCTAGATAAACTAGAATTTACAAGGATAACTATAAAATAAACATATTACAATTCGAACCCTTGTAAGTTGAAGTTTTGACACATCAAATCTATATGAAATATTCCTAACAATCTTCCCCTATTTGATGATGACAAAACTTAGCATCAAAATCTTCAAGTAGCTCTTCCCCTTTTTGACATAATCAAATCCAAAACTTATCAAACTTGAATCTTCCCCTTGAATGATCAACACTTCTTCTTCCCCTGAATTTATGCTAACCATCCTTGTGTCTTCGAGGTTATATCAATTACGTTGTAAAGAAAATCAACCATTATCTATTTGAAGTTGAAGTAAAAAACCAAACCTTGAGTCTTATATCCCGTAGAAACCAAGTGAACAACAACGTCATTCTCATGAATGAGGGGATCCCTGTCCTTCGACCAATCTTCTTCTCTAAGATTTCGTCAAATTGAAGTCACATTCTTCGAACAATTACGTTAATAATCTTCATAATATCACGTGTTATCTTTAACAGGTGAAGGATACCTTTAAAGATATGATAAGAACACAAACTCTAACTTTCACTTCTTCTTCAAACAAACTCTAATTAATCTTCCTTTTTGTAATCAACTGATGACGATCAAAGGGTAGTCATTTAAGCATTCTTCCTCTATCGTTCATCAAACCTTCATACCTTGTGTGTGTGAATTTTCTTGAAACAAACAAAAATCATCCTCCTTTTGTCGAGCATGATCCTAACATGGTGTGTGACATGTATTCTCCATTGCATCGCGGCTTTGATTTCATGGCTTTGAGGAATTATGAGTGAAGAACAATTTTTATCAAGAAAAAAAACTGCTGGATTTCGAGAATTTCTGGGAGCGTTCTGGACGTCGTACGGCCAATCCAACCAGACATAACGTTAAACAATGTGTCCCGAAGCTGCTGTCCAAAAATCGCGACGATCCGACGGTTCAATCTCCAGGAATAGGCGAAACGGCCGGCTGTGATTTTCCAGAAAATTTCTGCGAAAAATCTGATTTTTCTTTCTTTCGTTCGTCTTCTTTCGTCTCTTCAAATCTTCCATTAAACCTTGTTTTTCTTCCAGATCAGAGAGCACCATGTGCTCTGATACCACCTAATAGGATTTATAAAAACCCTAAACCGGATCTTTAAGCTCAAGAATGATTAGTTCTAGATCATTGAATAAACATATACAAATCACAACATGAACAGCGGAATTAAACGCCAGATTTGTATAGCTAACAAGGTTCATTAATTTAAACATACTGATTACATACTCACGCCCCAATTTGTTGACCTAAGTTATCAACAAACGAATACTTCTTCTCAAGTATTAGGATTAAGAACCTTGGGGCTCATGCACACACATCTACATGTTTTTGTTTAAACGTGGGTTTCAAGAACGTCTAATTCTATATCTCTAGGTTTCTTTATATACTAGAAACCTAGATAAACTAGAAACTAGATAAATACCAATCCTAGATAAACTAGGAATCCTAGATAAACTAGAATTTACAAGGATAACTATAAAATAAACATATTACAATTCGAACTCTTGTAAGTTGAAGTTTTGACACATCAAATCTATATGAAATATTCCTAACAACTCCGCAGAAAATCATTCTCCTTGCAAAAACATTGCCCCTCTCTAATTTCTGGTACTCAAGGCCGCCTCCCGTCTCTGTTCTCGAACACAGTCGTTGCTTCTCTCTAATCCTGCCCTACAACTGTTTAGTGATGGATGAGAGTTACGGTTTGAGAGTTTGAAAGAGATTTGATTTTCATTATTTCGTAATTGAACACTAAACAAAAGTGAGATGAGATGATCGGAGAAAGAGGAAGTTGATAAACTGCATAATCAAGAAACAGTTTCTTGAAAACTGAAAATTATCAAATGCTTGATGCAATATAATGTAATTGTGCAACTATCCTATTTGTTTTATATGATGTGAGGCATATGAAGATATGATTATGGGTCCCATATACTTCACAAAATGGAGAATGAAGAACCGAAAAAAAATGGTGTAAATGATAAGCAAGTTAACGGACTTGAGTTTTTTATGCACCCGCTTGAGAATCATACTTGGCTTTTATTAACAATATCAAAATGCACCTAAATTTTGTATTTATTAAAATACACTTCCTTTGTTCCATAAAATAACTCCATTTCCAACATAAAAGTAACATTTCGCTTTCTGAACAATTTTCAATCCTAATTAAGCTTTTTACCATCAATAATCAACACAAAAATAACAAAAGATGGATAGCCTGCCTAGATTTTGTGACCAAATTCTTCTAATATCTCCTTAAGATATTTTAGATATTTGACTAAAGTCAAACATTGTCAATACCATGTAATAATGACAATGGAGGAATAGGTAACTGTAGGTCGAACCTTTGCAGGAAAAAAAAAGGCAGTGTTGCAATTAGTAGGGAACGTCCATAAATATTTGTCCAAATTTCTAAAAAAAAGAGATTTTATATATTTATGTGATGGAGAGAAGGGGGAGACAAGTATTCAGAATTATGCTTCAATTCCTAGAAAATGGAAGAGAAGAAATTGAGAAACCCTGAAAGAAATCTATATCATGAGCCAATCATAAATTCTAGCAGAGTAGCATAACTGTTGGTCCCGGAGGGTTATACAAGTTTGTAGAAAGGGGGGGGGGGGTTGAATACAAACACACAAATTTTACTTTTCTAAATTGTTTATTGATAAATATCAAACAATTTACAACTTGTTGCGGAACAAGATTAATGATTAAACCTAGTCTAAACAAGTTAAGAGAACACTAAGATTTCTTGCACTTAGAAATAAGAAAGAAAAGAGATAAGAATATTAAGTATAATATTCTAACACAAAGATAGTAGAGAGAAGAAGATGGCAGAGCACTTCATTTCTGAAGTAGGGTTCTTCTTATATACTGCATGCATTTAATGCACAATAGTATAACTTTACACGTTGTAGCAGCTGAGTGGATGCATGGTTTGACCTTTGTAGACAACCTTAGTAGCCGCATGATGTACAATGCAGAATCAAAGTTGGTTGTACGATAATGGACAGAAGAGATGTCCTTTCTGACATTATCGTACGGAGGCGTGCAAGGGGGTTAGACAAAAGTAACTTGTAGAGGGAACTTCATGATCAGCGTTTGCTGAATAGATCTTTATCAGCGAGTGATAAAGTTCAGCGTTCGCTGAAGTCTTCTACTTGTAACTTCACGTTGAGTGGACGAATCTTGGCTTCGTTGATATCCGCATCAGTTCATTAGTAGAATTGTCACTGGTTCTTGGGCTTGATCTTCGACTTCAGCGTAGAACATAGTTGACGTGAAACTTGTTTTCAGGGATCATAAGTAAACAACTAAAATAGTCCGCGATCATCAACAAGACTGAACAGGCTCTGGGCTTTATTGATGAACAGTATCGCTGAATGTAAAAGTTAAAGATCGTGAGTTTCCTATCAGCGGTACTGTAGAGACATAGTACTTATCAGCGATAGTGAAACTCTAATACATATTGTCTACTTACAATTTTCACTAAGTGTTTCTTAAAGAGTCATTATCAAATCACTGAGGGTTTGGATCAACAATCTCCCCTTATTTTATTATGACTTAGCAACAAAAGAAAATTTCTAACTATGAAAACATAAGGATAAAAAGAACTCATAAAATATTTGTCCCTTTTACTGTTTTCTGGGATCTTTTGAGTATTGATGGAGTAAAGTACATTCGCTGAAAATTTTCTTTTAACTTCGTATAAGTTACAAAGGGAAGTCGAAAAATTACAAGTACATCAAATAAATTTACAAGTACAAAAGATATAAGCTGATAAAGATAGATAAATTACAAGGAATCCTATCAGCTATTCAGGTTCTTCCTTAATGAGAAGTTCATCAAGGGTTCTTGTCGTAGGGATCATCCAGTCAGGGACTTTTTCTCCAAGATCCCGTCTATTCTTTGCTTCAGTAAAGATCAGAGGCTTCATGAAGTGTCCGAGAAGATCTTTTCTGAATTCACACCAATAGACAAGATCCCTGAGCTGTTCGATAGGAGTGATGGGTAGCTCAGAGATGCGTTGAAAGCGTTCTCGTCCATCATAGTCGTGAAAGAAGATACCATAAGGTTCGCTTAAGACTTTTCCAGGGATGAAGCGTTCACCAGGGGGCAGGGAGGTGTCGAACGCTGAGAGGTCAGGTTCAAGACCAAGTACTTCAGCACGTGAAAACCAATACCTGTTTCGTTTCTGATAGAAGGGCCTGAGTCTGAAGGTATTATCTTTTTCTTTGCAGAGGCCCTTCTTTGTTGAATTGGATTAGGAGGAGGAGGAGGAATATCTACAGTAGAAGACACCAAGTCGATCTGTTGATTGATCATTTTCTCGACATGGTTTTTGAATTATGAGCGAGATCGCTGAATAGCTATTCGCATCTCCAACCATTCAGAGAAACCATACTTCTTGATTGAAGAGGCGTAGATGGTTTCCTTTGTACCATTTTCTCTGAATAAATCGACCTCAACGACTGGAACATTTATTGGCGTTCTTCCCCTGATGTACACTTTGTTGATTCTGGCAGTCCGATATCAAAAGTGCAGTGTTTCTTTGCACCATTCCAAGGTAGAGTCAGATACCTTGGTCTTTTCTTCGATGATCTTCTTGGCGTCCTTCCACAATTGATGTTGGACATCAATGGGAGTCTTCTTCAGATCAGGATCCTTCACCGATTGTTGGACAAGCTGGATGGTGTAGGCTTTATCTTGTTCTTCAGCTTTCCTCCGATCGGCGAGTTATTTTTCAGCCTTGAGATGTTCAGTGAATTCCTTTGTTGATAGTCTGAACTTAGGAGCAATGATTTTGTCTCGAGGAAGGATGATTCGCTGATCTTCAAGCTGTTTGATCATGGCTTCTCTCTTCTTTAGATCTTCTTCACTTAGCGTTTGAGGATCCAAGGAAGGTCTGTTTTTGTGAGAGAGCAGCTATTCTTCAGGTTCATCAGTCTCGGTGAAATCCAAGACCGGGATTATTTCTTCAGCACTAGAGGCTGGGATTATTGTTGATGCAGTAGGAGAAACTTCAGCTGTATCCTCAAGCAGGGGAGAGGACTAGTTGAAACATATCGATCGTTTAAGTAAGATCATTTGGGAAAGAAAGATATAGAGAAAGAATGAGGGTTAAGTGTATAGAGGTTTTATGGAGAGGAGAACTGAGGTTGAGAAGGGATAGAGGAGGGATGCAGTATAAGGGAAGAAAAGATATTGTACCTGACAAACTGGCTTTCTTTGTAGGATAGTCAGATTGCCTTCTGCAGCTAGGCCTTTATTTTTGCCTTTGTCAGCTTCAGTTGCTGCAGGCTTTTTCGTTGTCCCCTCCCCTGATGGTTCATTTATCATAACTCCTTTCTGAGCAGGAACCTTCTTGGGCTGGACGAAGAAATCAACATCATCATCATCATCATTTTTAGGAGATGATGATGGTTCATCATCAGCGATGTCGACGTCTTCATCGTCTCCAGCTTCTTCTTCAGATTCTTCCTCATCAGCATAGGGTTCGGTAACATCAGCTTCAGCTTCCTCATCGAGTTGCTCCCCCTCAAATTCAGAGGGAGGTTTCTCGGTTCCCTCAGGGTTTTCATCTCCCTGAGGTTTATCAGCAGCAGCATCGGAAACAATACCCTCCCCCTCAGAGTTATGGGGAAGGTCTTCAAGATTTTTATTCTCCCCCTCAACATTATGGGGAAGGTCTTGATCCTTCTCCCCCTCTTCCACATGATGGATGGGGGAGGAAACTGGAAATTCAGCAGCAGTAGCAGCATCAATATGCATTGGGTCCCTGTCTTCCAGGCCAGGGATCCCAACACAGGTTTCAATCCGTGTTAATCTGTCTTCTAGGCCAGATATAGCAGGAGTGATTCGTTGAAGAACCTCTCGATCCACCTGAGTAAAGTGCGAAGGGGCACAAGTAGCAGCATTCAGGCGGTCGAGGATTTGCTGCAGTAGGTTGGT